>SJYX01003305.1:118135-128799 GCA_006410675.1 Oreotragus oreotragus | reverse complement strand
TGTGAGAGTTGGACTCTGAAGAAAGCTGATTGCTGAAGAACTGATGCTTTTGAACTGTGGTGTTGGAGAAGACTCTTGAGAGTCCCTTGGACTGCAAGGAGATCCAACCAGTCCATTCTGAAGGAGATCAACCCTGGGATTTCTTTGGAAGCGATGATGCTAAAGCTAAAACTCCAGTACTTTGGCCACCTCATGCGAAGAGTTGACTCATTGGAAAAGACTTTGATGCTGGGAGGGATTGGGGGCAGGAGGAGAAGGGGACGACCGAGGATGAGATGGCTGGATGGCATCACTGACTCGATGAACGTGATAGACAGGAAAGCTTGGTGTGCTGTGATTCATGGGGTTGCAGAGTCGGACACGACTGAGTGACTGAACTGAACTGAACTGACGCTAACCAAAAGAAATCAGAAGAGGATTTTCCCATTTACAAAAGGAGAAAAGCAAAAGTGGCATTTAGTGTTGATTTTGTAGCAAGTAGCAATAGAGGTAGTGTGTGCCCGAGCAGGGAGACAGCCATCATCAGGCTCTTCCCCACCAACCACACTCAGCATCTCAGCGTCAAACTCCCAAGGATATGAACTGTGCTTATGAGCATCTTTATCTGGATTTATTCTGTGCATTCCTTAGCAAGATGTTTCCCAAGTGGATTGCTTCTTCATTGAATACCATTTTAGTTTACAATAGTTTTAGCAACACTCTGCTTTCTGAGAAATATCAACAACCTCAGATTTGCAGATGATACCACTCTAAAGGCAGAAAATGAGAAGAACTAAAGATCCTCTTGATGAGGGTGAAAGAAGAGTGCAAGAACTGGCCTGAAACACAACACGAAAAAAACCTAAGATTGTGGCATCTAGTTTCATCACTTCATGGCAAATAGAAGGGGAAAAAGTGGAAACAGTGACAAATTTTGTTTTCTTGGGCTCCAGAATTACTGTGGACAGAGATAGCAGCCATGAAATTAAAAGATGCTTGCTCCTTGAAAGGAAAGTTATGACCAACCTAGATAGCATATTCAAAAGCAGAGACGTTACTTTGCTGACTAAGGTCCGTCTAGTCGAGGCTATGGTTTTTCCAGTAGTCATGTATGTATGTGAGAGTTGGACTCTGAAGAAAGCTGATTGCTGAAGAACTGATGCTTTTGAACTGTGGTGTTGGAGAAGACTCTTGAGAGTCCCTTGGACTGCAAGGAGATCCAACCAGTCCATTCTGAAGGAGATCAACCCTGGGATTTCTTTGGAAGCGATGATGCTAAAGCTAAAACTCCAGTACTTTGGCCACCTCATGCGAAGAGTTGACTCATTGGAAAAGACTTTGATGCTGGGAGGGATTGGGGGCAGGAGGAGAAGGGGACGACCGAGGATGAGATGGCTGGATGGCATCACTGACTCGATGAACGTGATAGACAGGAAAGCTTGGTGTGCTGTGATTCATGGGGTTGCAGAGTCGGACACGACTGAGTGACTGAACTGAACTGAACTGACGCTAACCAAAAGAAATCAGAAGAGGATTTTCCCATTTACAAAAGGAGAAAAGCAAAAGTGGCATTTAGTGTTGATTTTGTAGCAAGTAGCAATAGAGGTAGTGTGTGCCCGAGCAGGGAGACAGCCATCATCAGGCTCTTCCCCACCAACCACACTCAGCATCTCAGCGTCAAACTCCCAAGGATATGAACTGTGCTTATGAGCATCTTTATCTGGATTTATTCTGTGCATTCCTTAGCAAGATGTTTCCCAAGTGGATTGCTTCTTCATTGAATACCATTTTAGTTTACAATAGTTTTAGCAACACTCTGCTTTCTGAGAAATATCAACAACCTCAGATTTGCAGATGATACCACTCTAAAGGCAGAAAATGAGAAGAACTAAAGATCCTCTTGATGAGGGTGAAAGAAGAGTGCAAGAACTGGCCTGAAACACAACACGAAAAAAACCTAAGATTGTGGCATCTAGTTTCATCACTTCATGGCAAATAGAAGGGGAAAAAGTGGAAACAGTGACAAATTTTGTTTTCTTGGGCTCCAGAATTACTGTGGACAGAGATAGCAGCCATGAAATTAAAAGATGCTTGCTCCTTGGAAGGAAAGCTACAACAAACCTAGACAGCATATTAAAAAGCAGAGATATCACTTTGCCGACAAGGATGTGTATAGTCAAAACTTTTATTTTTCCAGTAGTCATGTATGGATGTGAGAGTTGGACTACAAAGAGAGTTTAGCACTGAAGAATTGATGCTTTTGAACTGTGGTATTGGAGAAGACTCTTGAGTCCCTTGGACTGCAAGGAGATCAAACCAGTCAATCCTAAATGCAAGGAGATCAAACTAGTCAATCCTAAAGGAAATCAGTCTTGAATATTCATTGGAAGGACTGATGCTGAAGCTCTAATACTCTGGTGACCTGATACAATGTGCTGCCTCATTGGAAAATATCCTGGTGCTGGCAAAGATTGAGGCCGAAGGAGAAAAGGGTGGCAGAGGATGAGATGATTGGATGGTATCACTGTCTCAGTGGACATGAGTCTGAGCAAACTCTGGGAGATAGTGCAGGACAGAGGAGCCTGGTATGCTTCTGTCCATGGGGTCACAGAGTCAGACATGACTCAGCAACTGAACAATAACCTTCAGAGAGCAGGGGAAATATGTATTGAGGTTTATATCTGGGTTAAGATCATGAGCATGCACGTTGAGTCACATAAATGAAGTCTGAATTCTAAGTCTAGCTGTGGACTCTTGTGCCCATATCTAAATTCTCCTAACCCTGCAGTTTCTTATCTAAAGTATTGCTGATTAAAAGAAAAGAAAATGAGTAGAGTCAATGTCATTTCATAAAGTTTGGTGAGAATTCAAGGCAATAATGCATGTGGTGTGCCGGGTACATTGTAGTATTATTTTTGGTTAATATTATGACCTCATTTATTTGGAGTACCTTCACTAGTTGCTGATGAAGTTAACCTGATGCTAATGAAGCACTTGATCAACTCAAAGTGGTGAGCTAGGATTTTCCTCCAAAGAACTGAATTAATGATGTTTTATTTAAACTAATTAAATTACTACAGAGAAGTTCAACAATACACATTGGAAGTTAGTTTGACATTTTAAGATTGTTGACATCGTTGCCTTCATCCTGTATTCAGTTACATGGAGAAATGTACCATCTCTAGCTCCAAGGTAATTTAAAGTAATACAGTTGTATCACTTGTTCCCATGTGAACACCTTCAGTGAAATAGGCATTAGAAATTATTCTGTATTCCCAAAAAGATTCTGTTTAAAGAAATGTGCCTGTTTGGTGGAAGAGGGAGAGTTCTTTGGGAATAAAAATGTGTGTCTGTTAACATTCAAAACAGAAAAGATATAAATTTGATAAATTTTAGTAAAAATGTAATTCCACACTAGCTAATTTGCTAGTGCTATATTAACATTAACATTCACAACTAGCCCAGAAATTAGATTTGTATTGATTAGCCTTTCAGAATTGTCAAAGGAAATAGCTTTCTAGGGATTTTTCAAGATAACAAAGTACGCCTGGAAAAACTCAGATTTGGAATCAGATTAATAGTTGAATCTCAACTCAGTTATTTACTAGCTGTGTTATCTAGAGAAATGTATTTAACTACTGAGTCTCAGGTAAAACAGTTTAGATATTTACCCATAGTTCTCTCTGTATACGTGTAAGTGTAGGGGGGCCAAATGAAAAGATAAATATGAAGATGCCTTATGGTGATCACCTTGTATTTAAAATCCCAGGAGATGAAATAGTAGGAAATAAGACTGTCAGATTCAGCTATACTATGAGAAAAAAATGGGGATGTTTAGAGGCCTTCTTATCTTTGTTCCATGTCTCTCCTCAGACAGAAATCAGAAATCAGATTTCAATAATCCACCACTAACCTCATCTTTCTCTTTATATTTTATCTCTGCTCAGTATCTACTTGACTATACAAAGAAGTCTAAAGACAATGCCATGGTTGCAAATGACCCAACCCCTGGACTTTTCACACTTTTTTTCCAAATACCAACCCCAAAACTCTGTTGCTGCATTCTTCCTGCATATCAATTTCCTAACAGACTATGCCTTATAGTAAAGTTGCACACATGTGTCCTCAGGATTGAATTTGAAATGCCCTAGTTTTCTTTTGTGTCTCCTATAGAGTCAAAAAGAACAAAGATTTGAAGTCCAGTACTAGGATGGTGGTTCTGAAAAGAAGTGGCTGGTGTTGCTTATTTTCTTTGTTGTTTTGAGGCTGGATAGAATTTAAACCATAAACACCTCCTTTAAAACATCTCTTCTCCCTTAACACATTAATCATATATTGGGACACACTCAGCAAGACCCACGGGCACTCTTCACATCAGGAATTGAATTCTCTTGGTAATAGAAAACTGAACCAATATCTTATTGTCATATCAAATCCCATTATTTTTGCTCAAGTTCAATTTAGAACAAAGGTCAATTGAAAAACAAAACAACAGTCCAATGAAAACCCAAGGAGAATTTTTAACTAGTAAGGCATGTTGTGATAATTTTCTAGTAACTGGAAAATTCCATCCAGGAAATTATCTCTATTCAAAGGTTTCTGTGTCACTGTTTTGTATGGAAGGTATCCTGGCAGATAAAAGAAAAGTGGTATTTATTAGATGATGATGATGGTAAATTTTGATCGTTCATTGGGTCCATCAGAGTTCAAATATTTCTGGTTCTAAAGTATCGCAATAAGGTTCCTTTTTTTAGTTGAGTTCAGTTCAGTCGCTCAGTCATGTCTGACTCTTTGTGACCCAATGAATTGCAGCACACCAGGCCTCCTTGTCTGTCACCAACTCCCGGAGTTCACTCAAACTCATGTCCATCGAGTCCATGATGCCATCCAGCCATCTCATTCTCTGTCTTCCCCTTCTCCTCCTGCCCCCAATCCCTCCCAGCATCAAGGTCTTTTCCATTGAGTCAACTCTTCACATGAGGTGGCCAAAGTATTGGAGTTTCAGCCTCAGCATCAGCCCTTGCAATGAACACCCAGGACTGATCTCCTTTAGGATGGACTAGTTGGATCTCCTTGCAGTCCAAGGGACTCTCAAGAGTCTTCTCCAACACCACAGTTCAAAAGCATCAATTCTTCGGCGCTCAGCTTTCTTTACAGTCCCATTTTCACATCCATACATGACCACAGGAAAAACCATAGCCTTGACTAGATGGACCTTTGTTGGCAAAGTAATATCTCTGCTTTTTAATATGTTGTCTAGGTTGGTCATAACTTTCCTTCCAGGGAGTAAGCATCTTTTAATTTTCTCACTGCAATCACCATCTGCAGTGATTTTGGAGCCCCCCAAAATAAAGTCTGACACTGTTTTCTCTGTTTGTCCATCTATTTCCCATGAAGTGATGGGACCAGGTGCCATGATCTTAGTTTTCTGAATGTTGAGCTTTAAGCTAACCTTTTCACTCTCCTCTTTCATTTTCATCAAGAGGCTTTTTAGTTCCTCTTCACTTTCTGCCATAAGGATGGTATCATCTGCACATCTGAGGTTATTTAGAGACCACATTTTACTTAGACCTGTTAATCATTCTTCCTGGTCAAACATTTTCACCTGAGACTTTTTTTTAAAAAAAAAAGCAACAATACAGGAGAGTAAATGATAATTACAAAAACATCAGCAGCATAGGCTTAAAATATTTTGCTCTTCATTAATTATATATTCCTCTTCCCCTTAAATACATCATCAGGGAGTATCATGAATGATTATGTAAAAAACTTACTTTGAATTCAGGAGTTAGGAAGTAAGTTGTTTGTATTTGTTAACTTCAGTAAACAAATTTGGGACTAACATGTCAAAAGAGAAATGACGAGGGAAATTTTTCATTTTCTATTGAGGTCAATGCAGTTCTTTACTGAAATTTTATAAACAAGGCATCTGTATTAGTTCCCTAGGGCTGCTGTAACAACTTATCACAAACTGGATGGCTGGTTCAACAGAAATTTATCATTCCATAATTCTGGAGGCTAGAGGTACAAAATCAAGATCTCACCAGGGTTGGTGTCTTGTGAGCACACTGAAGAAGAATCTCTACCCTGGTTTTCTCCTAGCTCCTAGGGGTTTCCAGAAACCCTTAGCATTTCTTGACTTCGAGATTCACCACTCCAATCTGTGTCCGCCATTGTATAGGGATCTTCCTTGTGTGCTCTATCTTTAACCTCATAAATATACCAGTCACATTGGATTTGGTGTCCATCCTGCTCTAACATGACCTCACCTTAAATTATACCTTCAAAATAAGATTACATTCTGGGGTTCTGGATGAACGGGGATTTGAGGGTAGGGGCACGATTCCATCCTGTATAACTTTCCTTGAGAAAACTGAAAACGGCACCTAAACAGAATATATGCACAGAGGTGCAAACCAATTCTATTCATTTTGATTAATTAAGCATCTCTTAGCTAGTAAAAAGCAAGGCCTTGCCTTTGTAACTGGAAAGCACTCATGCAGTGGCTGTAACTTTCTCTAACTCTGTTGAAGAGAGGGCAATGATTTTTTAGCACACTGGGGAAGGTTTCCACCTTACACCTGCCTTCTCCACTGGCTCTTGCTTTCCCCATGGCAGCAACAGGAGAGAGAGAGAGGCTTATATCAGATTCTTTTTCTATTGGGGCACTAAATTGTCGAGGATCAATAAGAATCCTCAACTTTGTAGTCCCACTGGGAAAGATCTCCATGGGAACCCACATAATGAATGACAGTGCCTAGCTGAGTACCTAATACAGAGAAAGAACTAGATTTATTTTTATCAAATCTGAATATGAAACATTTCCTTCAAGAATGAACTTAGAATGGGAACAAAGGGAGTTGAACAAACTGGCAGATAATATGGTAAAAAAAAAAAATGACTCAATTTATAAATGCAACAGAATAAGAATTTGCCACATAATTTTTGTGGGCCAACCCCAATGAATTTGCAGGACTGAGAAGATATTTCAGGGGGGATTCAGTTAAATTAGTCTGGCTCATGTATAAAAACTACTGATGCTCAGCAACTTCATGTGTTGTAATTCAGCATTCTTCCAGTTATCTGCCTCTTTCCATCTTTGAAGTTATCAGAAATCATACCTGCACTGATGAACAGATAGCAGTAATGACTGCTACCATTATTTATTGAACACCTACTATATTCTAGGCTTTGTAATTTACATTTAACATATAATGTTCATTGTCTAAGACAAGAATTATTACCTCTATTTTGTAAGTGTGAATAGTTAGGCTTAAAAGACCATGTTTTCCTGTCATCAGTCCTGGTACACATATGGATCAAATGTTGTCAAGACTGCTCAACAGACAGAGACATAGAGAATAGACTTATGGACACCGTGGGGGAAGGGGAGGGCAAGATGAATAGAGACGGCAGCATTGAAACATATATATTACCATATGCAAAATAGATAACGAGTAGAAATTTGTTATATGATTCAGGGAGCTCAAATCCGGTGCTCTGTGACAACCCAGTAGAGTGGGATGGGGTGGGAGGTGTGAGGGAGTTCGAGAGGGAGGGGACATATGTATATCTATGGCTGATTCATGTTGACATATGGCAGAAGCCAACACAATGTTGAAAAGCATTTATCCCCTAATCAAACATAAATTTTTTAAAGACTACTCAACAGGCACTCTATCCTCCATCACACTCACAATGTGTCAAGTTTTCACCATTCCTTCCAAAACAAAGCAAAAAAAAAAAAAAAATCAAAGCAAGTTACTTAATCTCTCCAAGCCTCAGGTTCCCTATCTGAAGAATACTACTCATCATTCAGAGTGTCATATAGAAAGTACATAATAAGAGTTCAGCAAGTTAAGTTATTATTTCCACTGGATTTTAGCAACAGTCTTAGCCTTCAAAGAGGCTACTCTCCACACCCTTTTCCCAGAACACCATGGCATAGTCACCTGCATCTGAGGACAGGATGTGTGGGTGGTCAGGTGATGGAGTGTTTGGAAAATCTACATGGGAAGAGGTGGGGGTGGTTCTGACAGACACAGATAAACTTTAATGATCTCAACACTGTCACCCTGGGAGTTGTTCTGTCCTGGTTAAATTTCTAGATGGTCCTGAGGGTAACTTGAACTCACAGCTTCTGCTGTGGAGGAGGACAAAGCTGGAGGCAGAGAGCAGTGCTTTCTGGAAAGCCAGCCTTTTGTTGTTATCAGTTACTAAGTCATGTCTGACTCTTTGCAACCCCACGAACTGCAGCATGCCAGACTCCTCTGCCCTCCACTATCTCCCAGAGTTTGCTCAAACTCATCTCCATTGGGTCTGTGATCCTATGCAACTATTTCACCCTCTTTCACCTCCTTCTCCTCCTTCCTTAGTCACATACATTGAAGACATCCTCAAGTGCCCAGCTGAGTGAAGCTTTTATTGATTGTACAAATAGAACAGTACTGAGAACCAGTCAATTACAACAGTAACTTCTGCAGCAGGAAAATTCTGTTTCCTGATTTGTCAAATGAAATCTACATTTGAATCCATGGTCTCACAGATCTTAAATCTGGAAACGATTTTATAGACCATTTAATCTTAAAAAATGGGCTTCCCTTGTGGATCAGACGATAAAAAAAAAAAAAATCATCCTGCAATGCAGAAAACTTGGGTTCAGTCCCTGGCTTGGGAAGATCCCCTGGAGAAGGGAATGGCTACCCACTACTTTTTGCCTGCAAATTCCACGGACAGAGGAGCCTGATGTGCTATAGTCCATGTGGTCACAAAGAGTCAGGCACGACTGAGTAACTAACACTTTCACTTTTTTCAATCTAAAAATTGATATTCATTTTATGAGTAGAGAATTAGAAGGTTTTCAGGAAGGAGAAACTGTCGTCAAGCAGGATACATTGTTGTTGCATCATCCCGGACCACGCAGAAGCATGCCAGCTGCAATGGATCATGCTGAAGCCCAGCTGAGAGGAGCTACCCTTCTCCCAAAGTCAGGGGCAGTGGCCAAGAGTGCCAGGCTACGACAGCACAGGAGCAGCTGAGAGGAGCTACCCCACATCCGAGGTCAGGGGTGGCAGCCAGGAGGAATTAAGCTCTGCCCAAGGCCAGGGGTGATGGCCCAGAGGAGCAACCCCATGTCCAAGGAGCGGTGGCTGCATGGGCACAGGAGGACCAAGAGGAGCTACTCCACGTTCAAGGTCAAGAGAGGCGGCCATGAGGAGATACCCCTCATCCAAGGTGAGGAGCAGCAGCTGTGCTTTACTGGAGTGGCCGTGAACAGATATCCCACGACCAAGATAAGAGAAACCCAAGTAAGATAGTAGGTGTTGCGAGAGGGCATCAGAGGGCAGACACACTGAAACCATAATCACAGAAAACTAGCCAATCTGATCACATGGACCACAGCCTTGTCTAACTCAATGAAACTAAGCCATGCTGTGTGGGGCCGCCCAAGATGGGTGGGTCATGGTGGAGAGGTCTGACAGAATGTGGTCCACTGGAGAAGGAAATGGCACACCACTTCAGTATTCTGGCCTTGAGAACCCCATGAACAGTATGAAAAAGCAAAAAGATAGGATACTGAAAGAGGAACTCCCCAGGTTGGTAGGTGCCCAATATGCTACTGGAGATCAGTGGAGAAATAACTCCAGAAAGAATGAAGGGATGGAGCCAAAGCAAAAGCAATACCCAGTTGTGAATGTGACTGGTGATAGAAGCAAGGTCCGGTGCTGTAAGGAGCAATATTGCATAGGAACCTGGAATGTCAGGTCCATGAATCAAGGCAAATTGAAGTGGTCAAACAGGAGATGGCAAGATGAACATAGACATTCTGGGAATTGGTGAACTAAAATGGACTGGAATGGGTAAATTTAACTCAGATGACCATTATATCTACTACTGTGGGCAGGAATCCTGTAGAAGAAATGGAGTAGCCATCATGGTCAACAAAAGAGTCTGAAATGCAGTACTTGGATGCAATCTCAAAAACAACAGAATGATCTCTGTTCGTTTCCACGGGAAACCATTCAATATCACAGTAATCCCAGTCTATGCCCCAATGAGTAACACTGAAGAAGCTGAAGTTGAACAGTTCTATGAAGACCTACAAGACCTTTTAGAACTAACACCCAAAAAAGATGTCCTTTTCATTATAGGGGACTGGAATGCAAAAGTAGGAAGTCAAGAAACACCTGGAGTAACAGACAAATTTGACCTTGGAATATGGAATGAAGCAGGGCAAAGGCTCATAGAGCTTTGCCAAGAGAACGCACTGGTCATAGCAACACCTTCTTTCAACAATACAATAGAAGACTCTACACATGGACATCACCAGATGGTCAACACCGGATTATGACTGATTATATTCTTCGCAGCCAAAGAGGGAGAAGCTCTATACAGTCTGCAAAAACAATACTGGGAGCTGACTGTGGCTCAGATTATGAACTCCTTATTGTCAAATTCAGACTTAAATTGAAAAAAGTAGGGAAAACCACTAGACCATGCAGGTATAACCTAAATCAAATCCCTTATGATTATACAGTGGAAGTGAGAAATAGATTTAAGGGCCTAGATCTGATAGATAGAGTTCCTGATGAACTATGGAATGAGGTTTGTGACATTGTACAGGAGACAGGGATCAAGACCATCCCCATGGAAAAGAAATGCAAAAAAGCAAAATGGCTGTCTGG
>SJYX01003305.1:91248-117684 GCA_006410675.1 Oreotragus oreotragus | reverse complement strand
TCACCCTGCTTATTTAACTTATATGCAGAGTACATCATGAGAAATGCTGGGCTGGAAGAAGCACAAGCTGGAATCAAGATTGCCAGGAGAAATATCAATAACCTCAGATATGCAGATGACACCACCCTTATGGCAGAAAGTGAAGAACAACTAAAAAGCCTCTTGATGAAAGTGAAAGAGGAGAGGTGAAAAAGTTGGCTTAAAGCTCAACATTCAGAAAACAAAGATCATGGCATCCGGCCCCATCACATGGGAAATAGATGGGGAAACAGTGGAAACAGTGTCAGACTTCATTTTGGGGGGCTCCAAAATCACTGCCGATGGTGATTGCAGCCATGAAATTAAAAGATGGTTACTCCATGGAAGGAAAGTTATGACCAACATAGACAGCATATTCAAAAGCAGAGACATTACTTTGCGGACTAAGGTCCGTCTAGTCAAGGCTATGGTTTTTCCAGTAGTCACATATGGGTGAGAACTGGACTGTGAAGAAACCTGAGCACCGAAGAATTGATGCTTTTGAACTGTGGTGTTGGAGAAGACTCTTGAGAGTCCCATGGACTGCAAGGAGATCCAACCAGTCCATTCTAAAGGAGGTCAGTCCTGGGTGTTCTTTGGAAGGACGGTTGCTAAAGCTGAAACTCCAATACTTGGGCCACCTCATTCGAAGAGTTAACTCATTGGAAAAGACTCTGATGCTGGGAGGGATTGGGGGCAGGAGGAGAAGGGGACGACAGAGGATGAGATGGCTGGATGGCATAACTGACTCAATGGACATGAGTTTGAGTGAACTCCAGGATTTGGTGATGGACAGGGAGGCGTGGCATGCTGCGATTCATGGGGTCACAAAGAGTCGGACATGACTGAGCGACTGAACTGAACTGAATTAGAGCTCAGGGTTAAATGATTTGCCAAAGATCACACAGCTAATTTAAATAGAGTTAGACCTTGGAACTCATTCTCTCTTTTTAAATATGAAGATAATCTCAAGACAAGTTTTCTCAACCTTGATACTACTGATGTTTTGCATTAGAGAATGTTTGCTGTGGGGTGCAGGGCCTGTGATTTGTAGAATGTTTAGCACCCTCTTTATACCACATCAAAGCCAGTAAGTACCTCCCAGCACCCAGTATGACAATCCAAAATGCCTCTGGACAATACCAAAGGTCACCTGGGAGTAAAGTCAGTCCTGCTGAATTTCACTGCCATAAGGCTTACTTAGAAAATCAAATGAGATAACAAACAGATTTGCTTAATAAATAATAAAGTACTGGACATCTTCTAATGGTTATTATTAGATCCAGGAGTTTTATCACTCAGTGTGGTTCTCACACTTGTGTAGGAAGTGCTTGGGCAAGAGAGTTCACTACCACCACCACCCCCTTCAGGGTGAAAACTGGAAAACCAGAGCTCATGCTGCTTTGGGAATTAAACCATGGAGCCAGCTCATGAGGGGTAAGATCAGGTTCCCACTCTAAGATGCCCTCCCCTGATCTGAGACTGTCTGCTTGTTCTGCAGCAGTCCCTGCTAGGAATCTTCTCCAAATCCAGCCCACCTGCGGTCCCAGGTGAGTTCCCTTTCTCTGTTTTCCCAAGTTCCCTGGCATTTCTCTACTGATTCCCTCACCATGCTGAGTTACAAGGACCTGTTTATCCACCTGTCTCCCTCGGTCAACATGGCTCTTGGGGGAACTGACCGTGTGTTATCCTTTACATATTTAACTCATGCTGGGCGCATCCTAGAAGCTAATGTTTGCTGCATGCATGGATGGATGATATGGAATTTTTTTTAATAAAGGTAAAATAAAATAAATCCTCAGGCTTTAGAAATATACAAGTCTACTTAGTCTACATCATAAACAGAGCAAAGGGTTCCTAGGCAAGGCAAAGAATTATCTCTGAATTTAGCTGGAGTCAGGAGCAAGCCAGCAAGTAGCTGCCTATAACACTGATTGAAAGATGTTCTGAAAGATCCTTGGGGTAAAAGGAAGTGTGTGAGTGTGTGTGAGTGTGTGTGAGTGTGTGTGTGTGTATGGTTGCATGTGTTTTAGAAGAAAGTGAATTTAATCTAGGAGAATCTCTTTCATGGAATAGCTTGTGGTTAGAGAGAATCTTACATTAAGCCAGACTCAACTAATAACGTATTAGTCATTCAGTCATGTACCACTCTTTATGACCCCATAACTGTAGCTTACAGGCTCGTCTGTCCATGGGAATTTCTCAGCAAGAATACTGGAGTGGGTAGCAAGTCCCTTCTCCAGAAAATCTTCCCGACCCAGGGATCGAACTCAGGTCTCCTGCATTGTAGGCAGATTCTTTATTCCATCTGAGCCACCTAGGTCAATAAATAACAGATGACCTTTAAGCTGCCTTCTTGGGAAGGTAGATTCAGTTGTCTGCCAAGCACTGTTGGTTGGAAGGAAAAGTCTAGGCTGGTCCAGAGAGGAAGCACCTGAGCCACTGATGCTGAGCCCTGCTTCCCAGCTTCTCCCCTACACACAGCTCAATTTCTCCTCTAAAGAAGTGCTGAGCAAATTTTTGACAAATATCACTCTGACGAGATGCCAAATGATTGGCCTGGTCCCAATTTTAATGTAATTGGAAGTGTTATCACAATTAAAGAAAGATGCCAGGGTTGGTGTGGGAAGAATGTCCATAATGGAAAGCTGAGGGAGCCACTGGACGGGCTGTCCATGGTGCCCTAGGGCCAAAGGTGTCCCATTGGAGACTTCAAGGATGATTCCATTATCCCAACACTGAGCATTACGTACGGTGATGGTGGATGCATGAGACCTACCCACAGTTGAAACTTGGCCTTTTCCTGATACCAGGCTTGCTGGGAGTTTGGCCTCCCTATGGAGTTTGCCTACAGGGCATGAACTGGTTATGCCAAGAAGAACGGCTGGGGCCTGTCAGTTCTGTTTCCCCTGATAAATAAACAGTGTTGTTCCCAGAGTCTATACCTGAGTTTACTCAGTATGCTAACTTGCTTCAGTCATATCCAACTCTTTGCATTATGGACTGTAGCCTGCCAGGCTCCTCTGTCCATGGGACTTCCCAGGCCAGAATACTGGAGTGAGTTGCATTTCCTACAGGGGGTCTTCTCGATGCAGGGATTGAACTGGTGTCTCCTGTGTGTCCTGCATTAAAAGGCAGGTTCTTTACCACTAGCACCACCTGGGAAACCCTTACTCAGTATTAACTGGCCTTCCCGAATATATTCAGCCCTGGGACATTGGTAGGGTTGAGTTTCCAGAGCCGTGAGACTGAGGGGGCAGACCTGAACTTCTGTGGTTACACCAAGGTAAATAACCAAGCAGCCAGACTTCCTACAAGCCCCCTATCCGTCCTTGCCAATGCTTTTCTTTCCATTTTATCCATGAAACACTAAAATACCCATCCTTGGGATTCGGTCCAACTGTTTCATAACAAATTGCAATTATAAACTCCTACGTTATGCACAATAGCATCAGTTCGATCATCATTTTCTTGCCAAGGAAGCTCTCCTGAATAGAACCATGATTGTTTTTCTACAGAAACCACTCCATCTGGGATGCACAGACTCAGAGAGAGAGAGAGAGAGAGGGAGGGAGAAAGAGAGAGAGAGAGAGCCATGAGCCTGCAAATCTGACAGGCATCCGAGACAACTCACTTGAAATTTTCTTGTCGCTGGTTATTTTTTTAAAGTGCCAGCCCTTCCCAGGATTTGGAGAAATGTTCTGGTTTTGTCATTTTAAAGCTGTTCTTTCTCTACAAATAGGATCTATTCATTAGTGATGGACAAGTCTTAGAAAATACAAACGAAAAACTGAGACTGACTGATGCATTTTTAATATTGATGGGGCACAGACCATATGTGCGTGTCGGGTCTACCGCCTGGAGGTTGCTGGAGTTAGAATGGGAAATAAGTCACTTGAAAACCTCTCTCCTTTGCAGGGTGCAGGGTACACACATCTCTGAGAACCCCTTGCAGGTCGTTATTTCCCTGTATCACCCCGTGTGTGGTAGATCCCTAAGTGCTACCTACAGCTCAAAGAAAAACACAAGCTATTTATAAACATTGATATGATCAAGGCAAAGGGAGCAAATGCTGAGACCCAGAGACATCTGGTAAATTCTGACTTTCTCACCCACCACTCTCCCTCCTGTTATCTCCTTCCCAACAGTGCTCAAGCTGGTTTTCTTCCAAATTCGGGGAAAGGAAGGCTGCTGGGCCGTTCCACAAATCTCCCAGCATCGCTGCCAAAACCCTCTGACGAGTTGCACTATCTTTTCATCCTCAACAGCTGCCGGCATTGTTAGGACCTGTCTGCAGGCTCCATCTGAGGTGTGGACAGACCTCAGAAACCTGTAGCCCCGCCCCTCCTCTTCACAGAGCATCTCTGATTCTCAGCGGAGAATCTTTGTTCTCGCAGAGAGAATCTTTGTTCTCACAGATCGGCCTGGAATTGTCGGGAAAAATGGCCGTCCTGAGGAAAAGGAAAGATAATAAAGCTTCCGTCGGGGGAATTTCACAAAAGCAGAGTCACATTTCAAAGCACCTGCTCCCCAGTGAGGGGACCCGGGAAGAGACAGCCGCATCTGTGAGCGCCTGTTTAGTATCTGTTTGAAACCTGCCAGAATCCACACGCGGCTGCCAGCCATCAGGTAATTAAGGTACCCAGGACGCTCCATGCCATACTTTGTTGGGGAAAATATCAGATTGTGCCGGGGAGGGCTGAAAATGTATTTCCCCATGGAGATCACTTTAAATATTCTGTATTTGAATTCTTAGATTTCTGTATCTGTAATAACTGATGTTTTTACAGCATTTTGCAGTTTATAAATCACTTGCCTCTACATTCTCCCTTAACTTTGGCCACTCATTGGTGAGAGGTAACTATTACGTAAGTGCAGAAATAAAGACTCCTGCCAATGAAGTACCATTTCTCTGTGATTACACAGAAAAGGGAGACTCAGACTGAATTCCTAGACTTGTGATTCCAAACCCTATTCTCTCCAAATCTTGAAATACAGAAAGTGTATATAAGTAGAATGTACAGCTTTTTAATGGGGGTCCCCAGGCTATAACTCCATTAGGCCTTTTAATCTACTCCAAAATCACCTTGTTGTTCAGTCACTCAGTTGTGTCTGACTCTTTGTGACCCTGTGAACTGCAGCACACCTGATTTCCCTGTCCTTCAGTATCTCCCAGAGTTTGCTTAAACTCATGTCCATTGAGTCAGTGATGCCATCTAAACATCTCATCCTGTCACTCCCTTCTCTTGCCCTCAATTTCCAGAGTCACCTGGAAATATCCCATTTGGATCTGAGGCATTTCTGATAATACTGATATATGTATATTACATCAGGTGTGTACACATATTATATAAATATAATACATGAATATATACCTACTTGTGTGTGTATCAAACTATAGGGAATTTTTTCTCAAACAAAACCATAATAGATTATTTTCCCAAAGCAGCAATCTAGATGGTACTTGGGAATGAACACAAGGTATGTTTGGCTCTGAGAACCAGGAGACGCAGAAAAGACTAGGTCCAGGGTAGCTGCTACCTGACCAGAACTTATTCATTGAGGTTGGCATAGGAAAGAGGGAAGATGCCATTTTAAATAACTGATGAGCTTAGAACAAGAAGATGCCATTTAAAATAAGTGATGAGATAGAAAGAGGAATTGAGAAAAGAACACTGGGGTGTTGTAGGAGGGCATTAATGACTAGAGGGCATTTCCTTGGGGGAAGGATGGGGAGCAGAAGCGCTTCATCCAGAAAACAATTGCCTCAGTCCTGGTGCCATATGTGAGCACAAAGGTGCGCGAAGCACCAACTGGAGCTGGCAGTAGATGAAGACAGCAACAAACAGAGAACTCTGGAGCAGTGTGATAAGCTGCGACAGCAGGAAGCACAGAGGCTGTGAGCAGCCCGAAGAGGAGAGTCCGTCCTGCCTGGCAGCCCAAGGATTTAAGAAGGAAGCTCGGAGTCAGAAGCTCACTGGATGGATAGGGATGGCAGAATATTCTGGGCACAGAGAGAAGCATGCAATTCACAGACACATGTGCTGCTGCTGCTGCTGCTGCTAAGTCGCTTCAGTCATGTCTGACTCTGTGCGACCCCATAGACGGCAGCCCACCAGGCTCCCCCATCCCTGGGATTCTCCAGGCAAGAATACTGGAGTGGGTTGCCATTTCCTTCTCCAATGCATGAAAGTTAAAAGTGAAAGTGAATTCATTCAGTCATGTCCAACTCTTCGTGACCCTATGGACTGCAGCCTACCAGGCTCCTCCGTCCATGGGATTTTCCAGGCAAGAGTACTGGAGTGGGATGCCATTGCCTTTTCCACAGACACATGTGAGAAACTACCTAGGGATCTGATCAGAATGAAGGGTGTGTGCAGGGAAGTGATAAGAGAAGGACTGAAACTGATAAGCAAGAGTGGATCATGAGTTTTTCCTACTGGTCACTAGGCCATGGGGGAGAAGGAGGGGGTGGAAATAATCTCAGCATTTTAAGCTCAAGTGTAGGGACACAATCAGATTGCATTTAGCAATCCTCCTGCAGCAGTGCCAAGAATGACTTGAACGGAGTGAGCTGAGGAGACCATCTGCAGTTGGTCTAAAGAGATTTGCTGAGGGCTTGAAGGATGCAAGTGGGGCTGGTGCAAATCCAGTGTGAGTGGTAGTTCGATAAAGGGGCTCAGCCCACAGGCCCTGGATCTTCTGGGTTCCTTCTACTATCAGACCACATCCACAGAAGCCAATCTGGACCCAGGATGATAGCTCCTCACTACCTTCCACCGCTGGCCACATTGATTGGTCCCACGCAGTGGGTACATGAATAAAGCTAGACCAGTCTGGAGGCTTATCTAAGGCTTTTCAGCCTGAGCTAGGGAAAGAAACCCCTTCACATATTAAGACCCAAAGCAGCCAACAGTCACATCTCCCAGTGAGAAGTATTCTCCCTATAGCAGGCAAGAATGGTTCACAGACCAAAAAAAAAAAAAAGAAGTTCAGAGAATGCAAAATACCTTTTGGTTCCAATGTCTATAATTCTAGATGTTTATAAAGTCATCTCAACCTTGACTATACTGTATGAGCCAATTATGTCCTCTTTTGCCCATATTTCTTTGATTTGGAGGAAGTCATCTGTAATTCTCTAAGATTCCTAAGGAAAAAAATCTATGTGAATGAGAAGAGAGACAGATTTAGGAGATCTGGAGAAATAGAATTAATCAGAGTACTTGGAAACAAGAAAATAAGGGACAGCAAGTATATGAACTAGAAGAGGGGTTGACAAACTTTTCCTGTAAAGGACAAAACAGTTATTATTGTAGACTTTGCAGCCCATGTGGTCTCTTGCAACTACTCAATTCTGCTGTTCTAACATGAAAACAGCCAAGGCCACCTATAAATAAACGGATCTAGCCATGTTCTATAAAACTTTATTTACAAAAACAGGTGGCAGGTCAGAGTTAGCCTGTGAGCCAGAACTTCCCAAGCCCAGGATTGTATATTGGGTTGGCCAAAATGTTTGCTCGTGTTTTTCTATGCATGCTAAGTTTCTTCAGTCGTGTCTGACTCTTTACAACCCGTGGACTGTAGCTTGCCAGGCTCCTCTGTTCATGGGATTTTCCCAGGCGAGAATACTAGAGTGGATTGACATTTCCTTCTCCAAAGGATCTTCCCCATCAAAACCCGAATGAACTTTTTTGGAAAACCCAACCAATTGCCTTCTTTTGCTTTCATTCCAAGCTCATCAAGCACTCTTGTTGACAATTACAAATTCCCAAGTTACCTTGATATTAGGTGAAGAGGTGCCCTGTACGAAGGACATAGCCATCTTACTCAGAAAAGGATACCTTTGATTATCAGTCTAAATTGGCATCTGTTCATATACTACTCTTTCAGGACATCAGAGAGGGTTTGGCCACATGTCAGCTGTCCATGGTTGTACTAAGAAAGTCCAGGATCTGGGCCTCAGAGCCAGATGTCAAGGCCACTGGGGTTATGTCCCCCACCAGCCCACCTATCGTCTCTTCCTTTTATCCCATGCTCCACACACATAGCCACCTCCCCTCTTGAACTTCATCAGCAACGTCAGGCTAAGACAAACAGCATTCTTACTGACTCTGTAGGGAGCAGCTGCATTAAGAAGTAGCCTGATGTCCTATTTCCAACCAAAGTTGAATTTACCCCCTGCCTACTCTTTCTTACACTATCAGTTCCATCTTAATGCTTGTTACCTTCTGTTCACCCTGTTTCAAACTGCTAAAAGGTACCAGATGCTCAATTTTTCACTTTAGGCGCATCTCTTAGCTCCCTTTAATGACACTGCACTCATCTGCAAATAGGGGAACTAATCTTTACCTCCCAGGCTCACTCAGCTAGTTAAGTTAGATAACAAATATGAGCATAGCAGGATCGGGCCCATGGTAGATGCTCAGAGCATGTGGTGTGGCCCTGGAGAGCAGAGGAGATCCTCGGTGAAGGTTGCAACCTCCACAGCTCTGGATCTTATGCTCCCCATAGAAAGGTGCTTGAAAATTACTCATTCAGTAAGTTCTTTATTCTGCATGCGTGGTCTGGGACCTGTTGAGACAGATCCAGATAGGTCCAGATCTGGCTAAAGGCCCAGGTCCTGAACTTTCTTAGTACCACCATGGGCAGCTGACATATGGCCAAACCTTCACTGTTGATCTGATACCCTCACGCCTCTAAAGGACAGAATCTAGGGGAAACCAGTCATGGGGGCTGTGTAAGTAACTGAAGTGACAGATGGGTGGAGTTAGATATTTTGTCAACATAGAAATCACTTTTCCAGGATGAGTTTCCCCATCTAAGGATAGTGTCCTTAATTTCTACAATTAAAACTACCTGCCATATGTTACACTCTCTTCAGTAGCAGTGTAACTACACGTTCCCTGGAATCCTTTGTGCATAGAGGAAATTGGAGTAAAACAAATTGGGAAACTTGGATCTGCTCACCCCCACCCTTCCTGCTTTCGGGGGCACTGGGCCAGGCAACACCCACATGGGCCTGTTTCCTTACAAAGATCCTAAGTCAGTGACTTCTAATGTCCTCTGTTGAATCAATCTCTGATTAAAGCACATTGCCCAAAGATTAGACTGAGGAAGAGAACAACTTCCAGAGAAAGATGCCCTTGGAATAGATTACTAGGTGTGGGGGCATGTGTGTTCAGGGTGGGCAGGTTCAGAAGGGTATGAAGTTCAGGTTGACAACAGAGATCCAATACATATAGCTCAGATGCCTTGTCTGAGATACAATGGCCTTCAGAACCAGGGAACCCTAAGTCCCAATTTAGTCACTTTGCTTTAAGTACTTTAGCAATTTATTACTCCGAGTCTCAGGGAGCTCACACTGATAATGGGCATCAGACAATACATGTGTTCCAAGAGGTTCTGCTTAATCACTGAATTCTGAATGATGTCCAGTGTCCTGGATGGGCATTCTACAAACAACAGTGAACCTGGATCCCAGCCTCTAAGTCAAACATTTTCCCAAAGAAGTCAGGCTCTCCCACCTCCCAGACTTGATTCAAAGTACTCACCATCCCTTTTAGCCCATAGAAATTATATTGGTTCAAGATAGAGCTTCCAGAAGCTTCCTCGAGAAATATTTCTTCAATCTCAATTGCCATTTGCTGCACAGTTATCGACTTCTGTGTCAGAAACCATGCTTGTTAATAGAAGCCTGATCAATAGACCCAGCTTTTAGGGGTGCTCAGTCAAACAAGTATCAAGAACATGCGGCCAGCTCATAGATACCACAGGGTAAATGCTGCGATAGGAAACAGAGGCATATACAAGTATCAAGAACATGCGGCCAGCTCATAGATACCACAGGGTAAATGCTGCGATAGGAAACAGAGGCATATATAAACATCGAGCTGGGGTCCAGAGAAGAGGAGAAACTTCTTCCCAGGCTGAGGGTGGAAGGTGTCCCTCCCCTTCCCAAAGCATGTGTAACCTCTCTTCCAGCACTTTCCTGGTTACTGTGATTGTGGCTGTGTCTACATCTCCCATTGATCTAGAGTTTCTCTCCTGTTCCCTGGCACCCAGCAGAAGACCTGATGTAAGTGAGAGATGGTGGAGAACATTCCATCTTCTGTAGTCAAGAATTCCTTGGTGATCAAGTGATAACAGTCTGGTGCTGGGCTGTAGCCAATTTCTAGGTGAACCATCAAAGCTGCTACTACTGCTGTTAAGTCACTTCATTTGTGTCTGACTCTGTGCGACCCCCATAGATGGCCGCCCACCAGGCTCCCCCGTCCCTGGGATTCTATCACAGCTGAATTAGCAGCACTATTTAGCAAAGTGAGCCAATGCCAATGACAGGAAGAAAACACACCCTCTGTGTTTTCAATGGCAAGTCTCAGGGGACTTTTCATCATTAAGGAAGGAGACTGACCTCAATTCCAGCTAGGATGATTTCATGCCACATTTGGCCTGGGCAATGACAAAGTCATCTATCTATGATCTGTGTGCCCAGTCAAATACCTGGCGTGACCAACTTTTACGAACAATTCAGAGCAAAAGCACAAGTTTGAGGAAACTCTTGGGGTTAGCAACACTTCTGGGAAGTTTCTCTGGGACTAATTTTAAAAAGAGAGATGACTGTGGAATGCCTTCAGCCATTGTCATGAGATCTACTCTCAATGGGTCAGATGGTTCACAACTCACACAGTATTTTCACACACATTTTTTTCACTTGAGCTTTGCAAAGTTAAAAAATGCTATTGTCCTCATTTCACAAGAAGTGAGACACATACAGCTCAAGTGGCCTGCAAGGTCATGCAGGTCCTCCTCTCACACTCCCCCTGCCAACAAGGACACACCTCTGTGTCCTCAGGTGCAAACGGGAAGTACAGAGGTTCCCAACTTCTAGCAAAATCCACTTCCACCAAGGTTACAGCTTCTCCACACCTTCACTGGAATTGCAAGTATGCTTCACATCAAGCACAGCCCTGAATAAGCCATCAGAGAACTGGGGATGCTGAGTGAGATGCAGAGGAGATGGCAGGTGACATGGATATCCAGAAAGCCCCACAAGAAGGAGAAAACAGACTTTGGGTGACCCCAGAGGTTAAAAGAAGGACCTAAGAATGCGCAACAGGCAACCATGGCCAGGTTCCATCTAGAGAAGAAATCTCTTCTCTAATGTTCACAACTGATCACTTTTGGAAGCCATGAGTTCACCACTGCTGAGGTGCCCAGGTAGAGGCTGGGAGATATCTTGCTGGCAAGATGTAGCAGGAATTCAAACATCTGCTGGGCCTGGACCAAATGATCCCTTTAAATCAGGTCATCTAGTGAACTTCTGCAATCCTTTTGTTAAATCCTCTTGCCCACTCAGCTCAGTTGTCTCTACGTCCCTGGGCCAGTCAGTCAGAGAAAGTATCATCAAAAAGCTCCCCCCTTATCATGGTGACTCTGGGGACATACAGACAGCAAGCCTGTGCTCCCAGGCCCCTCGACACCCTCACGCAACCCTCCTATCTCTCCCCCTGGTAACTAAGCATTAGATCATGACTACCAACCAGCCCCATCACCCATGTATCATAATACAGCTCACAAATGTGACATGTCATTTCTAAAAGAATACCAAACTCTGGTCCACATCAAATTCTATTTTTTAAGTTTATCTGTGTATCCGCCTTTAGTATAACTTCCATTTTACCAGCTCTGTACATTTTATAACATAAATTGAATAATAACCTATTTATATGTTTATGTCTAATAAGGAAATTGATAACTATGAAAAATATCTGTCCCTTTATTAAATGACTGTAGCAGGAACTATGCTAGAGATTTCAGATAAATTATCCTGATTCCCCATCCTGCCAGTCATATGATGACCTATCCATTTTACAGATTCTCACAGAGATTTAAGTTCCCTGACAGGTTTGTCTGACGTCAAATCCCAAGCAATTCAAACTCCAATTCAAACTCCATTCAAGCTTCCATTGACCACATTGCCTGTTAACAGCTGGGATTCACCACCAAATCTGACTCCAAAGCTGGTATATTTCCCACTGCAACATGCTGCTGGAAGCTTTCCTAAATATGCAAGCAAAAGTTTTGATTCTAAATTTTATTTTAAAAGGCAGCTTGTATTTCAGAGTTCTATTAGAAAAAAAGTAGTTGGGGTAGGGGAGGAAATATGATCAAGAAATGAGGTTCCAACCCCAGGTTGTATGGTTATTTATTACAAGAGCTGATTTATTTTTTTCTCTCTCTTTCCATTATTTACTTGTTCAGGGAGCTAGAAACAGAAAAGCAGCCCTGGCGATTCAGCAGTTATTTAAATAGAACAGTGCTGGGACTGTGCACTCAGTTTGCTGTAATTGGAAACCATTCCTACCATGCACCAATATTTCAAAGGCATTACAACCCAATTCTCTGACCCATGAATCAGGGTTTTCCCCTTTCCCAGTGTGAAAGATTGGGGCTGGGGAGGACCGGAAGAAAGATTTCTCTTAGGCACAGCTTTTACAGAAGAAAGATGACAAAGGAGAATCTAGTTAGCTGGATTCTTAATTGTATATTAGAATAAATGAATTGTATTAAATGTATGGCATTAGCTTTTCTGGTGCAGTGAATCCATGAGAAAAACAGGCTCTGTCTTCTGCAAACTGAATCCCATCCTCTCTGAACACTTCTCATAGTCTTTGTAACTTGGTGTCTTGAGACAAACTCACTTAGCTATCATGATTTATGTTCAAGCAAGATTTGTCACTGGCAGAGTCAACCCCTTTCAAATTCATGTTAATTCTCCTCTTATTCAAATATGATTATTTCAAAGCTGTATCCCTGGCCTCCCCTCTCATCTTTGGGGGAAGTGAAGTTAGGGACTCTGAAACTGAATAAACCTGACATTACTGTGTGATTCCAGATGGGGTCCTTTATCTCTCAGAGCCTCAGTTATTTAATCTGAAAGCTGGCCTCATAAATTAATATCACACGCAGGTAGTGACAGACCAAGGTGATGAAAAGAAAGAAGTTAGCATAGTGTTGGGTGCCCGGAGGTTATCCAATGATACTGGTTGATGATTACTGGTGATGCCCAGTAAACATCACCTCTGCTTTCTTTACTGTGATTTCCTTCTTTTCTTTACTGTGTTCTTGCCTGGAGAATCCCAGGGACAGGGGAGCCTGGTAGGCTACTGTCTATGGGGTTGCACAGAATTTGGACACGACTGAAGAGACTTAGCAGCAGCAGCCAAACTCATCACTTGGATCACAGCCTTGTCTAATTATGAAACTATGAGCCATGCCGTATAGACTACCCAAAATGGGTGGGTCATGGTAGAGAGTTCTGACAAAATGTGGTCCACTGGAGAAGGGAATGGCAAACCACTTCAGTATTCTTGTCTTGAGAACCCTATGAATAGTATGAAA
The DNA here is from genome assembly GCA_006410675.1 of Oreotragus oreotragus. Taxonomy (NCBI): domain Eukaryota; kingdom Metazoa; phylum Chordata; class Mammalia; order Artiodactyla; family Bovidae; genus Oreotragus; species Oreotragus oreotragus. The sequence goes on along the minus strand of SJYX01003305.1, from coordinate 104,265 downwards.
AGGCAAAAAGATATGACACTGAAAGATGAACTCCCCAGGTTGGTANTTCTGACAAAATGTGGTCCACTGGAGAAGGGAATGGCAAACCACTTCAGTATTCTTGTCTTGAGAACCCTATGAATAGTATGAAAAGGCAAAAAGATATGACACTGAAAGATGAACTCCCCAGGTTGGTAGGAGCCCCATATGCTGCTTGAAAAGAGTGGAGAAATAGCTCTACAAAGCATAGGGCTTGCATTCCCTTTTTTCCTATTCATCACCAGCATGGCTTTCCCACACCAGGCACCTACATTCTAGACTCTTTACAGTTTTTATCCTATCTAACTTAATCCCTATGATACATTGGGAGATTGTCAATGTTATCTCCATTTTACAGATGAAGAAACCAAAGCTTAGGAAGGACAGGTAACTCTTCTGAGATTAAACAGCTAGTAAACAGCAGAACCAAGAATCAAATCCAGGTCTGTCTGGCTCTAAATCCTATACTTGTGTGCATGCTCAGTCACTCAATTGTGTCTGATTCTGTGATCCTATTATGGACTGTAGCCTGCCAGGTTCCTCTGTCCCTGGGATTTCCCAGGCAAGGATACTGAAGTGGGTTGCCGTTTCCTCCTCCAGGGGACCAGGGATTGGACCCAAGTCTCCTACATTGGCAGTCGGGTTCCTTAACACTGAGCCACCTGAGAAGAAAACACAATGCTTACTTACTCTTTAAAAATCCTGACTCTAGGACAGTGATGCTCAAATTGGAGTAGTTTTGTTCTCCAGGGAATATTCAGTAGTACTTGGAGATATTTTTACTTTCTACAATGTGGGGATGAGGGAAATGATGCTACTTGCATCTAGTTTGTGGCCAGAGATGTTGGTAAACATGCTACAATGCACAGGACAGTGCCCCCCCCCCCCCCGTCTGCCCAACAATGAAGAATTATTTGGTCTAAAACCTCAATATTTTGTTGTTGAAATTTTTTTCTGTTGAAATATTTCGCTCCAACATTTATCAAACTTTATCTTATTTTAATATAAGTGAGTTTAATATCATATTGGGATTCAGACCTTCATTCCTTACTGATGTGCAGATACCAAAAGACCTTATTTTTTCCAACTCTTCTGCAAAGCAGAAATGTTCCCAGCATGCTACATGTTCACGCTGTCAGTTTCATTCGCTTCCACAGCACAATATCTATTGTCTCATGGTTTCCATGGTAAAAGGTCTCTCAGTTGTTTGCTTAGATTATTTTTTTGCTTGTTCATGCCATTTTGAAAACATTTCTAAAAATGAAACTGCCAAGGTCAAATCCAATATAGTCTTCCCTCTGTTTCTGTTATTTTTTTTTCTTACATAAAATATATGGCATGCCATGGAATTTAAGCAGTTTACAATATCTGTAAACTGTGTGCCAGTTCTAAGTTATGATGGAAGGCATTATTTATAAAATAAAAATGTAATATCTGATACAGTCCTTGGAAGTCTAGTTCACTCCCTATTTCTGTTCAACAGAGAAGGAAGGAGACTCCTAGGTAAGCCATGATCTACCCAGAGTTAAATGGCTAATTGGCACAGGGCAAGAATAAGAGTGGGCTTCCCAGATGGTGTTACTGGTAAAGAATCTGCCTGCTAAAGCAGGAGTCACACGAAACATAGGTTTGATGCCTAGGTAAGAAAGATCCCCTGGAGTAGGAAATGGCAACCCACTCCAGGATTCTTGACTGGGAAATCCCATGGACAGAGGAGTGTGGCGGGCTACAGTCATGGGGTCAGACACAACTGAATGACTGAACACAGCACAGCAGGAGCAGGAATAAGAGCACAGGTATTCTAACTCCTGGGCTGGCACTTTCTTCATCCTGCACTTGTGGTTTCATGCTGTAAAATCCAGGCAGTACACACACTTGGGTGTGCACACACACAGGCAGACAACATCCCCTGCACATGCACACATATACACACACACAATGTATTTTCACTCTTTTTCTTTTTGAAGATTTCAAATAGTGATGCTTATCAACATGTTAAATGCAAACTTAAAGTCGTGAGTCACATGTGCTGTGCTCTACTGAGGATTTTAAAGGGACTAGGAATTTTGGACAACCTGATGTTCAAAATGAGAACTCAAGATCACCAGACTGACTACTCCAGACATCTGTAGCCCCAAACCTGAGTTCCTGGAATTTATGAAACCTGACAGAGAATGCAAAGAGTGACACTGGACCAATTTCCATTTCACTTCCCCATCACCACTTTACACTGTCTCCACAGTTTCCTTTATGAAACATAAAGATGATAAATGGACACCTGGCTCCAAAGACTCTGAGAGCCTCCCATTTCCTAGATGAAAGCTAAGATCTTCAGCATGGAGTGTAAGATGATCTTAGCTCCCTAGCCTGCCCTAGATGGATCCTGCTCTCACCTGTTAAGTCTCAGAGCTCCCCAGAAGATTGCATCTCATGAGCCCTGAAACAAGTTCCTCCAGTCCTTCCACCCAGCTTCCTGGGCAAGTCTCCATGATGCTTCCTCTATAGCTTCTGATGTCTGTCTGAGAAGGGGTATTGACCTCCCTTATACCCCAACTTGTATCACAGGTAGGTACACTGATCTCCTTAATTCCCCATAGTAGAACTCAGACCCAAGTTATGTCAAGAAGACATACTGAAGACCCCAGTATCTAACAAAGGAGAAAGGATAATTTGCATTTTCTAGAAGCTATAAATAAAACCTATTGACACAAATCCAACCTCAGAATCCTTACCCAACTCCTGCCCCATTTCTTGTCAACTCTACCCTTACCCAAGACCTTTCAAGGCATCTCCACATGTGTGAGTTTAGATTTCAAGTAGATATATGTCTCAATCAGCTTAAGCCACTCTAAAAGAACACCATAGAACTTCCCAGGTGACTCAGTGATGATTCCTGGGTCAGGAAGATCCCCTGAAGGAGCTAATGGCAACACACTCCAGTATTCTTGCTTGGAAAATTCTGTGGACAGAGGCGTCTGGCAGGCTACAGTCCATGAGGTTGCAAAGAGGTGTACATGACTGAGCAACACAGCACAGGAGAGCACCATAAACTGGTGGCTTATAAACAGCAAACAGTTATTTCTCGCAGTTCTGAAGGCTATGAAATCCAAGATCAGTGCATGGACCAATTCAGAATCTGATGAGGATTACTTCTTGGTTCTTAGACAGCCATCTTCTCACTGTGTACTTACATAGTGGAAGGTGGGGAGGGAGCCTTCTCTGGGGCCTTTTATAAGGGCACTAATCCTGCTTATGAGGGCTCCACCCCTATGACCTAGTCACTTCCCCAAGTCCCACCTCCTTATATCATCACACTGGGACTCCTAATATCATCACACTTAGGCCTTCCCTGGTGGCTCAGATGGTAAAGCGTCTGCCTACAATGCGGGAGATGTGTATAAGAGACAGGTCTANAAGGGCACTAATCCTGCTTATGAGGGCTCCACCCCTATGACCTAGTCACTTCCCCAAGTCCCACCTCCTTATATCATCACACTGGGACTCCTAATATCATCACACTTAGGCCTTCCCTGGTGGCTCAGATGGTAAAGCGTCTGCCTACAATGCGGGAGACCCAGGTTCAATCCCTGGGTTGGGAAGATCTCCTGGAGAAGGAAATGGCAACCCACTCTGGTATTCTTGCCTGGAAAATCCCATGGATGGAAAAGCCTGGTAGGCTACAGTCCATGGGATCACAAAGAATCGGACACGACTGAGTGACTTTCTTTCACTTTCAATCCTGCTTATGAGGGCTCCACCCCTATGACCTAATCACTTCCCCAAGTCCCACCTCCTAATATCATCACACTGGGACTAGGATTTCAACATATGAATTTGGGGGGACATAGACTTTCAGTCTACACTAAGAAGAAAATCTTCCTCTCCATTACTACTAAGAACCACAGTGTTTCTGGTTCAGGATGGCTGACAGTGGAATGATCCATTTCCTTCTGAGTAAGTCCTAGTCACAAGGTGAAATCTAACCACCATTCTCTACCCCCATTGGAAAACTACACTTGCCTATGGTTTGTTTGGTTCCAGAAGCATATCTCATTGGCCAAACTCTTGATGAGTTTCTGAAGCTGTCTTTCCTCCAGCCTTTCAGGTGTGTGACCCGAGCTTCCTTGTGCTCTGCAGGAAATAAATCTTGTCTATTCCCAAATTCTCACTTCACAGATGAGAAACATGAAGCAAGAAGGGACTTGTCCAAGGCACCCAGCAAGTCAACAGCAAATCTAGGACTAGAATTCAGGTCACACAAAGTCCAGGCAAGTACTCTTTCTTTTAATATATTCTTGAAATCTCAATAATAGGACTTTTAATTTTATATTTATATGGATACACATATGAGCTGTCAGCTAGTGAATGGATATGAAAACTGGGAAGTTGTATTCAACATATGAAAACTAATTCTGGGTCACAATACTCCTTGGGGACCCATCATTCCTTAGCCATAAACATAATAACTGAAGTGGGAAGGTAAATTTCAACAGCAGAGGTACAACACACACTGTAATTGAGTTAGAAGATGTATGTAAAGACTGTTAATAATGCATGTAAGATGCTGAATATTACTTTCCTCATTATAAATATTTAAGAGCATATGGTTTTTAATAGCACAAGATATTACACAGTGATCAGCTCATATAAACGGTTACATGAAGCCCAAGGAAAGACATCCCTTCCTGTACCTGAAATGATCACAAAAGTGACATTCTTAAATGGAAAAATAAAGTCCATAATGAAAGACCCCAGAGTTACAGTTTTAATTCATGATGACTCTATCATCCCTTACCATAGGAATCTACAGACTCAGTCATACAAACATTCTTCCATGTGATCTCCAGCGATAGTTTCCTGCTTTGCTTTTTTAATGATGATTTTTTACATTTGCTTTTTCTTTATTAAATCTACTTCAGTTCAGTTCAGTCATTCAATCATGTCCAACTCTTTGTGACCCCATGGACTGCAGCACACCAGGCTTCCCTGTGCATCACCAACTTCCAGAGTTTACTCAAACTCGTATCTATCGAGTTGGTGTTGCCATCCAACCATTTCATCTTCTGTCGACCTCTTCTCCTCTCACCTTCAATCTTTCCCAGCATCAGGGTCTTTTCAAATGAGTCAGTTCTTCACATCAGGTGGCCAAAGTAATGGAGTTTCAGCTTCGGCATCAGTCCTTCCAATGAATATTCAGGACTGATCTCCTTTAGGGTGGACTGGTTGGATCTCCTTGCAGTCCAAGAGACTCTCAAGAGTCTTCTCCAACACCACAGTTCTACTTAAATTTTTTTTATAATTGAGTGTAATTGGTTTACATTGTTGTGTTAGGTTCTGCTATACAATGATGTAAATCAGCTATGTGTATACATATATTCCCTCACTCTTGAGCCTCCCTCCTGAGCCTCCCACCCCTCCAGGTCATCACAGAGGACCAAGCTAGACTCCCTGTGCTGTACAGCAGCTTCTCACTAGCTAGCTATTTTACAAATGGTATGTGATTATATGTCGATAGTACTCTCAATTTGTTCCACCCTCCTCTTGCCTCTCTGTGCTTTCTGTATAATTAAACCTTTTTTTCAAGCCAAATTTTTGTGTTTTCCTTGCTGATAAAAGGTTTGCCTATCTCAGCCAGGCCTGTAAACCATAAATATCTAGATTAATTCCCAGCTGACCATTAACATGAAGACTTTGCCTTTAAAATACTGGCATGACAAGAATATAAGTGGCTTTGTATAAGCAACTTGAAATGGATTCTTCTTCATCTTACGTTGAACTGCTTCCAAAGCTAAGGAGGGTCTTTTGGAGTCTCCTGCATGCATATAGTTTGTCCAGAGCATCTCAGAAGCAGCTGGTCTTCCCTGGTGTCAAATTATCCTGAACATGACCGCTGGCCATGGGCATGAGTTTCAGAGATCCAGACTGTGGGTTCAGCCCACAGATTCTATCAGTAAATGGTTTAGGGGAATGAGGCTGCGGCAGAGTATTTGGGTTATCTACCCATATGCGGTTTCTGCCTCTTTCCCTCAGAGCAGAATTCCCCTCCATCCCAGTAATCACCCCTCTCCCACCTACATGCCTCAGCAGAAGGAAAGCCTACCCCAAACCCAGGAGGGGTTTCTGCATGACTGCTCTCCAGAAATGGACATGAGACTCAACACTGACCAATTTTACTTCAGGAAAAGGGTATGATGGAATTTCTAGAAAAGGTCTTCCTTGTTCTAGAAAATATGCAGAAGGGATCATCCATTCTGTTTCTAGACATTGTCATCCATGAGGGCCAAACTGCTGAGAACAGGCTCAGAAACAGACCAACTCAAAGTGAAGGGCAGTGCCAAGGGAAACAGAATGGAGCTGGAATCCCTGGTTATATCAATTCTGAAATGTGTGTTTCCTCTGGACTTCCATATATGCGAAGCTATCAAGTTTTTTAATCTAAATTAAGTTCGATTTTGCAGTGCTTTCACCCAAGAGCATTCTAAATATCAAAGGGAACTTTACCATTTAAGGGAATAAAACCCCTCACTGGGTTTTCTAATATATAGAAAAACTAAGTGGAAGTAAATAGTTGAAATGTGCAGTCTCTAGGAATCAGATTTAATCAAGACTTAAGGAAAAATGATATTGACCCATACAGGGGAAGAAAAAGAGGGGGGTTTTAGATCTTTCCTTCAGAAGAACTGCTGTGGGAGAGTACACGAAAAACGAAGAATGACACCTTGATTAAGCTGGAGGAAGAGAGGGATTTCCTCTGGAGAAAGACAGTGAGCTTCAAAGCCTGGCTGAACAAACATGAAAAGGGAGAATAGATATGTCTGGACAACACTTCTTTTAAGAGAGGAAAGGGGGCCTTTCAACCATTATTCCATCAGCATTAGAGACAGATCCAGGGAGACCCAGCAGAGGAAAGGCTGTTTAGAGTTGAAGGGGTAAATCAACCACATTTCTCTCCCCTTCTGAGTTCCAACTGAAATGTGAATCAGTTCAGGATAAAAGAAAAAAAAAAACAATGTGTATCAGTTCAGGATACATATATTAGAGTTAGTGCTAGAGGCTCTGGGTTGGAGAACACAGTTTTAATCTTGGCCATACACAGCTTTTCTATAGCCCTACCCCCAAACCCCAGTAGTCATATATGGATGTGAGAGCTAGACCATAAAGAAGGCTGAGCACTGAAGAACTGAATCTTTTGAGTTGTGGTGCTAGAGAAAACTCTTGAGAGTCCTTTGGACAGCAAGGAGATCAAACCAGTCAATCCTAAAAGAAACCATCCCTGTTTAGTCATTGGAAGGACTGATGCTGAAGCTCTGATACTTTGGCTATGTGATGTGAAGAGCCAACTCATTGGGAAAGACCCTGATGGTGGGAAAGATTGAAGACAAGAGAAGAAGGGATGACAGAGGATGAATTGATTGGATGGCATCACCAACTTAATGGACATGAGTTTGAGCAAACTGCAGGAGACAGTGAAGGTCAGGGAAGCCTGGCCTGCTGCAGTTCATGGGGTCACAAAGAGTTGGATATGACTCTGTGACTGAAAAACAACAAGCCCATAGCCCGCCTCTCCACCTCTAGGTAGTCATGCATGCGTGCTCAGTCGTGTCTGATTCTTTGCAATCCTTTGGACTGTAGCCCCCCAGGCTCCTCTGTCCATGGAATTTTTCAGGCAAGAACACTGAAATAGGCTGTCATTTCCTCCTCCAAAGGATCTTCCCAACCCAGGGATCAAACACAAGTCTCCTGATGCTCCTGCAATACAGGAGGAATCTTTACCTGCTGAGTCATTGGAGAAGCCACCGGGATTCCACCTCTAAGTAACTGAATGTATCTGCCCAGGTAGAAGCAGAGCAGTGAGATCTATCCAGGCATGCTTCTCTTGTTTCATCCTCCCCCCTACCCTCTTGCAGAGACAGAATCTGCCTGTTGAAAGGCTCCTTCCATGGAAGAACAGAGGGAAAACTTACATTCATTGCTATCAAGGCAGCACCTCAAGGATGAATGACGCCTGGATATCGGGAGCAGTATAATTTATTACTCTAACCTTGCTTAAATGAGAGACAGACAAAGACGTCAGACTCCCAATATTCCACTCACAAACTAAATCACTCTTCCACTGCTCCAAGGTATACAGGGATGACAAGAGAGCTATAAGTGCTATTCCAACATCGCCTCTGGGAGTCAGCATTCCCTCATGGACACATGAGGGCAGGGGGATAATTTCCCCTAACAGGAGACAAGAATCAAGGAGCACAGTGGACTGACTACTGCAGAGGGAGCCCATCCAGTTTGCTGAAAAGAAATGCCCCTTAGAGCCATATAAGAAGGTCCATCATAAGGACAGCTGGACAACCCACCCTTTACTACTAGGCGAGCTATGTCACATGGAGGTGGGAACAATGGAACAAATTTCAGTAAAAAGATGGGCAAGATCAGTGTAGAAAATCTCAGGTGTCATTAGGTATATTTCATGATAACAAGATTAATGCCCCCCTCCCTCTCCTTAGGTGGGATTGCACTCCCTATACCTGCCTCTAAAGGACAACTCCAAGATATGTACATATATATACTCTTGAAATGGTGTGGTTCAAAAAACTAGGTATACCTAAAAATTATAAAACTCTTTAGATGAAACAAATGTGAGAACCAGGTAGGACTTAAAAGAAGGAAGTGAAGTCTTTTAGACAGGGAAGCAGCACAGCCATAGTACATCACTCTGGTCCAGGGTTGCACATAGATTGGGGCAACGCAATGCTGAGAGAGGAGCAAAACATGGAGAGTTGAGGTGGGGTGGATACAGAACCTGGCCCTATCCCACGCAAGCCTGCTCAAAACAGGGCAGAGCCTCGTCCCCAGACAAACCGACATCAGTTCAGAACTGGGGACGGAGGAATGCCCAGGACTCAAAGAGAAGGTGGGGATTTAGGGATTCAGATGTTTAAAAGTGCTGAATGAACCTTAAGTGGGGTGTGTGCAAGGGGACTTATGAAGTATCTAAGTCCTGATGATGGGGGAGAGGGGACTACCAAAGGAAATGTCTGCACTTTTTCAGGAAGCTATTAATGTTATTCTCTGAAAGAGCAGGCTGTCTAGGATAGGTAGATTTTACTCCAGGTATTTTACCTCCTCAAACCCTTGATGAGTCGCTTCTTCCTCTTACATTTACCCTACATGTAGGATGATTTCTGGACTCCTGACACAACTAGGATGACGTTCAGCAGGGTTGAAACATGCCGTTGTTTCCTTGTGTTGTTTGTGTTGTCTCTGGATAATATTCTTCCCCTCAGTTCAGTTCAGTTCAGTCGCTCAGTCGTGTCCGACTCTTTGCGACCCCATGAATCGCAGCACGCCAGGCCTCCCTATCCATCACCATCTCCCGGAGTTCACTCAGACTCACGTCCATCGAGGCCGTGATGCCTGCTGCTAAATCTTTGCTTTGTTCAGCAGGGTTGAAACATGCCATTGTTTCCTTGTGTTGTGTTGTCTCTGGATATAATTCTTCCCCTAGATGCTGCTAAATCTTTGCTATGGTATCTGGCTGGCAGAAGCTATGTAGGTCTGGTTTTATTGCATATTTCATTCCAGAAACATAATCTTGCTTGAGATTGCTTCTAAAAGTGTTGGGAGTGTTGCCTTTTTAGAATATTCTCTAAATATTGTGGGTGTGGTTTGTTGTGATAATTTTATCACTTTGTATCACTAATAGACTGTTCAAAACACAGGGGATTGAGCAGACTCTGGGTCAGTTTAGGAATTTAGGAGATACTGAAAGAATCACACTCACACACTCATTCCAATGGAAGAAATGAGGGTTGAAGCCACTGTAGGGACCCAGTTCTACCCAAACATCCAAGTGAGACCACCACTGCCCTAAACTAAGCAAATTATAATACAACATTGAGGAGAATAGGGTTTTGAACATGAATGCCTTTGAACTTTAACCCTCAATGTCATCATCTGTAAAAGAAGGCTAGTCATAGCCTAGCATAGGGACCCAGTTCTACCCAAACATCCAAGTGAGACCACCACTGCCCTAAACTAAGCAAATTATAATACAACATTGAGGAGAATAGGGTTTTGAACATGAATGCCTTTGAACTTTAACCCTCAATGTCATCATCTGTAAAAGAAGGCTAGTCATAGCCTAGCTCATGTTACTGTAAGGTAAAGGAGACATAATATTTGTAAATCATATAGTGTGACAGTTGCTCAGTCATGTCTGACTCTTTGCAACCCCATGGACCGTAACCTGCCAGTCTCTACTGTCCACAGAATTCTCCAGGCAAAGCATATAATCGGTGCATGGAAAGTAACAGGTCTTCTAAAGTAAGTGTTGTTATTTAGCTCAGGTCTCAAATGTCAATAATCTAATGTTTGAATAAGCCTGGTCACAATTGCCAATGAAGAAACATCTTTTCCTTCATCCCTAATGGGGGAAGGGAGAATCCAGAGATGGCTAATTCAAACCTATAATGACTTGTTCAGCAAATATTTATCTAGTGAATACTGTGTTTTATAAAAACAGGGACTGTAGTGGTGAAGAAGGGTTCTCTCTAGGCCATAGGATGGAGCCTCAGCAACTTACTTTTTCCCCACCCCCTCTAGACGGCAAACTTTTTAAGGGCAGGGGGGTAAAATTATTGCTCTCATATTCACTAGACAGAGAAAAGAAACTACTGATGCTTGTTGAGTTACCTTGAGTTGAGCAGAGAGAAAGGAGCCTTAGTAATGTGCACAGGATACAGATAAAATTGCAGAACTGAAAGAACCCAGCCAGGATGCGCAGACAGCGCTGGCAGGAGAGACTAAAGCTAAACAAGCTTTCAAGCTAGCCTCTCCTCCCACTGCTTAAGACACATCTTTGTCACATGGCCTTCCCTGAGCTCTCCTGCGCTGGGCCTACAATGATTTTATCCAACTTCTTTGGCATTGCCAACCATGCACTTCACCCCCTCTTACCTCAACAAGTAGTTGCTTCCCAAAAGTTTATTGGGCGCCTATTGTGTGTCAGGGGTTTCCCTGTGGCTCAGTGGTAAAGAATCCACCTGCCAATGCAGGAAACATGGGTTCAGTTCCTGGGTTGGGAAGATCCCCCAGCATAGGAAATGGCAACCCACTCCAGTATTCTTGCCTAGAAATTTTCATGGACAGAGGAGCCTGGCGGGCTCCAGTCCCTGGGGTTGCAAAAGAGTCAGACATGGTTTAAGTGACCACAACAACACCGTGTGCCAGGCCCCATGCCAGTGCCTTCCCATGGTCACCTTTCTTTAATCACCACTGTAAATCCATGATACAGGTATTGTGCAAATACGGAAACAGATTCAGAAAGGATAAGTGATACATTCAGGGTCACAGGGTCGATGCTTTTTTGTATTTACTGCCTCAAGAATGATGAGACTCCTCCTTCCCATACTCAAAACACAACTGGTTAAACTGGTTTTCAGACCAAACAGCAGAAAGAGCAGATTTGCCCAGGTGATTGATCATAAGCCTCAACCTTCAGGGTATGCAGCTAACTGAATAACCAAGAAAACAGGCATGCTCTTAACATTTTAGCAAAGCTGTGATCAGAGGGCCAGAAGGTGACAATTATTAAACACCAACTACAAAGTGGGTTCATTATTTTCATACAGTGTTACATATGTGGCAAAATATTCCTGTAACAAAGGGGGTTAGAGCAACATGTGATAAAAACAAAAATCCTTGTCCTCGAGGAGGACAGAGGAGGTAAACAGTCCAATAAATGATGTGTTCATTTACATAAACACACACACACACGTGTACACACACACATACATGTACACACACATGTACACACACACACACACTTACATTTTGAAGGATTTAATGGGTAGTAACACTGTAGTCAAAGCTATGGTTTTTCCTGTGGTCATGTATGGATATGAGAGTTGGACCGTGAAGAAAGCTGAGCGCCGGAAAATTGATACGTTTGAACTGTGGTGTTGGAGAAGACTCTTGAGAGTCCCTTGGACTGCAAGGAGATCCAACCAGTCCATTCTGAAGGAAATCAGCCCTGGGTGTTCTTTGGAAGGAAAGATGCTAAAGCTGAAACTCCAGTACTTTGGCCACTTCATGCGAAGAGTTGACTCATTGGAAAAGACTCTGATGCTGGGAGGGATTAGGGGCAGGAGGAGAAGGGGACGACCGAGGATGAGATGGCTGGATGGCATCACAGACTCGATGGATGTGAATCTGAGTGAACTCCGGGAGATGGTGATGGACAGGGAGGCCTGGCGTGCTGCGATTCATGGGGTCACAAAGAGTCAGACATGACTGAGCGACTGAACTGAACTGAACTGAACGCTGTAGCGGGAAGAAAGCATCAGGAAGGGAAATAAGAAAGCTCCTGTGGTACACTTTCTATGTTGATGGACTTTCTGACCTCAGCCTCCCCACCTGTAAAACAAAGGGCAGATCCTGAGCCCCTTTCATCACTGGCATTCTTTGACACTATAACACACTCCATCTGTGTATGAACTGACTCACCTGTAAATGTTTTTAAAACATAGTCTCTTGTGAGTGAGCTGCTTTCCCATCAGCCTTGAACTCACTTTGCAGGTCACTTCTCCACTTAGTGGCTATTGGCATTCTTTGCTTCTTGATGGCACTCGTCACAGGTGCAGTTTCATACTTGTATGACTAACTAGTCACAGTTGAGGGATGGATAAAAAGGATGTGGCACATACATACAAAGGAATATTACTCAGCCATAAAGGACAAAATAACGCCACCTTCAGCAACATGGATGGATCTAGAGAATGTCATGCTGAGCAAAGTAAATCAGACACAGAAAGATAAATATCAGAGGATATTGCTTGTATATAGAATCTAAAAGAGTAGGTACATATAAACTTGTTTACAGAGCAGAAGTAGAGTCACAGATTTAGAAAACAAATTTACAGTTACCAGGAGATAAGGAGGGGAGTGATGGACTGGGAGATTTGAGTTGCTACATACACACTATATAAAATACATAACTAA
>SJYX01003305.1:36839-87306 GCA_006410675.1 Oreotragus oreotragus | reverse complement strand
GTGAGTGATCACACCATCATGGTCATCTGGGTCATGAAGATCTGTTTTTGTATAGTTCTTCTGTGTATTCTTGCCACCTGTTCTTAATATCTTCTGCTTGTTAGGGCCATACCATTTCTGTCCTTTATTGTGCTCATCTTTGCATGAAATGTTCCCTTGGAATCTCTAATTTTCTTGAAGAGGTCTCTAGTCTTTCCCATTCTATTGTTTTCCTCTATTTCTTTGCATTAATCACTGAGGAAGGCTTTCTTATCTCTCCCTGCTATTCTTTGGAACTCTGCATTCAAATGGGTATATATACGTGTATGTGTGTGTGTGTGTGTATTTATACATATATATATGCTAAAGAACATAAATTTCTCATTCTACAGTGTGGATTTGGCCACTTTCAACTAGGTGTACATCACATTCAAAATACTGAAGAGCCACACTGGGTGTCATTCTATTTAGATGTCTATACTTGGTGGTCCCTATTTGGCTGTTAGAGTCAAGTTCTGGCCCCCTGGGCAGGGAAGCAATGACAACAGAGTCCTGCTTCCACTCGGTCCTCTTAAAAGATGATGTTTTTATTCTGATAAGTGAGTGGCATTACAAAAGAAACTAGCAAAACATCTGGTAGAACATAGAGACTAAGACCCTTGTGGCTTTCTGACAACAAAAGCAAAAATCTAACAACCATAAAACCCCAAAATCGTTAGTGCTCTCCTTTGCTGCTAACAAGAAAAACAGGGTGACAAGAAAGACAAACCTTTTTCTAGCAGCAACTTTTAAGAGGCAATCGTTACAGAGAGCCTGACAAAGGCTCATGGAACTATGGCAGGGATGCTCTTTTTAGTAGCTTTTTTATAGAAGATATAGAAACATGCTTTATTTGGTCATTTCTTATATGGTCCCTCGATAAAAGAAAAGGACATCCTCTTAAATAGCCCTTTCACTGGAGACATGTTTACAGGTGTGAGAGTAATGGGAGTGTGGCCTGTAGCCTGTGGTGATCTGAGTTGGTACAGAGTTAGCCTGCTGATGCTAAAGGGGGAGAGAGGAGACCACACTGCCCATCTCAAGTACTGCTTAGTTGGGCTGATGAAGGGAGTTGGCTCCTAGCCATTCAGCACAGACAGCTGGGATGGGACTCTGCCCTATAAAACCTGGGCCTTTTCTTGGGCAGTGGCTTCTTTCTCTTTTTCTCCTTTAGTCTTTTAATTCTTCCAGCATCATTTTTTTTTTTAAAGAATTCTTACTTGAATACAGTTACCTTACAGTGTTGTGTTAATTTCCACTGTACAGCAGAGTGAATCAGCTATACATATATATATATATCCCCTCCTTTTTGGATTTCCATCCCATTTGGGTCACCACAAAGCACTAGTAGAGTTCTCTGTGCTATACAGTAGGTTCTCATTAGTTATCTGTTTATCTAAATTTCCATCAGCAGAGGAATGGAAAAAGAAGATGTGGTGCATATACACAATGGAACATTACTCAGCCATAAAAAGGAGCAAAAATGGGTCATTTTTGTAGAGACATGGATGGTTGTAGAAACTTATGCAAAGTGAAGTAAGTCAGGAAGAGAAAAACAACTCTCGTATATGAACACATATATGTGGAATCTGGAAAAAAAATTGGTATGGATGATCTTATTTACAAAGCAGAAATAGACAAAGATGTAGAGAACAAGCATATGGATCCCAATGGGGAAAGAGGGATGGAGTGAATTGGGAGATTGGGATTGATATATATACCCCAGCATCATTTTTGAAAACCTTCTTTGTTTAGGCACAAAATTGCCCCAGACCGCAACATCGGGAGAAGAAAGTCGTTGCATGGCTGCTAGAGTCTTACTCCAAAGCTGGCATCCTCCAAGGCTTGAGTGGGTTCTGAGGGTTCACTTGGGTTACTGAACAGAAGAAACCAAGTCTATCACATTTCTTGCAATCATGGTCTCTCTCAAACTGCCACATAGAGAAGTTTGCAATGATTGAGTCTCAGTAAATCGGATAGTCACTGAAGGAAAGACTTGTATCCCCTAAAAGATATATTGAGGTCCTAACCTCCAGCACCCATGAGGGTGACCTGATGCAGAAGTGTGGTCTTTGAAGGTGTAATCAAGTCAGTATAAGGTTATACTGGAATTTGGTGCACCCAAATACAATAAGAGCTGTCCTTATAAGAAGAGAGAAATGTGGATACAGAGAAACACAGCAAGTGTGCCATGGGAGGTTGAAGGCAGAGACTGAAGTGATGTATGACAAGTCAAGGACCACCACAGATGGCTCACGACCACCAACATTGCTCGCAGCCACCAAAAGTTAGATAGAGGCAAAGAAAGATCCTTCCCTAGCACCTTTGGAGTAAGAATGGCTCTAATTTCAGACTCTAGATTCCCCAAATGTGAGAGAATACATTTCAGTTGTGTTAAGCCATGAAACTTGTAGTACTTTATTACATCTGAACAAGTGGTCCCTAAGAGACCTCTAAGTATAAGCAGAGAGATGCAGAAATGGAAAAGCTAGAAGATTCTGAGTTCATTGGGATTTATTTTTTCCAAACCCATGACTGTTTGGAGATCTGCATGATCTGGCAAATACAATACAAATTATGAAATAACATTGTAGCTTTAGAGTACTAATGGTATAATCTCACCAAATGTATGAGAAGCCAGTACCCTGAGGCTGCGGGACCTATGCTGTCCTGAGTCCTGCCCCCTTTTTAGTTTGCTCTGGACCTGGCAGCCTTCCCCCGCTTCATGTCATAGGAAGGAACCAAAACAACATTTCCTACCACCTACCTTTCAAGGGCATTGGGAAGATCTGTGTCTCCATGTTTGTCCAAGAAATTGGAGCTTCCCGGACTCCTGTCAGTAACTCAATGTAAAGTATGTTATTATCCCTGCAAACCTTGGCACTGCTTTGTCACTTTCCTTTTGAAAGGAAAATTATACTTACCCAAAGCATTTCATTACCACCTGAACTGTCTGCTTGATATAAGTTTAGAAACCTTAATTTATATAACCCACAGCCAAATGCATTAGAGTTAGGAGCCCGGGGCACCTATAATATTGCTATTAGAGCAAATAAATTTTGGCAAGTGGTCTTGCATGACTATTCAGTCTAAACTTTGAATCAGTCAATTTAGGGAGGTCCCCTCACACGGCTCAGACGGTAAAGCGTCTGTCTACAATGCGGGAGACCTGGGTTCGAGCCCTGGGTTGGGAAGATCCCCTGGAGAAGGAAATGGCAATCCACTCCAGTACTGTTGCCTGGAAAATCCCATGGACAGAGGAGCCTGGTACGCTACAGTCTATGGGGTCGCAAAGAGTCGGACACGACTAAGCGACTTCACTTCACTTCCTCACGTGATTTTGTGGAATACTTTGCCTACGTTTGTTTACATTGCCCACGACAGTTTATTCCAGGTAGGTCTTAGGGACTCATTAACTGAAAATTCTGTTACCATCCAACTGAATATTAGGGATTCTTTCTTTGATGTAGCTATGAAAAACAAAGTCCCATTTACGGGAGACATCAGTTCAGTTCAGTCGCTCAGTCATGTCTGAATCTTTGTGATCCCATGAATCACAGCACTCCAGGCCTCCCTGTCCATCACCAACTCCCAGAGTTCACTCATACTCATGTCCATGGAGTCAGTGATGCCATCCATCCATCTCATCCTCTGTCGTCTGGACCTTCTTGACTGGCTGAAGATGTATGTTGAGTTCATGCCATAGCTGGAAAGCCCCATGGATACTGCGAAGTTCCCTACCCCCAACCCTGCTTTGGTAGTACTTTGGAAACGGGGGAATGGATCATGTTGGTTAGGCTGTGTTCCTTCCTTTTAAGCTCATGTGCTAGTTTTCCCTAATCCTGAATCTCTTTGAATGGACATGTAGACCTAGATATCAATCTGTGCTTGGCATGTGCATTGGTGCCTCAGTTTCCTCATATATAAAAATGGGGAAATAATATCTAGCTCATAGGATTGTGATAAGAATTATATAATTCTGTTAAAGAAGTTAAGATGGTTCCTAGAATATAGTATTCATTAATAAAAGTTAGGTATTAAAAGAAAAAGGAGATAATAAAAAAAAAAGAGGAAAAATGTATTATTAGTGGTGGCAGTAATAGTACTAGGTTCTAAGTTTCCCCAAGATACCAAGAGACATGGCTAGTAGAAAAGACTGCAGTAGAGGTTTGAGATTAGACTTGGCATGAAAGTTTTCTCTTGAATTCTCTGGACATATCAAGAAAGTCAGTCAACTGATCACAAGCCAGCCAAGGGCTCTTCCAACGAGGCCAGCTGTCCCAGGCAAAAGAATGAATGGTATCAGGGACATGTGGTTGAAACGTCAAGCTGCAGCTGCCAGACCCATCATCTGATGTGGCTGGCAGAGTAATGGCCTCACCAATGTCCATGTCCTCATTCCAGGGACTTGTGAATACGTTATATGTCAAAAGGGAACTAAGGTAGCAGATGGAATTAAGGTTGCTAATCATGTGGTTGCAAAATAGGGAGAATATCCTGGATTATCCAGATGGATGATGTAATCACAAGCATCCTTAAACATGGAAGAGAGACATAAAAGTCAACATTCGAAGGCTGTTCTGCAAGAAAGACCTGATCGTCGATTGCTGACTTTGAAGATAGATGGGACCATGAACCAAGGAATGTGGGTAGCTTCTAAAAGCTGGAAAAGATAAGGCTTGGCTCACCCCCGTAGTCTCCGTAAAGGAACTCAGACTTAATGCACCCCGAGTTGAGCCCAGGGAGACCCATTCTGGGCTTCTGACTTCCAGAACTAAAAGATGGTAACTTTATTTTAAGCCACTACATTTACAGTACTTTTTTTGACCATAAGAAACCCTTACATCTACCAATAATCAGACTGAAGTATATCCTAACCAACACCCACCCCAGGGCTGTGCACCTTCCATAAACACAAGAAGAGTTGATCAGAGGAGTATCATTTTATGTGCTTTAGCAACCGACCTTCTCAGGGAAGCAAAGTGCTTGATAGAGTGAAGCCTTGAGAGACAGAAGCTTGAACACAAGAGAACAAGCCCTTCACTTTGTTCCTGTCCCTGACTCTCTGAAGCTCTTCCCTCCCTGAGTCCCTGGGAGCTTTCCTCTGGAGGTGGCTTTCAGTTCAGTTCAGTAACTCAGTCATGTCTAACTCTGCGACCACATGGACTGCAGCACATCAGGCCTAGGCCTCCCTGTCCATCACCAACACCTGGAGCTTGCTCAAACTCATGTCCATAGAGTTGGTGATGCCATTCAACCATCTCATCCTCTGTCATCCCCTTCTCCTCCTGCCTTCAATCTTTCCCAGCATCAGAGTCTTTTCCAATGAGTCTGTTCTTCGCATCAGGTGACCAAGGTATCGGAGTTTCAGCCTCAGCATCAGTCCTTCCAATGAACACCCAGGACTGATCTCCTATAGGATGGACTGGTTGGATCTCCTTGCAGTCCAAGGGACTCTCAAGAGTCTTCTCCAATGGCACAGTTCAAAAGCATCAGTTCTTCAGCACTCAGCTTTCTTCTGGGGAAGGCAATGGCACCCCACCCCAGTACTCTTGCCTGGAAAATCCAATGGATGGAGTAGCCTGGTGGGCTGCAGTCCATGGGGTCGCTAACAGTTGGACAGACTGAGCGACTTCACTTTCACTTTTCTCTTTCATGCATTGGAAAAGGAAATGGCAACCCACTCCAGTATTCTTGCCTGGAGAATCCCAGGGATGGAGGAACCTGGTGGTCTGCCGTGTATGGGGTCACACAGAGTCGGACACGACTGAAGTGACTTAGCAGCAGCAGCAGCAGCTTTCTTCACAGTCCAACTCTCACATCCATACATGACTACTGGAAAAACCATAGGCTTGACTAGACAGACCTTTGTTGGCAAAATAATGTCTTTGCTTTTTAATATGCTGTCTAGGTTGGTCATAACTTTCCTGCCAATGAGCAACATCTTATAATCTCATGGCTGCAATCACCACCTGCAGTGATTTTGGTGTCGCCAAAAATAAAGTCTCTCACTGTTTCCATTGTTTCCCCATCTATTTGCCATGAAGTGATGGGACCAGATGCCATGATCTTAGTTTTCTGAATGTTGAGTTTTAAGCCAACTTTTTCACTCTCCTCTTTCAGTTTCATCAAGAGGCTCTTTAGTTCTTCATTTTCTGCCATACATGTGCTGTCATCTGCATGTCTGAGGTTATTGAGATGAGCAAAACAACCCTGGGAATGTGAACAGTGGAAATGCCCCTGGGGTGAGTTTGCACTCCTCTGTTATCTGGGGACTCCCATTTCATGGAAAGGTTCGTTTGTTGTTGGTGTTCTTTAGTCACTCAGTTATGTCTGACTCTTCGCCACCCCATGGACTGTATAGCCTGCCAGGCTCCTCTGTCTATGGGGATTCTCCAGGCAATAATACAAGAGTGGGTGGCCATGCCCTCCTCCAGGGGATCTTCCTGACCCAGGGATCAAACCTGCACCTCCTGCATTAACAGGCAAATTCTTAACTGTCAAGCCACCAGGGAAGCCAATGGACAGTCTTGTAGAATTTTCGTATTATTGAAGATTCCAAGGGACACTTGAGGATATCCTCATTAATGCCGAACCCTCATATCAGATATTAGACAGGAGAATGTTTTACAGATCTGATGCAAATATAGTGTTGTCAGTACTGTTAAAGGCTTAAGTACTCTTTAGTGGTATTTTTATTATAATAGTAGCATAGAATGTGGGGGAATTAAGGGGATTATATATTATATTAATTAGCAACAATTTCTGCTTTTAGTAATAACCCTTAATCATTAAAATCTCTGTCTTGGGGGGCAAACAGCTAACACAAGACTATAAAAGAACTACCTGATTTGACCTTTTCCTGTGAGCAATAATTCTGTTTTAGGCGCTATCTCATTTTATATGGGAATCCTATATAATTAATTGCAACTTTGATTTCAAGAGGACATTTTACTATATTAAGTAAGAGTAGGGTTAGTCTTATGGGAAATTCAGAAGAAGGTATTTACATAAGGAAATGAACACTAATTCCTGTGTAATGAACATTCTTTCAGAACCTCTACCTTCCCCTTCTCCCTACCCCCACTCCATCCCAGTGAATCTGCAAACTTTATAGCAACCTCTATAAGATTTTTGAGAGATTCATACACAACACCATACTAACATATGGTAGAGTGCTCAGTTTAATATTGCATTTCATGGACAATACTTATTAAATTTTTGTCCATCATGTTGAGCATGAAAAACAACATTTGTGTGACCCACAGGAGTAGAGGCAAGGAAGATCCCAGTAACAAGGGACAAGTCCAGATGCCATGGCTGCCCCAACCCCCATCCAGCTAGCTATGGTTCCAACCAAGGAGATTATCTAGGACCACTTCTAACCATGAGGCACATCATACAGCCTGGCTGGGAAGGTCTGGCACGAACAATAAGCCAGCACAATGGAAATGCAGTGTGGCACAGAAGTCAAGCCCTGGGTGCTGGGGTCTGATCTAATTTCTGCCAAGTTACTTACCACTCCATACTTACCCTTCATTACTTATATTGGACAAGAGTAACAGTATCTATTTTATAGAATTGTGGTGAGAGTTATAGTTGTAAAATATTTAGAACAGTGCCTGGTGTGCAGTGAGTCCTAAATATATGTTTAGAGGCAAGAAGCCTGGGTTCAGGTCCTAACATGCTGTATGACCTTGAACAAGTTGNTCACTCAGTTATGTCTGACTCTTCGCCACCCCATGGACTGTATAGCCTGCCAGGCTCCTCTGTCTATGGGGATTCTCCAGGCAATAATACAAGAGTGGGTGGCCATGCCCTCCTCCAGGGGATCTTCCTGACCCAGGGATCAAACCTGCACCTCCTGCATTAACAGGCAAATTCTTTACTGTCAAGCCACCAGGGAAGCCAATGGACAGTCTTGTAGAATTTTCGTATTATTGAAGATTCCAAGGGACACTTGAGGATATCCTCATTAATGCCGAACCCTCATATCAGATATTAGACAGGAGAATGTTTTACAGATCTGATGCAAATATAGTGTTGTCAGTACTGTTAAAGGCTTAAGTACTCTTTAGTGGTATTTTTATTATAATAGTAGCATAGAATGTGGGGGAATTAAGGGGATTATATATTATATTAATTAGCAACAATTTCTGCTTTTAGTAATAACCCTTAATCATTAAAATCTCTGTCTTGGGGGGCAAACAGCTAACACAAGACTATAAAAGAACTACCTGATTTGACCTTTTCCTGTGAGCAATAATTCTGTTTTAGGCGCTATCTCATTTTATATGGGAATCCTATATAATTAATTGCAACTTTGATTTCAAGAGGACATTTTACTATATTAAGTAAGAGTAGGGTTAGTCTTATGGGAAATTCAGAAGAAGGTATTTACATAAGGAAATGAACACTAATTCCTGTGTAATGAACATTCTTTCAGAACCTCTACCTTCCCCTTCTCCCTACCCCCACTCCATCCCAGTGAATCTGCAAACTTTATAGCAACCTCTATAAGATTTTTGAGAGATTCATACACAACACCATACTAACATATGGTAGAGTGCTCAGTTTAATATTGCATTTCATGGACAATACTTATTAAATTTTTGTCCATCATGTTGAGCATGAAAAACAACATTTGTGTGACCCACAGGAGTAGAGGCAAGGAAGATCCCAGTAACAAGGGACAAGTCCAGATGCCATGGCTGCCCCAACCCCCATCCAGCTAGCTATGGTTCCAACCAAGGAGATTATCTAGGACCACTTCTAACCATGAGGCACATCATACAGCCTGGCTGGGAAGGTCTGGCACGAACAATAAGCCAGCACAATGGAAATGCAGTGTGGCACAGAAGTCAAGCCCTGGGTGCTGGGGTCTGATCTAATTTCTGCCAAGTTACTTACCACTCCATACTTACCCTTCATTACTTATATTGGACAAGAGTAACAGTATCTATTTTATAGAATTGTGGTGAGAGTTATAGTTGTAAAATATTTAGAACAGTGCCTGGTGTGCAGTGAGTCCTAAATATATGTTTAGAGGCAAGAAGCCTGGGTTCAGGTCCTAACATGCTGTATGACCTTGAACAAGTTGGTTAGACTCTCCAGGCCACATGTCCATTGTCTTAGTGAACAAATATTAATAACACTGTTTCATCATTAGAGCATCCCTCATCCTTGTTCTTCTGGGAGAGTCAGATGTGGGGTGCAGTCCCAACACTTGTCCCCATTTGCCCTGAAAGTGTTCCTGCAAAGTGTCTGAGTTGGATGATCGCTGCGTAGTCATCTAAGTGTCTTGAGCATTTTAATCTGCAATTTATTTGGCAACTGAGAGGTCATGGTTAAGAGCTGATTTGGAGAGGAGAAGGGACAGAAGTCAAGGTGCAGAGTTCTGTACCCTCCCTCTGTACCATCAGAGGGAGGGTACAGAACTAGAGATGGTAAACTTAGAGCCTCGGTCCAGACTATCTCCATAGAGGTTGGAAGAGATGTATAGGAGGAAAATGAGGTACAAACTAGAGGGAAATGTGTTTGCTAAGACAGAGATGTGTCTGTCTTTCCATGCTGTGAGTAAAGCAGAGTACAGGACTCAAATAGGAGGGATAATGGCTGGCTGATGGAGTGAGATGCTGGTGGCTGTGGAAGGAAAGCAAAGGGTCTCAAATCTTCTCTCCAGAAATTCTGTATTGGGAACTGGATGCTTTAATTGAGCTCTCTGATTTCGATGAATGCCCATGAAACAGATAAGCACATATTAAATTCCCAGCTATCCCCGGCTGATCTCTGTCTTGCAGTTGGTGAAGAAATAAAAGCAAAAATGATAGAGATTGATTTCCAGCTTCTAAGGAGGCCTGGCTAGCACTGATAATGCAGTTGATACTATAATTACTCTGAGAGTCTTTGGGCCAGAGGCCCTGGAACCACCTCCTGAGTAATCCTATGGGACTGTCACTCTCCACAGGGTCCCTCCACCTCCAGGAAAACACACTCACCAGGCCGATTTATAATCCCATCAAGTCTGCAGGTCTGTTAAGGGAGCACATCTGAAATGAATTTGATTAACAGACACCAGTCTCCAAATAGTAATTCCAAGGCTGCTCTTCTGATCTCAGGTCCCATGGTGTCCCACTTTCTTCTGTCTGTCCAGCTCAGTCCTTCACCAGAGAGGACCTGAGTCATCTCATGCTGGCCTCTCAATTCATCTCTTGAATTTGGCAACTGGTTGCTCCAATGCCTCTTTTAACATGTAACTGCTGCCTTTTCTAACCTTTATTGTACCTACTAATCTGCATGGCCTGGAGCAACAAGAGATCCACTCACTGTTTTCTTCATTCCTTCATTGACTGATTGATCCACCATGTAGCACAGGCTCCGAGGTGGCACTAGGGACTCGGATGCTGATGACACAGGGTCCTCAAGGAGCTTGACATCCAGTGTACAGTCCCCTCCTGGAAGACTAGAACTACCCAAATGTACAGAACCAGCATTTCACAAAGCCTATCCCCTGGAAAAGGAAATGGCAACCCACTCCAGTATTCTTGCCTGGAGAATGCTGTGGACAGAGGAGCCTGGGGGGTTACAGTCCATGGGGTCACAAAGAGTCAGACATGACTTAGCAACTGAATCATCGCCACCACTCTTCCTGTTACCCTCCTTGCCTTTTCCCAAGTCCTCAGGCAGCCCTATCACTAGGAATCCTTTGACTTTATCCACTCTCCCATCAAGTCTATAACCTACGAATGTGCTCGGTCTCTCAGTCCTGTCTGACTCTTTGTGACCCCATGGACTGTAGCCCTCCAGGCCCCTCTGTCCATGGGATTTCCCAGGCAAGAATACTGGAGTGGGTTGCCACTTCCTCCTCCAGGGCATCTTCCCCACCCAAGGATCAAACCCTCATCTCCTCCATTGGCAGGTGGATCCTTTACCCCTGAGCCACCTGGGAAGTCCCAAGNATGGACTGTAGCCCTCCAGGCCCCTCTGTCCATGGGATTTCCCAGGCAAGAATACTGGAGTGGGTTGCCACTTCCTCCTCCAGGGCATCTTCCCCACCCAAGGATCAAACCCTCATCTCCTCCATTGGCAGGTGGATCCTTTACCCCTGAGCCACCTGGGAAGTCCCAAGTCTGTAACACTCTCCTTGTATCAGTTAGTTTATGTTTCAGAACATAGAAAAAATAATTTAATCATGAATAAATGACTTGGTTCACATAATTGGAAGCCCAGAGGTAGAGCAGACCTCCTGGCTGCCTGAAGACAGTGCCTCAGGCTGCTTCTCTGCTATCACTCATCTGTGTTCTCCTGTGTGGCTTGAATTCAGTTTTAGACTCACAGAAGCAAAGTAGGTGTAGGAGGATCAGAGGAATGGGAAGCTACACTCCAAATTTTTAAACACATTTCCCCTCACATCTCGTTGACCTGAAAGTGACTATGAGGCCATGATAAAAATGATCCCCAGAGCCAGAAATAGCTGTATATTGGATTGATTTAGACCTGGGGAGCCCACGCCCATTCCTAAAGCAAGGCAGTAAGATTTCTGATTCATTAGGCAAATCAGAGCTCATTCTAAGAGCTGAGGATGAAGGCATTGCTCAAAATCTCACTGCTTTGGGACTTCTCTGGTGGTCCAGTGGCTAAGACTCCCCGGATCCACGGCAGGGGGCCTGGGTTAATTCCCTGCTCAGGGAAGCAAGATCCTGCATGCTGTGTTACCAAAAATAAACAAATAAATTCATAGCTGCCCAACCAAGGAAAGAATGCAGGATGGATGTCAGCTGATCACTAGACGATGACATGACCACTATATGGGAACAGGAACACTCGTGATAGCTCTGACCTTGACATGAGTGGCAAACACCTGACACTTCTTCTGGATAAAAAGTCTCCATGGGATCAGGCTAGAGGGCCTCAGGATGCTCAGCCTCCCTTCATCCATTGCACTCTCCCCTTCTCAACAATATCTGGGATATCTGTTCCAAGCATTATTAACAGGCAGATCAGAAGCATAACTGAATTATTCATAAACTGTTATATTTGTCTGCTGGTAGCTTGGCCTCTGATGTGAGAAGAGAACTATTTCCCATATGGCCTTAGTTGGAGATATCATTTTTTAATCTGAATCACACAGTAATTTTCACAGGGCAAGGGGACAGTCTCAGAATTACCCCATAACCATTGACTTATTTTCATGTAAAGGTTAAAGGAAAGACACCTTTTTGGAAAGCTTCTGTTTATGAATGACTGAAGCTGGGTTTGCAGGATTTCCTGAAAAGAATTTGTGGACAATGAGGTAGAGAAAAGCCTCTAGGTGTGAAGTTCAGCCTCACCTGAGAGTAGAAGGAACCACAGCATGAAGCAAAGAGGCCTCTCGGGAGATGACATAGGCCTTGGGTCATTGTCCAAAATATTAATAGCATCACTTGCTCTGCTCCTAGAAGGAGTGGAAAAGCCTTCAAGGGGTGGAAATGAAATTATAGCCCCAGCTTATCAGAACAAGAAGGACTTCTGAAAACAACTAAAGCCAAGTGAAGTTAGGTAACTCCTCCAAGATGATTTTCCTAAAGGGGTAACTGTTTGGAAGAGTCAGAGATGAAAAGAAAATAGGATTTGGCAGAGCCAGAAAGCAGGGTGGGTCAGACCTATTACAGACCTTTGAAACTTAGGGTTGGCACCAAGAATAGACAATGGTGTTCAAATAATAGCTCATTGAAGGTTCTTTCAGAGGAAGTCGGGAATGTTAGGGTCAGACACACAGAGCCAGTTTTGGAGCCAAAGGGGAATTCTGCCAAGTGGCTTGTAGGCTGCACCCGCCGGGGTTTACTATCTGCATCTCTCCTGTATCAGCTCTTGCAATGGAGAGATTTTCAGGGTGTTTTGTATTTATGGTCCTGAAAGACTCCATCCAGAAAGGAGAAGGAGAAGGCTGTACAAGTGTTCAAACACTGATTTTGTGCTCAGTACTGCACATTTATTGTGTGCTCTTATGCCACCCCTTCACCCTCCTACACAAACTCACATGTACACACTTTAATTGGTGCTGCTGGTTCCCTTGTCCCCGAGTCTGTCTGGATATGTCACATTCCCAAGGCCCCAGCGCTCTGAGCAAAAATGAGTTAAAAGTATGGCGCTCCCAATTGTTTTAAATGAAGAAGGATGACCGTGGTCTTTGGCTCCCAGAAAGGCTAGATACCTTGTTTGTTTCAAGAACAACTTTGAGCATCTATTGTGTACAAGTATGCTGTTAGACTGGGGCTACAGAGAGCAGGGTACAAAAAAGATTCTCCATGTATGTGTGGGATCTAAAATGTGACACGAATGAACTTATCTAAAAAACAGAGACAGAATCCAGACATAGAGAATAGATTTGTGGTTGCCAGGGGAAGGCAGGGCAGGAGAGAGTCAGACTGGGTGTTGGGGATTAACAGTTGCAAACAATTATTATAAAGAAAAAATGATAAACCATGAAGTCCTATTGTTTAGCTGCTGCTGCTGCTAAGTCACTTCAGTCATGTCTGACTCTGTGGGGAATGATATTCAATGTCTTTTAATAAACCATAGTGAAAATAAAATGAAAAAAATATATATAATATACATACACACACATATATATGTATAGAAAGAAAAAAAAAAGACAGAGAGTCACTTATTTGTGTCCGACTCTTTGTGATCTCATCTATGGGATTCTTCAGGCAAGAATAATAGAGTTGGTTGCCATTTCCTTCTCCAAGGGATCTTCCTGACCCAGGGATCGAACCCAGGTCTCCTACATTTCAGGCAGACTCTTTACTGATGGAGCCACCAGGGAAGTCAATATATATATGTATACATACACATATGACACCACCCTTATGGCAGAAAGTGAAGAGGAACTAAAAAGCCTCTTGATGAAAGTAAAAGAAAAGAATGAAAAGGTTGGCTTAAAGCTCAACATTCAGAAAACGAAGATCATGGCATCCAGTCCCACCATTCCATGGGAAATAGATGGAGAAACAGTGGAAATAGTGTCAGACTTTATTTTTGGGGGTTCCAAAAATCACTGCAGATGGTGACTGCAGCCATGAAATTAAAAGACGCTTACTCCTTGGAAGGAAAGTTATGACCAACCTAGATAGCATATTCAAAAGCAAAGACATTACTTTGCCAACTAAGGTCCGTCTAGTCAAGGCTATGGTTTTTCCAGTAGTCTTGTATGGATGTGAGACTGTGAAGAAGGCTGAGTGCCAAAGAATTGATGCTTTTGAACTGTGGTGTTGGAGAAGACTCTTGAGAGTCCCTTGGACTGCAAGGAGATCCAACCAGTCCATTCTAAAGGAGATCAGCCCTGGGATTTCTTTGGAAGGAATGATGCTAAAACTGAAACTCCAGTACTTTGGCCACCCCATGTGAAGAGTTGACTCACTGGAAAAGACTTTGATGCTGGGAGGGATTGGGGGCAGGAGAAGAAGGGGACGACCGAGGATAAGATGACTGGATGGCACCAGTGACTAGATGAATGCGAGTCTGAGTGAACTCTGGGAATTGGTGATGGACAGGGAGGCTTGGTGTGCTGCGATGCGTGGGGTCACAAAGAGTCGGACACCACTGAGCGACTGAACTGAACTGAACTGATGTATGTATAATTGAATCACTTTGCTATGTGCTAGAAACTAACATAAAATCATAAATCATTTTATACTTCAATTTTTAAAATATTATCTAGGAGTAAGAAATAGATAAATGATATGCCTATTCAACTCAAACACATGAAAGATGTGATACCTAGCCATCAAATTAGTTTTGAGGATACCAAAGAGGGAGAGATAGTATGTCTGACTTTCATGACATACTTTCAAGGGGGCATTTTGACTGTATTTCAGGTCAGGCAGGACCTTGACTGTGGATCCCTGGAGGCTGAGGGAAGCACAGGAACAAACCCTCCTGGGTAAAATGTACTAAGCGTGCCTGCCTATTCCTGAAGGGTGGCAATTTATCTGGGATAGGGGACATGCCACCCTCAGAGAGATGAGGCACCTACCACGCCAGTGTTTCACACCTGGTTCAAGTAACTCTTGGTCAAAAAATTCAGATCAAGTGTTTCTGCTTTGTTTGTTGGGAACTTTTGCAGCCAGACTACCCATCAGTAGGGAACGCCAGAGGGCCCCTCTTCCGTTCCATTCCATTCCACTCATCACAGGCTTCCTGCAAGCATCTGGCCAAACTTCACATCAGTGGGGTACTTCCTTCATCCCACACCGTCTTTGAGCCAACTCCAGTCTTCCTCTTATACCCTCATTGCAAGCCTTTATCTTCACCCCCTGAACCATGTGTGCAGTTCCCCAGTCTCCACTCCCAGCCCAGGTTCTTCATTAAGGCAGCCACACTTCCCACAGAAGTCGGTACTGGGACTTTTCTGGAAATCGGCCATGCCATTTCCCAGCTTAAGGCCATTTCAGAACTCACTACTGAACACAAACAGCTAATAAGTTCAGTGTGTTCTGAAAAGGGGAGCCACTTCTGATAGAAGTAGAACAGCTCAGGGCTTCCCGGGTGGTTCAGTGATAAAGAATCTGCCTGCCAGTGCAGGAGACATAAGTTCGACCCCTGGTCTGAGAAGCTCCCACGTGCCATGGAGCAACTAAGCCTGTGCACCATGACTACTGAAGTTCATGCTCTAGAGCCCGGGACCCACAGCTGCTGAACCCATGTGACATAGCTGCTGAAGCCCACACACCCTGAGGCCTGTGCTCCACAAGAGAAGCCTGAGCGCACTGCAACGAAGAGTGCCCCCCACTTGTCTGCAGCTAAGAGAAAGTCTGAGTGCAGCAATGAAGACCCAGCAAAGCCAATAATAAAGAAATAAGCAAAAAAAAAAATTTTTTTAAGTAGAAAAGACCAGAAAATCACCAGTCAGATTCCTGTTCATTCTAAATAATAATTAGAATTATTGGGCACAGGGTATCCAGGCAAAGGACAACCAGGAAGAGTATTCTAAACAGGGAACAATAGGTGGGAGGAACTTGGGGCTCAGAGCACCCACATTCAGGGAACTCCATGTACTTAGAAACACTGCAGTAGAGGCTGGTGGGGTAGCAAAGGTGAGCAGTGGGCTTGGGAGGAAGCAAGGCCCTTGGACTCTCTGAAATCCTACAATTCCAAGATTCCAGTGGTCACATCTCATGCATTCCCAGTGAGTGTGCCTCTTACTGCCTCGAGCCTCCTGTCCCCAGGCACCTCCTGACCTCACCTTCCTTGGATCTGGGATTCTTAGAATCATATTCTTGCCCTCCTTCAATTAAATCAGCCCCTGAAGCTCAGACGGAGAAGCCAATGGCACCCCACTCCAGTACTCTTGCCTGGAAAATCCCATGGATGGAGGAGCCTGGTAGGCTGTAGTCCACGGGGTTGCTAAGGGTCGGACACCACCAAGAGACTTCACTTTTATTTTTCACTTTCATGCATTGGACAAGGAAATGGCAACCCACTCCAGTGTTCTTGCCTGGAGAATCTCAGGGACGGGGGAGCCTGGTGGGCTACCACCTATGGGGTCGCACAGTCGGACATGACTGAAGCGACTTAGCAGCAGCAGCAGCATCTGCGACTCAGATGGTAAAGAATCTGCCTGCAATGCAAGAGACCCATGTTCGATCCCTGGGTTGGGAAGATCCCCTGGAGAAGGAAATGGCAACCCCCTCCAGTATTCTTGCCTGGAAAATTCCATATACAAAGCAGCCTGGCAGGCTACAGTCCATAGAGTCACAAAGAGTCAGACTCTCACTCACTCACAGTCTGCAGTGTTTTTATCTCATGTCCAGGGCATTCTCAGTATTTGATTAAGTCCTTCTAATGTGGAGGCAGGGGAAAGGCTTTGGAGAAAACTCCTTCCCCAATGATGAAGGCATTCAGAGGCCAAGAGGGGAATAAAGTTCTATTACTTGGAAGACCAGGGCAGGTGAAAAGGATTTCTAAGAGCCTGCAGCAGAAGTGTCTATGAATCATGGAGTCATGTCATAGCCTGTCATATGAACCTTCCATGAAAAGGATTGTAAGGGAACTTGAGCTCCAAGAACAATTCTCTATAATGCACTCAACGCCATGGGCTTTCAATCCCAAGGGTAGAGAAAAACAGTCTCTATTTGTTCAGAGAGCATAGGCCTGCCTCCACCCACACCTCCAACACACCAGCTTTCAAAAATGACCTCTACCCAGACCTGGCAGGGCTTGTGTTTATATTCAGTCCAGCATTTGTCTTTGTGGTTTAGTCATTCAATCCCACTTAATTCAGTCTGGTGGATTTTCATAAAGCCACTACTGTTGGCAGGGCACTAGGCTTAGGAGACAGGGATGGAGGAGGACTCCAGAATTATTATGCCCAATAATTCTGACCCTCAAGGAGTTTATAGCCTAACCCGAAGAGACAGACGTATCACTAGGTTATAGGCAAATGGCTGTTCAAAGAATTTCAAATCCAGGGTGTGGGAGAAGTATCCCTCCCCAGCTCCAGGTCACACCAACTGCCTTAAATCCCAGGAAAAGTTGCATCCTCCACGATCCCACCTCCACCTGCAGTGGAGGCAGCGAGGCAGCCCTTTGAAACCTGATTCTGCCTGCACAGGAACTGAGGGCTTGCTGGAAGCTTTCAGAATGTGAAGGGCTTCAGGGAAGGGGAAATTTTGAGGCATGAGGACGCCTTTCATAGGTCACTCATGTCTTCCTACATCGCAGCTTAAAATCCAAGGCCTTGCAAAAACAGCACTGCCGTTTTCTGACTTTGCAACCCTAAGGTCTAAGCAGGGACCGTTGTCAGCCCTTTATTCAGGAAGAAACAGGAGCCTGGAGAAGGCAAAGGTCACAGAGAGACACAGCGGAGCCAGAGGACGGCCCGGGCCTCTTCCTGGTACCCACGTCCGTCTCCTCAGCTGATCCCAGGAGCTGTCCTAAGTGGTGAATTTTATTCTCTGGGATGAGACCTGGAACACAGCAGACATCCAGCAGGTGGGACCTGGTCACAGTACCAGATGAGGGAAGAAATTTGAAGCTTAGCGAAGAGTGGCATGCCTGAGGTCACAAAGCTAAGTTCTAACAAACACAAGTTTTCAATACAGGTCAGTTCTCTATCCACTGGCCTTTCCCAGACACCACACCCTTGCAGGCTAAAAAATCAGACATCACCAGCCTGGGTGATGTCTCTTTGTTCACTGACAGCTTACTCTTCTCGCATGGAAAGGAAACTCTTTCCTGATTATTAGTAAAACATCAATTAGAGAAAATTGCCAACAATTTCCAGAGCAGCAAGCAGCATCTCAGAGATTCTGGCAGGGAGAGAAGAGACTTGATGAATTTCCATAAAGAGAAGTCCTCAAGCCCAGAAATGTGTACCTGTCCATTCCACCTGTAGGTAGCAGCACTTTGAGCACCTGCTGGCCATCTCTGGCAGTAACCAGACTTGCATGGCTCAACATTTATGAAAGCCTTACTAGGTGTTGGGCACTTGCCCAGGTTTCAGGTGACAGAGACACAAAAAGCTACAGGCCCTCATAACCTTCCTAAAATGCAGTGGTAGTCTTGCCATCCAACCTGGTGGACAAGTTCCTTGAGAAAGGGATTATGCTTCCTCCCTTCCTGGAGTGTCCCCTAGGTCAGGTGCCATCCTGGACACAGAAAAGTGGATGAAGGGCCTTGGTTGCCAAGAAATCAGATCGCTCTGGGATTGCAAGCCCAAGGTTCTTCCCCTGGGAATACGTGCCATGCCTCTTCCTTGCTCAGGAAAACAGAAGGTAGGATGCACACCAGGACTCTGCCTGGCAACCACCACCAGTAAAGTAGAAGCTGAACTACCAAGCCAGAACTATAAGCCCCATAAGCTTCGTTAGGCTGCATGCTCCTCTTAAAAATATCTTTCTTTAATCTTCAGTACATACATGTCTTTACCAGGATTCTATACATTCAGTCAGTCTTCCAGGTACATATACCTCCATCATTTTATTTAACACTCCCAGCCCTTTGGTAAGATGGATATAAGCATTCCTATTTTGTAGAAGTGAAATAAAGTCTCAAAGATATTAAGTGACCTGTGGCCAAAAGAGATCAAATGTCACACCAGGAAGGGGCAGACAGGAATTCTAACCAAGGTCTCCAGGCTTCACTGAAAAACTCATCACCTTGCATTTGAGCAACATTTCCCCACCAAACAGATGTGCACAGGCACACACAGATCAGCACAGTATCTAGAAATTCATGGTGAATCAATTCCACCCCAGGATAAATGAATGATGCTGATCTTTCTGCAGATTCCCACCATTTACAACAAGCCTCGCGCACACATCAAGGATGGGAGAGCAAGGGGCTGTGAGCATAGATAGGATTCAGAGCCGCATGATTTCCCTCTACCCATGACCAAATCACCAGCCTCTTTGTTCTCAATTTCCTCATTCATGCAATGGGATAATACAGATTCTATCCACTCCATAGAGTTGTGGTAAAAGGTAAATGAATTAAAACAGGTAAACCAAAGAGAACAGTGCCCAGGGCATGGTTTGACTTATTGAACACAGGATGCTTTGCCAGGCAGTGGGCACAGCACTTCATGTATGTTATCTCTACTCTGTCCAACAAGCCAGCAGTGTCAATTCATCACCCTCACTTTTCAGGTGTGGAAGCTAACACTCAGAAAGTGTAGATCACTTGTCAAAGGTTACACAACTGGAAAAGATGAGAGGAACATTTTGACGTGTTCCAGGCTGGAGAATAACAAGTCCAAAGAAGCAAGCCAAGATGAGCTCTTGAGTTTTGATCACCAGCAGAACAGTTCAGAATGCCTGTGTCCTCACAAATGAGAGCCCTGACTCATCTCAGACTGAAACCTCCACCAGAGGTCTTGGCTGATATCCACTTCCTGCATCTTTGCTCTTCAGACATATCACATTCTCAAGGCTTCTTCTTCAAATCTGTGTAAAACAAAGCACTATTCTTCCATCCCTCACAGAATCAGAACTAGGGAAGGATTTCCCAAGAGCCTTGCTTCTCTGATTGCTTTCTTGAACACCTCAGGGAGTTTGAATATCTTGGCTTAAAAATGCTTTTAATGTTCATCCCCATGCTGACTCTTTCCAGTCATCTGTTATTTATTCTTTATTAGTAACGAAAGAGTCAGCAGACCCCATTCGGCATGCTTACCTGAACATCTGGAACTAAGAGCATGTCAAATGCATTCGTTTTAATGTGCACATTTCAAATTATGGATTTATGATGATCTATCTTGTAATGCTTCAGGAGTTTCAAGCTAGCCCTTATCAAAAAATACAACCTTTGGAAATTGTTTCAGACCCCTACTGCTTTCCTCCTACATCGTCATCACCACCATCATCATCAAAATAATGTTGATTAAGAACCTATGCTAATAGTTCTTTCATGAACTAAGGTATAATTTATATACAATAAAATTTACATTTTGAAGCATTCAGGTGAATGAGTATTGACAATTCAATCTATCAAACATTTTCATCCAAAAACATTGCTCTCTGCCGCTGTGCAGTAATCTCCTCTCCCTGTCACTGATCTTGTTCTTGTCTCCACAGTCCTATCTCT
Organism: Oreotragus oreotragus; assembly: GCA_006410675.1. Taxonomy (NCBI): domain Eukaryota; kingdom Metazoa; phylum Chordata; class Mammalia; order Artiodactyla; family Bovidae; genus Oreotragus; species Oreotragus oreotragus. Next base: position 66,723 of record SJYX01003305.1, on the reverse strand, counting down.
CCTAGAACATCATAGAAACAGAATCATACCATTTGTGTGGTTTCTGTGTTACTTCTTTCATTTAATGTTATGCTTCTGAAGTTCATCTTTGTTAGACCACTGGTTCTTTACCTTCACTGGGCTTCTGAATCTCCTGGAAATTTTAAAAGTGATTCAGATGTGTACTCTCCCCATGAGAATCAACTTCACTTTGTCCCAGGTAAGGGCAATTTTATTTTAAAAGTTTTCCTGGGAATCCAGGTTTGAGAATCCCCACATCTACCATTCCCCCAGCTGTTATACCTAAATCAACCCCCATCCTCACCATAAACATGAAATGTGTCATTGTTCCATTTCACAGTTGAGGAAAACAAGGTTGGGAAGAAGATTTAACATCTTGTCTGAGATCACACAAATAGTAACTGGAAAAGTACATTTCAAACTCAAGTCTGTCTTTTTCCTAAACCCACGCTCCTCCTCCTGTACCACTTCAGGCTAAAGAAAAAAGCCTCATACTGTGACAAAGAACTGGTTCTTACTCTCAAAAGAGGCCATGGAAAATTTTTACTTAAAAAAATAACAACAACAAAAAAAAAACCTAGCTCCTGTTATTTGGCTGGAGGTGGGTGGAAAGCATCTAAACAATTTTTAGAGCATGATAACTATGCTTCATACTTCAGCAATAGAGAAATGGCTAAGAAGAAACTTACCAAAGTTTCAGGAGAAAAAAAAAAGATCACCTGTGGGCTCAGAACAAGCTTGACAAATTCCAGGCCAAAGGGTGAGCTGGAGAATGCTACAGGTTGCCAGGACAGAGGCTGGTCATAACTAACAATGCTTCTGTTTGATCACTACAGCGAGTTGGGGCTGTAGGACAGGCAGGCTGCACTTGGAGGTCAGATGGCCCAGAAATAACATTACAAGTCTTCGCTTGTCTTGATTTTCTATATATACACTGCTAACAGGGCTTGTCTGGGAAGAAGGTTCTCCCTGTTGTCTGTCTGAAAAGGTCCCTGAGGACCACAGACCTTTGAGAACGGAGAGCAGACTCTTTCTATTTAGCTAATAGCCCAGGAACCAGAGTTTCAGGTGACGTGATTTGAGCTCTTTAAAATCAGAAAAACTGTCAACTTGAACAGTGTATACTCTATGTCAGGCAAGAATGCATCTGGAACTCTGGCCATTTTGTGTATGACATTAAGTACTAGGATGCTACACCAGCAAAAAATTGTTTAAGCAGAGGAATGTCAACGAATGTCTGTTTCAATAAGTGAACAGTCCCATCTTGACTAACTCATCATGGTTACCACATGTCCAACCATCCCACAAGAGGCCTGAGCACCACCAAGCAAGTCAGCGAGGCTGGCAGGGGACCAGATGGGAGGACAATGCCTGTGGCCTCCCAGGGACAGGACAGATATGGAGATGGAACTGGGCATCCTAGCCCCACCCCGTCCTCAGAAGCCACTGAAGGGCTTCTGAAATGTTCAGCTTTCTGGGCTTTTCCCCCGAGAACACATGCAGTGAGGGCAGGATCAGGCAGTGTGTTTGTTTCCTGGGGCTGTCATAACCAAGGACCACAGGCTGGGGGCTAAAACTACCGAGACCCATCGCCTCCTACTTCTGGAAGCTGGAAGTCTGAAACTGAGATGTAGGCAGGGCTGGTTCCCTCCCAATTCCTGGTAGGTTGCCAGCAATCTTTGGAGGTCTTTGGCTTCTGCTTTATCACCCCAGTCTCTGCCTTCAAATGGCATACTCTGTGTGTGTGTGTGCCCACTTCCATCTCTAAATTTCCCCTTTCTGTAAGGACACCAGTCATATTAGATGAGGGGCCCGCTTCATGCAATATGACCACATTCTAGTTCAACAAATTACATGTGCACCAATCCTATTTCCTAGGGATGAGGACTTTCAGGGCAATGTTGGGGGTTGAGGGGGAGGCAGGGCACAATTCAACCCAAAGCAGGCTGGGACTGTCCTTTTAAGTTAATTGCCCAAGTGAGCAGCCCTGTTTGAGAATCACTAACTCACAATAGAGGCTTCCCGGTGGCTCAGTGGTAAAGAATCTGCCTGCCAAGGCAGGAGATGAGTGTTCGATCTCTGGATCGGAAAGATCCCTGGAGAAGGAAATGGCAACCCACTCCAGTATTCTTGCCAGGGAAATCTCATGAACAGAAGAGCCTGGTGGGCTATAGTTCATGGGGTCACAAAAGAGTCAGACATGACTTAGTGATCAAACGACAACAGTAACTCACAGTAGAGGCATTACTCTGTGATAAACCCATGCCCTTTACAGAAGAACAAACACACACCTCTCTTTCCCTCTTTCTTCCTACATACCTCATCTTTGCTTCCCTAATACCTCTTTCTCAGACTACAGGAGAAAAAAGAGATTTAGAGAGTGGCAGGGTGGGTCTACAGAAGGTGGTTACAAAGAGGGAACATTTTCAACATGGCAAAGGGGCCATCTTCTCTGCCTACCCTTCCCACCCCGGCGCCTTGGTGACCACAGTAAGGACTAGAGGTTGTTTTTACCAAAAAAGGGTTTTATATGAGATGATGTTCAAGGGCTGTCACAGTTTGTTCTTCTCCCTAAAGATATCTGCTATCCCAAACACCAAATGAAATTGGACATCAGTAAATAGCATGTTCTTCTCTGTGACAAATTCAAAGAGATGGCATTTGCTCCTTCAGCCAATGGAAAAAGGTGCAGGCAAAGGTCAAGCATATGTTGTGCATGTGTCGAACAGCATGAGGAAAAAAATAAACAGCATGATAACAGATTTGATAACAAAGAAGGAGGAGAGGGGAAAATTTACAACTGTTACTAAGATCTCCATAAATATTTACTCCAAACAAAGAGAAAGGCTTTAGGTTTTGTTTCTTTTTCTTAAAAAGAAGTTTGTAGCCAGGAAAAAGCATACAAAGACTATACACAGATTAAAGAATCTGCCTTGCATTCTATATGTTACAAATCTTTGTGTTTAGTCTAAAAGTGTGACTATGCACAATTCTGGGTCCTTAGCATTCCAGTCTGCACATAAGTCTTGCATGCTAAGTTGCATCAGTCGTGTCTGACCCTGTAACCCTATGGACTGTAGCCTGCCAGGCTCCTCTGTCCATGGAATTCTCCTAGAAAGAATACTGAAGTGGTTGCCACATCCTTCTTCAGGAGATCTACCTGACCCAGGGATCAAACCTTCATCTCTTCCATCTCCTGCATTGGCAAGCTGGGTTTTTACCACTGGCGCCAGTTGGGAAGCCCACACATAAGCCAGAGTGATTATTAAAAATACAAACCAACTGGCATCAGCCTCCTGGCCAACCTGCATCAGAGTTTCCATCTCCACCAGGAATAAAGTTCAAAGCCCTTACTCAACGTGACCTTCACATGCTTCACCAAGTCCCTCCAGTGCCACGCTCATCCTCATTCACTGTCCTCCAGCTATACGACTTTCTTTTGTTCCTCAGACCCACAGAGATGGTCTCGGCCTCCAACTGCTGTTCTGACTCTGCCTTGGCAATGCCCTCCACATCTCATCCCATTCTCAGGTCTCAGCAAGATACTGTCACCGCTGAAGGGTTCCCCATCACCCTAGCCCCATTCTCAGCCCTTTTTGATTCTGCAGTGATTAAAGTGCAGTGAAAGTGCAAGTTGCTCAGTCGTGTCCGACTCTGTGCGACCCCATAGATGGCATCCCACCAGGCTCCCCCATTCCTGGGATTCTCCAGGCAAGAATACTGGAGTGGATTGCCATTTTCTTCTCCAATGCATTAAAGTGAAAAGTGAAAGTGAAGTCACTCAGTTGTGTCCAACTTGTAGCGACCCCATGGACTGCAACCTACTAGGCTCCTCCGTCCATGGGATTTTCCAGGCAAGAGTCCTGGAGTGGGGTGCCATTGCCTTCTCTGACTGGAGTGGGTAGCCTTTCCCTTCTCCAGGGAATCTTCCCAACGCAGGGATCAAACCCATGTTTCCCACATTGCAGGCAGATGATTCTACCTGGCCTGTTCTCTTCCTCTCTCTTATGCAGCTCACCATGGTCTTATTTGAAGACTGCCTCCTGGTTCACATTGCCTCCACTCTGTAGAAAGGAGCACGGAAACAGCCCTGCATCAACCTCACTTCCTAATGCATCCAGACCAGACCCTTGTGCTGTTGAATGAACAGATGAACCATTGAATGGATTCACCTTTACCCTAAAGACAGAATGCCATCAACCTCCTGTCATGGTGCAAGTATCTTTTAAAGAATCTAATTTATAATTCTGGTTAAACACTCTGGTTTGCCATCACATTTTAAATAGGAAATCTTTGTAAAATCCATGGAGGGCCCCTAGATCTCATCTTTTGCCATCTCTGGGGACTCAGTCTTCACCTGCCAAGGGGTGAAAAGACGGAGAGAACAAGGATGGCTGGGAAGAAGGGACCCAGGCATCAGCACTCATGCCAGGGATTACATGCACTGATTACAACGCAGAGCAGCCCAAGTGCCCATTAGCAACACCAAGAAGTCAATGAGGCTAGAAGTTCAAGTTGGCAACTGGAGTGAGCAGTGTGATTCCCAGGTGGGAGGCAGGACCTGGTGGAACAGCGCCAGCCAGGCAGGCAGCTCCCACTTGGAGAGACGAAAGGCTTTCTGATGGCTGCACGTAACTCATAATAACATAATTTTATTCTTAGAAGCGATTTCCATTATCAGGCCTGTTTATTATCACATTATTTTCTCAATAGCAGCAATAAACACACTAAACTCTCCCTCTTTGCTCACATTTTTATTACTGTTCACAGGCGTCAGGAAAGGGTAAGCTGTGAAGGATGCGCTCATTATCCAGGAGCCCGTGTGCTGCTGGCACTTTCTTCCAGCTTCAAGAACCCCTGCTCTTTGGGCTGGAAGGTGGCCAGGAGCTGGAGGAACCTCCTAGGGGACGGGAAATGGGGAAGGAACTGGGCAGAGGGGCCCAAGCTGGTCGGAGCCAAGGCTGACCAGTGAGGAATTGGTTCCAATTTCTCTGTTACTGTTTTTGACCTAGTAGACAAAGTGTAAATACCCAAAGCAAAGCTCAGCTGGGAAAGAATCTGCCTGCAATGCAGGAGACCCTGGTTCAATTTCTGGGTCAGGAAATTCCCTTAGAGAAGGGATAGACTACCCACTCCAGTATGCTTGGGCTTCCCTGGTGGCTCAGACAGTAAAGAATCTGCCTGCAATGTGGGAGACCTGGGTTTAATCCCTGGGTTGGGAAGATCCCCTGGAGGAGGATGTGGCAACCCACTCCAGCATTCTTGCCTGGAGAATCCCCATGGACCAGAGGAGCCTGGCAGGCTACAGTCCAAGGGGTTGCAAAGAATCGGACATGATGAGTGACTAAACACACAGACAAAGTATAAATAAATACCCCAGGCAAATGTATGAACACTCTGCAGAGTGTTTCTCAAACCCTAGCCATGGCCCTTCACTGAGTTAGGAAACAAATTTAATGGGTCTGGACCAGCATTTTATTATTTTTTAGCCTAATTTTTATTTTACATTATAGTTGATTGACAATGTTGTATTAGTTTAAGATGTGAAAGTGATTCATACCTGCAAAGAGATTCAGTCATACATATACCTACATCCACTGTTTCTCAGATTCTCTTCCCACACAGGTTATTACAGAGTATTGAATAAAGTTCCCTGTGCTATATAGTAGGTCCTTGTTGATTATCTATTTTACACAAAAGTGTGTATATGTTAATCAGAAACTCCTAACTTATCTTTCCCCCTACCTTCCCCCTTTGGTAACCATAAGTTCATTTTCTATGTTTGTGATTGGGAAGATCCCCTGGAGGAGGGTGTGGCAACCCACTCCAGTATTCTTGCCTGGAGAATCCCCATGGACCAGAGGAGCCTGGCAGGCTACAGTCCAAGGGGTTGCAAAGAACCGGACATGATGAGTGACTAAGCACACAGACAAATTATAAATAAATACCCCAAGCAAATGTATGAACACTCTGTAGAGTGTTTCTCAAACCCTAGGCCATGGCCCTTCACTGAGTTAGGAAACAAATTTAATGGGTGTGGACCAGCATTTTATTATTTTTTAGCTTAATTTTTATTTTACATTATAGTTGATTGACAATGTTGTATTAGTTTAAGATGTGAAAGTGATTCACACCTGCAAAGAGATTCAGTCATACATATGCCTACATCCACTGTTTCTCAGATTCTCTTCCCACACAGGTTATTACAGAGTATTGAATAATGTTCCCTGTGCTATATAGTAGGTCCTTGTTGATTATCTGTTTTATACAAAAGTGTGTATATGTTAATCACAAACTCCTAACTTATCTTTCCCCCTACCTTCCCCCTTTGGTAACCATAAGTTCATTTTCTATGTTTGTGCCTGTTTCTTAAATAAGTTCATTTGTATCATATCTTGGATTCCATATATAAGTGACAATATCTGATACTTGTCTTTCTCTAACTTAACTTCGCTTAGCAGAACCAGCATTTTAGAATGAAATGGAAAATAGATTACATGGCAATTAGTTAAAAACATCATTTCTTTCTTTTTTTTTTTTTTTGGTTTTGTGTGTATTCAAGAATATGTGTACAGGCATGCAAATTTAAGCATGATGAACTCTTAGTGGGGCCTGATGTCAACACTGTGGAAAAAAGCACACCTGAGGACTCGTGCCTTTCAGGAAAATGGCAGAGCCAAGACACAAGAAAAGCAGCTGGCTTGAGAGCTGGAGAGAGTTGGGTCTGAATCCCAGTTTTCCTACTTAGGAGCTATGTGCCTTGGGGCTTAACACTTCTAACTTCAACTCTACCATCTGATGATAAGAATATAGCACTTGCCCCATCCAAGCTGTTGTGAAAAGGTGGGGGCTGCTATGCTCAGGGGGTAGAGAGGTGGGCCTGGAGTCAGAGTCCCCATGCAGTCAGCTCAGCTCCGTGATTCTTCAGCCCTGACTGAGCAGGGCGCTTTATCTCTTGTCTTCAATCTCCCCATTGGTAACATGTGGGTAAAGACATCTACCTCACAGGTTGTTGTGAGGGAGGATGAATGAGATAAAAAGATGTGAATGTGCTTTGTGAATGGAAAAATGTTGTAAAACATGAGGGCTTGTTATTTCTATTTTTATCTGATGTAGTGTAGAACAGGAAATGCTGTTCTTAGTGGACACCAGTAGGCTTGATTCCCAGGAGCTACTGGCTGAGATCCTAGCCTGCGTGTAGCCCTGTATCCCATGACATGAGAGTGTGACAAGTGTTGGCCTTAGGTAGAAATCCAAGATCTGGAAAGCTCTCCCCCAGTCTTATTCTCACCTACAAAGGCTTCAAGGAGTTTAGAGGTATTTCAAGGTGTTCTACTGAATAGGGGGAAGAGGTCTTTCCAAAGGAGATCAAGAAGAAAGTAGGCAGATAGCCCCATGCACACGTGCATGCTCAGGCGTGTCTGACTCTTTGTGACCCTATAGACTTTAGCCCACCAGGATGCTCTCTCCATGGAATGTTCCAGGCAAGAATACTGGAGCGGGTTGCCATTTCTTCATCTAGGAGATCTTCCTGATCCAGAGATTGAACTCATGTCTCCTGAGCCTTCTGCATTGGCAGGCATATTCTTTACGCCTGCACCACCTGGGAAGCTGAGATACACCAATAGGAGGCTCCATTTTACAAGCCTCAGATTTTCCAATTATAAATATACACTATTGACTGCAGCCTGCTAAAAATATTTCAGCCTGCTTTCAATGTAACCATAGGACAACAGTTCCCCAGCCTTGCTGAGTATCCAGGTCATCAATGCAACTATTTAAAAATAAGAGGCCACTCCATGCAGAATATGTGTCACTTGGCCTAAAATGGCACTTATTGAGGTGACCTTTCTTAAAAGCTGCTTAATTACTGTGATAACACACCCATCTTCCCAACCTTTGCCTGGGGAAGGGAGACAATGCAGCCATCCTGAGATGGAGATTAGGTCTCTGTAGAGACAGAGGCCATTTCCTTGCAAGGTGGTTCTTGAACTTGGACATGCTGAAGAACTTCCCCAAGGGGATTATCAAGTTGACACGATCCTGAGCCTAAGCCCTAGAAATTCCGTTAAATTGAGGCCAAGTATTCCACAGGGCTGATAAATGCCCCCAGGTGTTTCTGGGACAGAGGAAACATAAACCAGATCTGAAAAAATACATGAAATAGCTGACAAATCACTTCACCTCTCTGAACCTGCTCCTCAGCTCCAAATTGCAGACAATGCTGGCCCCTGTATGTCTCCCTCACCTGGTGGTTGTGGTGTTGAGTGAGAGTGCAGGGATAGGGCGTAAACTGTAAATGGCTGTGAAGGGTGTTTATTGCGGTTGACCAGATAGCTGTGTGTTTCAGAACAGAAAAATCTGCAGGGCAAAAAACTACATGTTTCCAATTGATCCCAAACCAAATTCTTAAAAGATCACAACTCCCTTGAAAACCAAACAAGATAAATGGAAAGAGCAGACCACATCTATTTGGTTTCTTACTCAGTTAGCTGCCTGATTCTTATTGAAATCACCCTAATTTCTTTCACTTTCAGAACTATGGGGCTGTGCTTATTTTCAAGGACAGGATAAGAGAGTATATTTCAATCTCACATGAAGGACTGTATAAATTAAAAACTCTTTACATGTGCAAACTGCTGCTGGTAAAATATATGAGAACTGAGGGCTCTATCTTCAGTGACCATCATTGTGTAAAACTGGGTTCCAACAAAGACCTAGACTCAGAACAGCAGAAAAATGAAACCCTGAGAAGTTCACATCATTAGCAGTTACAAAATCCCCTTCCTTTGATTCCCAAGTTACTCACCTTTTCACCCCAGCAAACCTTAATAGAAACACAGGATGTCCACCATATTTTTTTTAAGTGTGCACTTTGGATTCAAGGATGGCTTAGATACAGTCCTTGTCTTCAAGGGCCTTACAGTCTAAATAGGGAGGTAAGAAAACAAAATCCAATGGTAGCAATTCAAGGTACCTCAGGCAACTTGCAGATAAGAGCAAAAAGCGTAAGTGCTAATGATGCACGGTGGCCAGGACCAGCCTCTATTGGCTGGACTTTGAAGTACACAGCTGGGCAAGGACCAGAGAGCCATGCCAGTCAGGCAGAAATAACCAAAATCTGCTTGGGGAAAAAGGAAAGAACAGAGGTCTCTAAAGATCAGAACACATCATGGGAAGAATGGTTGGAAAGAAGGCTGAGTTAGATGATGAGTCTGAAACACCAGTGTGAAGAATTTAGATCACGTGGAGAGTGAAGGTTTTTGAGTAAGAAAGCAAATCAAAATTATAGAATCATAAAATGAGAGAGCTAACAGGAATCTCAGCAATACTTCTCAAACTTTCCAGTAGATTGCATTGCCTGAGGTCCTTGCAGATTCTGATTCAGCAGGTCTGGAGTGGGACCTGAAATTCTGCATTTCTTACCATATCACAGGTTATAAGACACTGCTGGTCAGTGGACCACATTTGGAGCAGGAAGATCAGTGCCCGTGATAGCCTCAGTTCAGTTCAGTTCAGTTGCTCAGTTGTGTCCGACTCTTTGCGACCCTATGAATCGCAGCATGCCAGGCCTCCCTTCATCATCAACTCCCGGAGTCCACTCAGACTCACATCCATTGAGTCGGTGATGCCATCCAGCCATCTCATCCTTGGTCATCCCCTTCTCCTCCTGCCCCCAATCCCTCCCAGCATCAAAGTCTTTTCCAATGAGTCAACTCTTCGCATGAGGTGGCCAAAGTACTGAAGTTTCAACTTTAGCATCATTCCTTCCAAAGAACACCCAGGACTGATCTCCTTTAGTGTGGACTGGTTGGATCTCCTTGCAGTTCAAGGGACTCTCAAGAATCTTCTCCAACACCACAGTTCAAAAGCATCAATTCTTCTGCACTCAGCTTTCTTCACAGTTCAAATCTCACATCCATATATGACTATTGGAAAAACCATAGCCTTGACTAGATGGACCTTTGTTGACAAAGTAGTGTCTCTACTTTTGAATATGCTATCTAGGTTGGTCATAACTTTCCTTTCAAGGAGCAAGAGTCTTTTAATTTCATGGCTGCAATCACCATCTGCAGTGATTTTGGAGCCCAAAAAAATAAAGTCTGACACTGTTTCCACTGTTTCCCCATCTATTTCCCAAGAAGTAATGGGACCAGATGCCATGATCTTAGTTTTCTGAATGTTGAGCTTTAAGCCAACTTTTTCACTCTCCTCTTTCACTTTCATCAAAAGGCTTTTAAGTTCCTCTTCACTTTCTGCCATAAGGGTGGTATCATCTGCATATCTGAGGTTGTTGATATTTCTCCCAGCAATCTTGATAGCCTAGTGGATATCAACTCTGGCTACATATTAGCATGACCTATGGAGCTTTACAGCAACTGTTGATACGTATGCCTTACTCTGGAATTCAAGAAAATCAAAATAGTTGGGATAACATGGACATTGATCATTTTAAATGCCCTTTGATGCTTCATTCCACTGTGCAACTAGAGCTGAGATCCTAGTTCCAGACCAGCCTCTCCTCACTGCAGAAGAAAGAGAGCCAGAAAAGGAAGTCACCAGCGCCAGATCACTTCATACAAGAGGCTGAGAGAGGACCAGGTGCCGTATCCTCACAATGAGCTTTCCCACCCTATCACACGGCCTTCATGTAGGTGAAGGTGAAGGTGAAGTCGCTCAGTCGTGTCCGACTCTTTGCGACCCCATGGACTGTAACCTACTAGGCTTCTCTGTCCATGGAATTCTCCAGGCAAGAATACTGGAGTGGATTGCCATTTCCTTCTCCAGGGGATCTTCCCAACCCAGGGATTGAACCCGGATCTCCCACATTGGAGGCAGACGCTTTAACCTCTGAGCCACCAGGGAAGTCCTCCAGCCTTCATGTAACAATCTCTAAAAGTTGTTCAGAAAATGGCAGGAAGCTGCAAATATTCTTTGGGGTATTTTTCTGGCAATGGTTTGGAGTAACATTCTGTGAGGTTATTCTCATATATTGGCCTTTAATCTTGTTGATTAATGAGTGAAGAGAAACCTCTATGACCTCCCCATCCCATTTGGCAGCTGCATGATCCTGTAACAAAGTATGTGGGAAACTTAATAAGAAAAACTGGCAATGTGTTACAATTATGCTTGGCTGGCTAGAAATTGAATTCCACAAGTGTAAATAATTTAAAATGTAAAGAAGTTGGTAGCTAGAGTTTTCACTTCAGAAAAATAAAAGTGAAATTTGTCTGTTTGACTTGTTTTCTTATTCCTTAAAGGGAGCATGGGCTTCCCAATGGCTCAGTGATAAAGAATCCACCCGCCAATGCAGGAGACATGGTTTCTATCCCTGGTCTGGGAAGATGCCTTGGAAAAGGAAATGGCAACCCACTCCAGTATTCTTCCCGAGAGAACCCTATGGACAGAGGAACCTGGTGGGCTACTAGTCCATGGGGTCACAAAGAGTCAGACATGACTCAGTGAATGGACAACAACAGCAACAAAAGGAGCATGCCCCCATGGGATGAGCACTGGATGCGGCTTTACTTGTGGTTTCTAACTCATTGTGTAACCTGGGGCAAGGTAAGCAGAGTTTTGAGCCTCAGTTTTCTTATCTGAAATAAACAGGAGTGGTTTTAGATCATTTTCAGCCCCTATATTCAGAACTGCTACAATTCTATGCAAAATCTAATTCAATGGGAGAAAAGAAGTCAACAACTTGAAACAAAAAATCCAGTATAGTAACGACTTACAAAGTGTGCAGAAAAGAAAATGAGAAAGAGAAAACTTCACTACTGGCAGATAGACACTGATAGCTGCTTTTCCAGTATCCAAGTTCCCATCCTTCCTTCTGATCGGAAATCCACAGTTATGTTTCAGGGAGGAATGAGCCAAGATAAAAACTTCAATTTTCAGACACTCTTGCAGCTAAGATTGACCATGTGACATAATTCTGGCCAATGAGACATAAGCAAGAGCAGGCTGAAAATTTCTGGGCAAGTTTTGCTTTAATAATTTAGATGCTATCTCTTTCTCCTTTTTACTTTGTAAATTACTTCTTCTTCCTAAGTGAGGCATATTTATAAATGTCCAATTCATGGTATCTACAAATGATTTCAAGTAGTTACAGTCAAATTATATAAAAATTAGCAAACATATAACTAGATCATTACTAGAAGGCTACTGTAACATTGCTATAGTCATCATCCCTGATTTGCCAAGCTACCCGTTTGCCAAGTTATCGATCCACACAAGATGGTTTCTATTAACAAATTATAAAATTCATAGCAGTCCTGGTTCCTTTGAGGATGGTTAACATTTAACATACTTTTGGCTCAAAATTTTTCGATTTTAAGTTCACCTATCGAGCAGGTCACAAACATTAACTTTTATATATTTATAAATGATAGGATAAGTTTCTTTCACACAGTATCTTTTCAATCCAGGATACTGTCTTGTCTACTTAGTTGATGTATTGACATAATTTCATAGTTGACAGAAAAGAGTTGGTACCACTTGAATTGTGCACCAAGACTGGGAATATTTCATTCATTTATCTGTATATATTACACACCCACCAAATCAGTACACATACCTCACATTATACAAATTCACTCTAGCCCACATCCACAGACCAAACTTTCTTAGTCAGGCTGACAAAAATATATTATGATGCTGTAGACTGTGTAAGGAATATCTGAAATGAGAAATACATCTTTATTTTCACCTGTGTTGTGAAATATGTGGATTGTCTAAAAATTTAGTTCAAGAGAAAGGAATTCAATTACTTTTTATTTTTTAATGATACAGAAATTATCCAGTACCTGTGGAAACAGAGATGGAGACACATCATTTAGTATCCCATTGTGATAAGTGGGTCATTTAAGATGAGAAATTGTGTTGTTTGACTCCATGTAGTGAACAATTTTCAGAGAGTAGTTAGAGCTCCTGTGTCTGCATGGGTATATACATATCTGAGTGATGCATGTAAAGAGTGTGGAAGTTCATGCAAAATCCTCCCCAAGCTCAAAATCCAGATCTCCTCTGTACAGGTCTCTCATTTTTCTCCTACTTAAGAAAGTAAATTCATGGACTGAAGAAAAGAGAAAAGACAGAAGACTGGATTTAACATGCACTTGGAGAGAGTCCACACATTCATTGAAATCTTTGACATTCATTCTGTACACTACAGTGAAACTTGAAATTCCCAAACTGTAATGCAGAAGTGCACAGAACATTAGGCCAACCTCAGTCGAACACAAGTAACTGATATACACTTTCTAAGTAGTTAATTTAAAAGTTGTTGCTTTTCTTTTGGTTAGTTATCAGACAACAAGATCCTTTAATAAATTATTCTACTGGTCATTTGCTATTAAATACTGTAGAATTGGAGTTAGGCCAATGGGTCAATCCAAGCTAAAGTAGTAAACTATTCAGTAAAGAGGCTTGTAGTTGCTGCTGCTGCTAAGTCACTTCAGTCATGTCCGACTCTGTGTGACCCCATAGACGGCAGCCCACCAGGCTCCCCCATCCCTGGGATTCTCCAGGCAAGAATACTGGAGTGGGTTGCCATTTCCTTCTCCAATGCATGAAAGAGAAAAGTGAAAGTGAAGTCACTCAGTCTGTCCGACTGTTAGCGACCCCATGGACTGCAGCCCACCAGGCTACTCCATCCATTGGATTTTCCAGGCAAGAGTACTGGGGTGGGGTGCCATTGCCTTCCCCGGGCTTGTAGTTTATTGCCAGTGAATTCACCTAGGGCTTCCCTTACCTTGCACCTACCAAACTAGAGGAAAAAAATCCTCCCTTTTCATGGTTCAGATCCTGCAAGTGATCTGTGTGTTACACACCATTCTTGTCCTACATAGTCTGCACTTAGGTTGTGATTTTGCTCTACAGTAGAAAGATTTTTGTTTCTATCTGTAATTCGCTCCAGTTCTCACTTTAATGTAGAGTTGTCAAGTACATTTACTTAAATATGATTTTTGAAATGCTAGGCACATGTACTGATTTCAAAGAGGCATTAGCGGCTTCTGTCTCTGAGTAAGCTGACACTGTTCTGCTTCTGGGTGTGTGTGTGTGTCTGTGCATGCACCTGTGTATTCACAATGTAAATCACATTCTTCCTGAAAGGAAAAGTGATATCATAGGTGCTTCTGAACTGAAAATGAACTGAAAAAGAGACCTGTCAAAAATGAAGTCCCAAAAGACTGTTCTATACATCTGTGTCTCTTTTGCTGTCTCACATACAGGGTTACCACTACCTTCTTTCTAAATTCCATATATATGCATTAGTATACTGTATTGGTGTTTTTCTTTCTGGCTTACTTCACTCTGTATAATTGGCTCCAGTTTCATCCATCTCATTAGAACATTGAAACATGTATTATATCATATAAGAAATGAATTGCCAGTCTAGGTTTGATGCAGGATACCAGATGCTTGGGGCTGGTGCACTGGGATGACCCAGAGGGATGGTATGGGGAGGGAGGTGGGAGGGGGGTTCAGGATTGGGAACACGTGTACACCCTTGGCAGATTCATGTTGATGTATGGCAAAACCAATACAATATTGTAAAGTAAAATAAAATAGAATCTGAAAAAAAAAAAAATGAAATCCTTCTCATGTCCTGCATAACCTTGTTAAACTCCCTGCCTGGTGCAGTGGCTCAGGGACTTCTGTTCAAACATTTTACATCCACTTTCTTCTGGCTACTCTCTAATTTAAAGGTTAGCAAGGAGGAGATTCCCAAGTTATCAGCCATCTCTTCATTTATCCACAGGTCCTTTAACTTCCCAATGGGACTCTAAGTTTTACTCCTGTATAGTTCTCAGGGTTCATCTTTCTAAATTTAAAATCCAAATTCATGACCAGACTACTTAAAAATACCTGGTGAATTCCCATCTCCTACAGGATAGACAGCAGACTCCATGCCATGGTAAACCATGGTCTGCCGAGGCTGCCATTGATGGCCTGGGAAGCCTTCCCTCTGAGCGTCATGTAAACATGAATGTTTTTCCCACTTGCTCACCATCCCCTCTTTGCCTTTGCCCTGCATACGTGTGTGCTAAGTTGCTTCAGTCTCCTCTGTCCATGGGATTCTCCGAGCAAGAATACTGGAGTGGGTTGCCATGACCTCCTCCAGGGGATCTTCCCAACTCAGGGGTTGAACCCACATCTCCTGTGTTTCTGGCATTGGCGGCAGTTCTTTACCACTGGCGCCACCCGGGAATTCCTCTGTGTTTGTCCTAGAAAGTCCCTTTCTCTGATATGGCCATTCCCGTTCCTACAGGATGCCTTATCATCCTTCAGAGTCTGTTTAAGCAAGTCACCTGCCCAGTGGAAATTCCCAAGCAGTGTCTGTACTGGAACCTCAGCTGCACAAACCATACTACCTTATGCACCTTACTCAATCTCTCTACTCCTCTAGGTTGTGGTCTTTAAAACAAAGATAATAACAATGCCCAACATAGTTTGTTGTAAAAATGGAAGGATTATACCCATCTCTGAACACAGGTTTTTCCCAGGATACCTGGCTGAATCAGTCACCACTCAGCAGAATTTAACCCAGATCTTAACATACTGTGACTTCTTGATTTAAGATGGTTAAGTTTCTAAAGAATCTGAAATGAAAAATTATTTTTCAGAAGCTGTTATAATCTCTCTCCTGATAGGCACAAGACTTTCCAGTCCCCATCATGACCATCTTTGCCCCTAGGCTTTGGTTTTTTTTTTTTTTTTTTAAGGAATTTATTTATTGGCCATGTCACATGGCATGTGGGATCTTAGTTCCCTGATCAGGGATCAAACCCACACCCTGTGCATTGGAAGTGTGGAGTTTTAGCCACTGGACCACCAGGGAAGTCCCTGTCCTTGAGTTTTACAGGCTGCATAATGCTTAGCTTATGATTTTTTTTTTATTGTTTTTTTTTTTTTTTAAGGAATTTATTTATTGGCCATGTCACATGGCATGTGGGATCTTAGTTCCCTGATCAGGGATCAAACCCACACCCTGTGCATTGGAAGTGTGGAGTTTTAGCCACTGGACCACCAGGGAAGTCCCTGTCCTTGAGTTTTACAGGCTGCATAATGCTTAGCTTATGATTTTTTTTTTCTTCACAGGCAACAAAATTGGAGTTTTCATCAACCTTGGAAAATCCCACATAACCATGATTCATAGTTATAACTAATCTATAAGTTGTGCTAGAAAGAAACTGAAAGGAAACACTGAAGTCATTATCTGCAAAAAGGAATAGTCTGAAATCACTTCTATTGAGTGCAAAGGCAGTAATCTCAGCTGAATTTCTGGAGGAACATATGTAATTGTGTAGATAGTTTCCAAGAACATTCAAAGTTATAACACCCCCAGCATTTAATATATGGGAGTATGTTATTCTTTCACTAAATCCTGACTATATTAAAGTTTCCGATGATGAATGGATCCAATGAAAACATCTCTGAATGTCCCTTGTCATTTTTACTACTTACCCACTCAAAGAAGTTCCAGTCAAGTTATTATTTTGCCGTTAAAATATCCTCAGATACTAAGGTTCCAAAAACACGGGCCTCATTCTCAAGAACATTCTCATAATTTAGATGCAGACTTTTTATTAAATATATAAAGGAGCAAAATTTATAAACCTCATAAACAACCTTCCCATTTCTGCTCCCTGTGTGTCTGACTTGCTACAGTTCCCTTCATCCTACGCAAACATTAATGCCACGTGGAAGGCAACCTGGATGATTTAAATACCTTCGGAGCCTCTTTCTAAAGGGAGAAACGTATCTGTCTGTGTACTAATTGGTGACCTTCTGGAAGTAAAGTAAGGACAAGCAGTGCTCTTCACTCTTCCTTGTGGCTCAGAAAGAGCACCAGAAAGACCAGTGCACAGAATGAAAAGCAGGGATTCCGGGAGCTTGCTTTCTTCAGGCAATCATTTCTTCTCCTCTCCATTAGCATCTTAACAGCATATGGACTAGAGATCACTGAGCTGCACCACAGTAAGGTCAAGTCAAAAGCGCCAATAAAGGGACAGACAACTTGATGAGAAATTACGTGTCTGTCCGCAGAGGTGGATGGGGAAGGAAGTAACCTCCCAAAATCTCCCCGCCAAGACATGCTCCAGGAGCCTTAGAAGAAGCTTCTTAATCTTTTTAGGAGGCAGGGTTGCTAGTGCTATATGGGTCCCAGATAATTCATTAAATGAGACAATATTTATAAAACCACTTTGTTATTTTAATAGTTTTTATGCTTTTTAAGGTTAACCTCAGGTGTAGAGGGTCACCCATGCTCTTTGTAAATTACTCTGTGGATTGAGGTGAGGTTATTATTAGAATGGGAAGCATGTTTCTGCCTCCCACTGCTCCCTGAGGCTTTGTTACAGATGGGCAAATAGATCTTGATACCTCTCCCTGCCCCTCACAGAGACTAGGGTGAGGAAGGGAGCAAACCCACGCTGAGAATTTGGTCTAGCCCAAGAAAAAGATAAAACTACAAACTGAAAGCATGCTCCTAGTCTTTACACACCTAATGGGGAGTGATTGGAGATCAATGAGATCACTTTGGAATGACACTGTTATGAGCCCCATTTCTCATGGGTCACTGGGTCCCTAGCTATGGAAGATAAAGGGAGGAGGAGAGAAAGGAAAGGAAACTTGCTCCAGAATGTAAAACACCATCCTCCTCAGGACCAGGAAAGATCCTTGTAGACTGTATGTATCTATGTTTCTACAAAGAAGCTGCTGCCTCTGGGATCATTCCTGAGCAGATATTGGGGCAAACCCCTCTTTTCACAAATATCCTAGAGGAAGTTTTCTCCTATTTACATGACTGACACTTGTTAAGATTCTAATTATCATCAAACTATCCCATAAATATTTATGGCATTGAACAAATGGGATAATTTATTCACTCTCCAAATATTTACTGAGTGCTGACTCTCAGCATACACAACACTTTCCCCAAAACATGTACACATTATCTTCACATCCACACACATGGGCAAACATTCCCATACCCACCCATGTAGAAGTGTGTACATACTCATGCGTGTACACGTGTACCATAATCTCTTAATGTACACATATAAGCACATGGAATATAAAGAAGGATACACGTTCCATATGCTCAGAAGTTCAGAAATCGGCTATACATTGTTGATGATCTAAGACCCCAGGCAGCACTGGCAGAAGGTGAACCTCCTAATCTCTTTGGTGCTGCCTCTTCCCAGTTTTGGGCTCTGGCTATAGGAATCTTGACAACACAACAGCTCTGGTTGCTCCCCCTGACTGATAGACCTGGCCCTCAGAGAGGTTCTGAGCCAGAACCTTTGACTCTGAATACCAGAAACCATCTTTTCAGATACCTGGGTTTTAGGCAAAAGACTTCTAAGTTGATCCCAGCCCCTGTGAGGTCTCTGTTACTTCCTTTGCCTTCTGCTCTAATGCTGATCTGTGCTGCCAGTTACTGACTTGGTTGGCTACCGGGCACACACAGCCAGAACCAAAAGCAGATGAAATCGAAAGAGGGAAGAGGGTGATAATGGCAGGTAAAGACTCCTAGGGAAGAGGAAGGGAAGCTATAAATAGTAGATTAACAAGAAGATCAGTTGTCAAGGGACGTGATGGAAGGGAGACAGGATTAAAATACTGGATGAATTAAATGAAAATTTAGAACCTAAGTTGGGAAATATTGAGAAAGCAATGGAGGGGGTGGGGGAAGTCTTTATATCCAAAGACTTCTATCTTGCTGAGGTGAGAGCAGCTCCATGAAAAGAGATAGTGAATGTTGAGCAGGCTAAATTAGGATTCATCTGAAATATTGTTTTCCTTTGGGTTTGTGGTTTGCACAGGCCCAGCATCTGTACACACTTGTGCCTGGGAGAACTTGGTAAATGTTAAACCAGAACAATCAACCAGAAATAATATGGAGGGGGTTTCTCATGGGGAAGAACAAATGGCAAAGTTGAGACTTTCTCTTGCCACTTGCAAAAATGAATGCATTACATCTCTGTGTCCTTTCTTTTCCTTATTTGTTCTATTGGAGGAAATAATATTATCCTAAGACATTTTTATAAATGCAGGCTAATTGTTTCTGTTTCAGCTTCCTGTTTTGGGGAAGTTTTCATATTGAAGAAATCATTATTTATCTGACTCCTCTTTTTTTTGGAAAATTAAAATAGTGATTTTATTGAGGTCAGAAATATGATCAGGGATGTTATAAATATGATAGCAATAAAAGAAATTGTTTTATTATCTTAAAATGATATATATTCATTATGATATATAATAAACATTTATCTGCAATTAATATATTCAGGCATAAAAATGAATATTTTATATTAGTTATCAGTGACTTAGTTTAAGATTTTTAATTTAATCTCTCTGGAAAGCATCTGTCTAGAATGCAGGAGACCCAGGTTTGAGCCCTGGGTTGGGAAGATCCCCTAGAGAAGGAAATGGCAATCCACTCCAGTACTCTTGCCTGGAAAATCCCATGGACAGAGGAGCCTGGTAAGCTACAGTCTATGGGGTCACAAAGAGTGAACGATTTCACTTCATCCATTACCAGAGATGGTTGGGCCGTAACAAGTTGACTGTCAATGTAACAAATATCTACTGATTTCAGAAAATGTTAGAGGCTGTGTAACAATTTATAAATGTTTTCCATAGTAAAAGGAATAGATGCCAGGATTTATTCCCTACTCTTTAATTAATTCATAATACTTTATAAAGTGTGGTGTCACAGAGGCCAAGGGAAAAATGATATTCCACAGTTTGCAGAATTGAGTACCATAGGGAGTTCAAGTAGGATAAATTCCAACAAACTCTCCAGGATTTGGAAAATAGGAGACCACCTGAATCCTTTCTGTGAGAATGAATGAAAAGACATGGAAAGAGCAGGAACTAAGTTACAGAAGGTTGAGTAATGGGAGGGAGGAAAGTGGGAGAATCTGCACATGATCAACAGCACCTGGGAAACACACCTCTACTCCCATAGTAAAATAAACATGTCCTGCCCTGTGGGCCTTGTGCTGACTCAGCCTCCCATGCATGCATATGTGCTCACATGATCATCCATCTCTACATTATGTCTCCTTGAGGGGAAACCTACTAATCAACTTTTTTATCATTCCAATGTCTAGCAAGACACCTGGCCAACAGCATATTTTCAGGGTTATTTCAACTCAAAGTTCTCATTTTTTTTCTCCTCATTAGCAATCTTGCAATGGAGAAGGCAATGGCAACCCACTCCAGTACTCTTGCCTGGAAAATCCCGTGGACGGAAGAACCTGGTAGGCTGCCGTCTATGAGGCTGCACAGAGTCGGACACAACTGAGCGACTTCACTTTCACTTTTCACTTTCCTGCATTGGAGAAGGAAATGGCAACCCACTCCAGTGTTCTTGCCTGGAGAATCCCAGGGATGGGGAAGCCTGGTGGGCTGCCGTCTATGGGGTCGCACAGAGTCGGACACAACTGAAGAGACTTAGCAGCAACAGCAGCAGTCTTTCAAAGACTAGGGGTCCAGCTAGAACTGACAGAGAGCATTGCCTCTTATCACCAGACATCACTTAACCTGGAATTGCAGAGAGTGATGCCTTCACATGATCGATGGACTGAATTAAGGCCTTTGCAAGTAAAATCATGATAGTTGCTTAACTGGTTTGTTCCATCCCCATCTTCATGCCCACTCCTCACTCTCAGCCCTACTCCAAACTCCCAAGCATCTTCGTTTACTGCACAAGACAGAAACAATCCTTGAATCAGAGTATGTCAGTTTTGGTCAGGATCTTAAGATACTTCTAATCCTTTGGTTCTCATATCTTATTTTTGAAGCATTCAGAGTTAAACAGAGACTATCCACCACTGAAATCAAATGAGACAACCCTAAGGGAGAATCTATTACATACCAATGAATAAGATACTCTACACACATTATCAAGTTATATTCCATAAATAAACCCATGAGGCCTTTTACCAGTCTTCATGGGGGAAAAAAGCAGGAAGCTACTGAATAAATTCCTCAACAATAACGTTTCCTTGCACAACCTTTCATGAACTTTTATTTCCTTCTATTGCTGATCTGCTGGCAAGGCAATAAAATTTAAAAAACACTTAGCTGATAAAAATCACACCTGACATCAAATGTCTTTCCTCAGCCTGGCAGGCTCATCTTTTACTGTATATGTGGTAAGTAGATCATTTTTATCCTGCTCATATGCAATTTGGTAAAGATAGATTATGTGGAATTCCCATCTGAGATTCAGAAAGATGAGTAGATGTAGATTGTGTTATGCTAGAGAAATCTTTCCTGTTGGTATATAGGGATTATAATCCTTTCATTTGGGAAAAGAGCATCCAACCTTCCCATTACTCTACTGTAAACAGAGTTGAGAGAGTAGATCACTCTGTGCAGTGGTCTTCATTTATAGAGGAGGAAAATGATGCTTAGAGAGAAGAGAGGACTTATTCTAAGCCACACCGTATTTAATGTCAAGACAAGATTAGAATACAGAGAATTCATTCTTTTGAACCCAAGTCCAATCTTCTTCACTCCTACAACACAGAAATAGCACATTCATGCTAAGGATCTACAACAGGGTTTTCTGTTGAAAACTGTTGAAACTGACAATCTATCCAAATTTGAATTCTGAAAAAGCCACCAGGAGGGAATGGAACTTTTCACAGAACAATTTCTGTCAAGTTACACACTTAGATTCAAAAGGGAAAAATATATTCAATTGGCAGAATATTTCCATTCGTGTCTAGAAGGCTGTACACAGGATAAATCCATGGATATTGTTGTTAATCCCCATATATACGAGGATTATGAGAAAGAACAACATCATCAACAGTAGGGTGAAACCCTCACCCCAGGAAGACACTTGCCATCTGTAGTGGGAAATACAAGTATAAACAGGATCAGGAATAAGGGACAGAGTTATGGGTCACATAAGGACAAAGGCCCATATTCGAGGTTTTGCTGATTCATCAAATGGGGGCACCTGGCAGTTTAGCACCCATCACTGACAGCAAACGTGCATGAACCAAAATATCTAGAAGCAAACAGAAATGACTTCAACAATGCTGTGATCCAGTTCCAGCTGCCTTTTCCAGCTGTGTAAACTTGGGCTCAGTTATTTCAATTCCGTGAATTTCAGTCCTCTGTAATCTGGAGATCGTAAGACTGAAATGAGATGATGTAATGTAAGTCTCCCAAATTGCCGTGATTCATGGACCTGACATTCCAAGTTCCTATGCAATATTGCTCTTTACTGGATCAGACCTTGCTTTTATCACTAGTCATATCCACAACTGGGTATTGTTTTTGCTTTGGCTCCATCCCTTCATTCTTTCTGGAGTTATTTCTCCACTGATCTCCAGCAGCATATTGGGCACCTACTGACCTGGGGAGTGCCTCTTTCAGTATCCTATCATTTTGCCTTTTCATAGTGTTCATGGAGTTCTCAAGGCAAGAGTACTGAAATGGTTTGCCATTTCCTTCTCCAGTGGACCACATTGTGTCAGACCTCTTCACATTGCCTGCCTGGCATTCTAGGAATTGACATTCTAGGAATCAGTGAAGTAAAATGGACTGGATGGGTGAATTTAACTCAGATGAGTGTTCATGGAGTTCTCAAGGCAAGAGTACTGAAATGGTTTGCCATTTCCTTCTCCAGTGGACCACATTGTGTCAGACCTCTTCACATTGCCTGCCTGGCATTCTAGGAATTGACATTCTAGGAATCAGTGAAGTAAAATGGACTGGATGGGTGAATTTAACTCAGATGACCATTATATCTACTACTGTGGGTAGGAATCCCTTAGAAGAAATGGAGTAGCCATCATGGTCAACAAAAGAGTCCGAAATGCAGTACTTGGATACAATCTCAAAAACAACAGAATGATCTCTGTTCATTTCCAAGGCAAACCATTCAATATCACAATTATCCAAGTATATGCCCCANTTTTTTGTATTTATTTATTTTTTTACACGAACTCCCAAACATGAACCCCCCTCCCACTGCTTGACTTCAGTGTTTAAGTTTCAACTCAATAATTTTCAGCATATTCAATATCCTCCTGACTTCTGGTGAAGACAACATTTTGAAAATTATTATTCTAGACAAATAGGGACTGGATTTACCCTCTCCTTCAAATAATTAAAATATCAGACAAAATATACATAACAAGGTATTTTTAGACATTAGATATGAGACAAGAAAATCTCAAAAATAAAAATCAAATGAAATAAGACCTATGATCTTTCAAGACCACAGCATAGGAAGAGAGATCTTAGACAAAACTGGCAGTCTGTCTGAGTTGAGAAAATGGAGCTGGAGGTACAGTTAGACTAAGGGTAGAGCATCTGCCTACAATGCAGGAGACCCAGGTTCAATCCCGGGTCAGAAAGATCTCCTGGAGAAGGAAATGGCAACCCACTCCAGTACTCTTGCCTGGAAAATTTCATGGATGGAGGAGCCGCCTGGTAGTCTACAGTCCATGGGATTGCAAAGAGTCAGACACGACTGAGCGACTTCAATGTCAAATGTCAATGTCAATAAGAGTTTTAATGGAAGAATCTCAAAGAGGAGAGCTACATAGTGACAGAATAACTGAAATCTGCAGAGCCCTCCTTAAATCCTTAGCTTAGAAAAGATCAGCAGTTACTTTTAAGAAAATTAGCAGAAGCCAGGGGAAGAACTACCCGAAGGATTATAAGGGCCAATTATTTAACTTCAAACAGTCAAGAATATTGCCTCTTTTCACCAACTAAATTAGAAAATCTCATAACTGATGGACCATCAAGTAGAGAACTCCTAAGAATCTATTTTGTAGTTGAACAAAATTAAGCTAGACTAAACAGAAGAGTCCAAAATGCAGTACTTGGATGCAATCTCAAAAATGACAGAATGATCTCTGTTCGTTTCCAAAGCAAACCATTCAATATCACAGTTATCCAAGTCTATGCCCCAACCAGTAATGCTGAAGAAGCTGAAGTTGAACGGTTTTATGAAGACCTACAAGACCTTTTAGAACTAACACCCAAAAAAGATGTCCTTCTCATTATAGGGGAATGGAATGCAAAAGTAGGAAGTCNTCTCCAAGGCAAACCATTCAATATCACAGTTATCCAAGTCTATGCCCCAACCAGTAATGCTGAAGAAGCTGAAGTTGAACGGTTTTATGAAGACCTACAAGACCTTTTAGAACTAACACCCAAAAAAGATGTCCTTTTCATTATAGGGGACTGGAATGCAAAAGTAGGAAGTCAGGAAACACCTGGAGTAACCGGCATATTTGGTCTTGGAATGCAGAATGAAGCAGGGCAAAGACTAATAGAGTTTTACCAAGAAAACGCACTGGTCATAGCAAACACCCTCTTATAACAACACAGGAGAAGACTCTACACATGGACATCACCAGATGAACACCAAAATCAGATTGATTATATTCTTTGCAGCCAAAGACGGAGAAGCTCTATACAGTCAACAAAAACAAGACCAGGAGCTGACTGTGGCTCAGATCATGAACTCCTGATTATCGCATATAAGTATTGCTATTCCATTAAGCAGAAATCTTAAGAAAGAAAAACAACAAAAAAAAGTAATCTCATTTCTTTTTTTTGTTTGTTTGTTTGTTTTTCCTTAAAATTTCTCTTTCCACATATGACTATTCATGGCTGGATTTTCAGATTCTTGGCACTCTTCAAGTAAGAAGCACCAATAATTTCTACATATGTTCATGCCAACAATCATCCTCATAATCAGTCAAATCCAGGTGAATGATCTTTGAGAACTTCAAGGCTCACTTAGAGTCAGATTGCACAATCCATAAATGCCCACACACAGCTGCTTGGGGGGAAGAAATATGTACTATCTACTTTGAAAGTTGAAAACTAGTGAGAGGATAGGCCACTCAGGAGGAGGAGTGGGCCATCTCTTTCTAACTCACGCCTCCCCCACCACTTGCTCACTCCTGGCCCTGGACCTTCAAGACAGGGTGGCTCCCTGGAATAGAAGAACAGGGTGGCAGGGGAATGAGGTAGATCTTGGAATCCCACTCCTACTTTTCCCTGGGAATGAGTTTGCATCTGCCTTCACGTAACAGGTATGTTCTCCTTGAAGAGTTATATATTAACAATAGGCACAGTTTTATATATTCATCCTCTGTACTCAGTCCAATGCTAGGCACTCTGCTTATATTAATTCTCCTCCCAATAATCCTGTTTTTTACAGATAAATAAACTGAAACTTAGAGAACTTAAAATAATTTACCCAAGCCTAGCAATTCATTAAGAACTCAGGTCTACCTGATTCTAAATATCCAGCTCTTTTAGCTAGTGAATCCTCACTGGGAAATGGCAGAAACCAGATTTAAAGTGAGCTCTTGAATCTACATTTTGGTTTCACCACTCAATGAATAGCTTTTAAGCTTATGAATAAATGAAGTGATCAATCAATTAGTATTACTTAAAATGAGATATACCTGATGAGTTTTGGGAGTGAATGTTAAAAATTATGCTAATATCATACATCTTTATTTTTTATTGAAATATAATTGCTTCACAATGTTATGTTAGTTTCTGCTATACAATGAAGTGAATCAGCAATATATATTTTCTCCCTCTGGGATCTCCCTCCCACCAAGGGAGAAGAAGATGCACATAATACATCTTTATTAATAGTGGTTATTTTTGGTAGGAGTTAAAGACAATTGTCTTAAAACAATGGACTCAGAATGGGAGTTGAAATCAGTTAAGGTAGGACCCACAGTCAAGACTGAAAGCAGGACGTTAGACCCAAATTACAATGTAAACCTACCACATAACTACTCTGTCCTGGGATTTATGTTAGGTGGAGTTAGATAAATATGAAGACTCTAATATTAAATATACTTTCTGTGTCTCAATTTTCTTATCTGTAAGTGGAAATAACAGTAGTACCTATCTCAGTGGTCTTGTGAGGATTAAATGATATAATATGGCAAAGTGCTTGGAACAGTGCCAGGTACAAAGTTGCACTTAACGAATAATAGCTCTAATCATCATTAATAATGTCTCAGTTCCTGTGTTTAAGGAACCAACTGTTATGAGTCAGGAGGTGTAACAGCTGATAGTGCTTCCTGGATGATGGTGGGTGAGTCACCTCAAATTGAGAAAAGCAGAATTGTATCCAAAATGTCTATTTTTCTAAAATTAAAATATACACCAAAGATCTATCTGTAAGAAGATAATTTTAAAATACCTAATAAAAACCTAAAGTGTGTCTATTATATAAATTCACACCTCTTAAGCAAGGAGTGAAAGTGAAAGTCACTCAGTCGTGTCCGACTCTTTGTGACCCCATGAACCATATAGTCCATGGAATTCTGCAGGCCAGAATACTGGAGTAGGTAGTCTTTCTCTTCTCCAGGGGAATTTTCCCGACCCAGGGATCCAACCCAGGTCTCCTACATTGCAGGAAAATTCTTTTAACAGCTGAGCCACAAGGGAAGCGCAAGAACACTGGAGTGGGTAGCCTATCCCTTCTCCAGTGGATCTTCCCGACCCAGGAATTAAACTTGGGTCTCAAGAGTGACTAAATCCAGTCTCTGTGAGGAGAGTGGGCCTTAATGACAGTTCTTTCTAAGGTTCTGCCCCACATTACCTTTTTGTGACCAAAAAAAATGTCACTTGATGCCATTTTCTCAATCAAGTGAACTACCAAACTGGTTAAAACAAGTTCCTTACAGAAACCCAGATGCTGCCTCTAACTGAAACCATGCTGTGCACACATCTTTGCCTCCTGCTCCTTCTCTGCAATCAGGGAAATAGCAGTTGACGTCTTAATTGCTGCTATCTGGCAGGAAACACATACACCTGTTGACAGATTGTCTCAAAGCAATTTTAAAGGGAAACTTGAAAAGTACCACAAGATTCTCCTCAGGCCAGCACCACCTCAGACAGGCTACTGGAGGGAAAGTCCAGAGCCCTGATTTGATAGGATGGGGTTTTCATGGAGCACAGGTTCAAGTCACCATTCGTCCTGACTGACATGAGGTCATCAACAACTGAGACAATGTTAGAACAGGAAATCCAGCAGATACTTGCCAGAAATCCTCTCACTAAAACAAGAGTTTGAGTTCTTTCATAATGCTTGGATAATGTGTTTATAAAAGATGTTGGGGATTTCAACCCTGACAAGTGATACGTGTTTATAAATCCATTCTTAAGGGGATACATATTGTGAAAATGCAGGTCAGCTTAACAGGGATCATCTGTGGAGTGTCTTTAATAAATATACAATTAAAGAATCAAGCTTGATGGCTTTGCTAGATGGAATTTTGTTGTCACTTACCTTCAAATCCTATAGTTCAGGTTTGTATGTTGAAGCTTCTAACCTCAGAAGATTGACTGTATTCTGTGACTCCAACCTCAAGCATTTATCTCATTCTGTTTTTTTCTTGGTTTTCCTAAAGTCTAATTTGGCCAGCTCTACCTACATATGTTCTGCTTTGCAGTGATTTATTTCATATGTCCTTCCTGCTTATTTCAATTTGGCATGTGTTCCTATCATTCCCATATGTCAACTGGTTACTTTGAATTCTGCTCTCTTACATAGGCCCTCAAGATAGCCACTATTTTTCTACCAAGGAAAATGGTTATAGGAAAATAACCTCTGTATTAGAAGGAGCTAGTTGATTCCACAGTGCTCATTTCCTGTGGATTCTTGATCCCTGCACAAATGAAACTTGAGAAACCCATGTCCTCATTCAGGTGCTACTGGGATCAACTCCTGCTCCTCAGACAAGACTTCTGATTTCTTTTCTGTCCAACCTCAACTCTCCTCTGAAGAGTGATGGTTCTGAGTGCTTCATAAACACCATCAGTCCAAAGTGCAAGCACATGCTACTCAGAAGCCTTTATCACCAAATTATATAGATCCTCTTCTCAACCTTGTTCTCTTCTGTTTATGGATCCCAGAGCCAGCTGCACTCATTCATCTTCTTATTAAATGCTACTGTATGTTCAACAGCTTGAACAAATGAAGGAATGCTTTGAAATCCCTTTTTCTTTAAACAAGTGATATACTGATTTTTTAAAGACAGATTATTTGAATATGAAAACGTGTTAATTTTGCCAATATTCCCTGGAGAAATGATAATTGATCTTCAGAAGACTTGTTCTTACAAAAGATAGATTTAGCATCCTTGTGGCACTCAATCAATCATGCATTTGTTCAGCTGATACAAAGTACTAAGGCTGTGTCTATACATAATAAGAACATCTGGATGAAAAGTGAAAAAGTCAAATATGATACTTCAGTAGTTGGCACTGCGTAGTCAAGTTTCCATAGAAATGGTCCTTTCTTAACCATTTTGTTATCCTAGCATCTATGTAAATAAATTTATTTGTTTGGTATAAAGCGCATTCTAAATCCCCTAACAGTTTTCCCCTAAGAGGTTTCCTGACAAGGTGACATAACACAACTTCCATTTGACAGATACAACCAATACCTATACAGACAGCTACCTTTGATTGCCTCGGATTCAAGAACGAAGGGTTATATGGCTTTAGCCTGATTTGTCATTGCAGCATTTCAATTTAATTGCAGTTTTACAAACAACGGCTATTTTGTATGGGACTTTTTTTTTTTTTTTTTTGGTCTCTTCTTAAACAGGGATCTTAGCAGTACAGTTCAGAACAAAGTCATTTTTTCTGTGGCCAGGGAAGCTTTGCAACCATTTCAATTTCATTCTTTTAGCTTGTTAGTTCTTTGACAAAATCAGACAAACACTGCATTTGGGTTTTTCATTGCTGGTGAGCAGTTCCTGAAACCGAGCTGCTTTTTAATGCAAACATTATGCAGACTGCACCCAGACAATGGGAAGTCTGTTTGCAACCTGAGCAGCGCTGGATGCAGTCTTTCCCAGTGGGTATCCATCATTTCAGGTGCTGCCGAAGAATTCGTTGTAGAATTTTCATTTTCCAACTGTTTGTTTGAATCACATACCAAGTCAATTTAATTAGTTCTATTCATCCGGCAGATGGTACAGTACTCTATACTAAAGTATAAATGCCTTTACTTAATTGAGTAATGCATTTCATATGATCTCTTTTTATAAATTTCAAAACTGATTCTCTTCAAACAGTCCTGCACATTATTTGGACACCGGCCCAAACAGGTTAAAATTGATTTAATACTTTCCCCTACAAGAACCTTATGTAAATGAGAGCGTGTCTGCCCTGAGTGACTTATTTTAATGTCCTCCTCTACATAAATTACATCACATCGGCATCTGGGAGCAAGAAACGGGAGTACGTTTAAATTATGTGGGAATGAGTTTCTTAAACTTCAAATGCCAGCATGTCATAAAGACAGTCATCTTAACTGTTTGTTTCACAGAGAAAAACCAAATGTCCATGATCAGTTTGTCAAAACCAGGTCTTGGATTGTATTAAATATGTTGTTGTTTAGTTGCTTTTGTTTGTTGTTTAGTTATTTAGCTGTGTCCAACTCTTTGTGACCCTGTGGACTGTGACCCACAAGGCTCCTCTGTCCATGGGATTTCCCAGACAAGAATACTGGAGTGGGTTTCCATTTCCTTCTCCAGTGGATCTTCATGACCAAGGGATTGAAGTCTCCTGCTTTGGCAGGCATTGGCAAGTGGATTCTTTATCACCAAACCACCAAGGAAGCCCTATTAAATACATTACCATGCTTAAAATATATATTAGTGGGAAATTGCTGTATGACACAGGGAGCTCAGCCTGGCACTCTGTGATGACCTAGAGGGGCGGGATGGGGGGAGGTGGGAAGGAGACTCAAGCACACACACACACACACATAAATGTGTGTGTGTGTGCTTATGGCTGATTCACAGTGTAGTCTGGCGGAAGCCAACCCAGTATTGTAAAG
>SJYX01003305.1:0-36702 GCA_006410675.1 Oreotragus oreotragus | reverse complement strand
AAAAAAAAAAAAACTAACAAAAAGTTATTCCCCATAGATACATTGATATTCCTTCCATGATCTCTAGTTAACCTGAACATTAGAATTAAGACAGTGGGGCTATCAATCACTCTATATTAGTTATATATTGCTACAGGCATCTGTAGCAGCCAAACACAATTTGGGTAAAAAGGGGTGTGATGGAAATCTGCATCTTGGTACATCTTGGATTGCTCCTTCCCTGACCACCCAGGATTCAAAAAGGACTTCATTTCTCCTCTAAACATTGTATTATTGCTTCAGACATCTGCCTAATTTTTTCTTCTGGTGGAATTTGAAGCAGGCTGATTTTTCCCAGCCTGTATAAGCAACCCATTAAAAGGCACAAGCCAATTTATTGAATGCTAGATGAAAATAAATTTTATCCATCTTTTTTTAAATCCATTTTTTATTCCACAGAATGACAAATATTTTGCACATACATGGAGTTAGTCAGCTCCAGTGCCTATTATAGTTGTTAGCAATTAATCATGATGCATGTGGCTTCTCAATCTTTGACCAAGCCCTCCAGTCATGAAGAGATTCCTATTTGCCATCCTCTTTTAGTCTAACTCTTCTGTTATCTGATAAGGAAATTAAGGCACAAAGATTTGTAGTTGAATCATTTTAACATAGTCCCAGAAGTAACTGAAGTCCAGGCCAAGACTGATAAGTACCTCAGTTCCTAGGCAGGTATTTTCCCCAACAAATTATATTATCTCTGGAGTGAAAAAAATCTAGGGTACAGATTGAAGCAGAAGGAAAATAATTTTCCTTTATGCTTGTTAGTTACTGAATCAAATTTATGTTCATGCCGTAAAGCCAATTTACTGACCCCTGGTTGTGGTAAAGGAAAACACAGCATTTATTGTAAGGTTCCAGATACGGAGTCTGAGTCAGCTAATGCTGAAAAGGCCCAAACTACCTAGTGGGTTTCAGGCATTTTTAAAGGTCAGATGGGGAAGGGGAATTGCACGGTATGTGTTCAGTTTGTGCACAGTCCTCTGGTTGATGGTGAGTAACAGGGCAGTGTCACAGGGATTGATATTATCAGTCCTAAGGCTTCAGTAGGTCTGGGGGCTAGTGTCATGATCATCAAGTAATTAACATCTTCAGTTTTCTGAGGATTTTAGCATCTGTAAAATAACAAATCTGGAAACCTGCATCTGTATTGTTATTGAGTATCCCAGAAAGTACTAAAAGAGCAGAAGGCATAAGAGAGGTCCATCCGGGAGAGCCCCACAGGGTCCCATGAGGTTATACCCTTTTGTATTCAGTGATGACGCTTGCAAATTTTTTTTTTTTTTACTTTCATTCATTTTATTTATTTATTTTTAGAGCTTCCATTTTACTTTATTTTACTTTACAGTACTCTATTGGTTTTGGCATACATTGACATGAATCTGCCACGGGTGTGCAAATTAAACTGACAAAAGATAGATTAACAGGAGAAAAAGTGCAATTTTATGGATGTTAATCATTTTTACGTGTAATGAAGCTTCACAGAAAAGACCTGAAAACTAAAAGAAGTAGATAGACTTTGGGGGTTACATACCATTTTAACAAAGGGCAATAAACTGTGGAGAGGTAACCAGAAAGAGGAAATGGGTTCTGGGTTTCTAGCAGTGGTCAGTTGTGGGGAAATGACTAGGAAACACACAGGGGATAAACATAATGGAAGACAGGGGTTATTTTAGTAAGATTTTTTTCATACAGATTTATCCTTGTGTGACTCTACCTCTGGTGATGTCAGACTCCTCTTCCTAAGCACCTTCCTCAAAGAAAAATTTATGCCCTCATTTTAGTCAGAGCAGAGAACTCCTTGCATGTGTTGATTCTCAGTTACCTTCAGCTAAAATAATCCTTATGCCAAAGGGGTATATTTGGGAGTAGCATATCCTGATTCCTTCCAAACTATCACGAGTGAAGATATGTAGTAACTATACTTGCCCATGAAATAGCTAATTTAATGAAAGCTCTGAGAAACTTCTCCAGGCACAATTACCAGGTGCTCTCCCCCACTTAGTCTCTGGGTGTTCTTTGTAGGCCCTGCCACTTAAAGTTTCTATATTACACTTTAACAATCTTCTTTAAATTATCCAATATTTTCAGCAGTTCTTTTAGTTTCTAGATAGAAGAGATTCTACTTCTCTGAGCCTTATACAGGTCTCTTATAGATACCATCAAGTTCAAGCAATTAAGCTGTTCCTTTACTATAAAACATGTGTATGTTTAGTTGCTCAGTTGTGTCCAACTCTTTAGGATCCTCTCTCCATGGGATTCTCCAGGCAAAAATACTGGAGTAAGTTGTCATTTCTTCTCCAGGGGATCTTCATGACCCAAGGATCGAGCCCGCATCTCCTGTGTCTCCTGCATTACAGGCAGATTCTTTACCCACTGAGTCATTGCAGGGAAGGGTCAATTTTGACTTCAATTCTAGATCTGTTTCTTTAGCCAATATTATTATTATAATCACACTTAATGGCCTGCCTCAAAGAATCTTGCTGCTGCTGCTAAGTCGCTTTGGTCATGTCCAACTCTGTGTGACCCCATAGACAGCCTCCTACAAGACTCCTCTGTCCCTGGGATTCTCCAGGCAAGAACACTGGAGTGGGTTTCCATTTCCTTCTCCTATGCATGAAAGTGAAAAGTGAAAGTAAAGTCACTCAGTCGTGTCTGACTCAGCGACCTCATGGACTGCAGCCTACCAGGCTCCTCTGTCCATGGGATTTTCCAGGAAAGAGTACTGGAGTGGGGTATCATTGCCTTCTCCACAGAGAATCCTAACCCTCTGCCTGTGAAACAAACAAGCTTCAATGCACCTTTCTTCAGAACTCTGCCCACCTGTAGATGGCAGGAAGGAAGAAATTAACACATCCCCCTACCTACATTCTAGGAGCTATGTGCAAGGTTAAATAGCCTTTTTACTTTGTTTCCTCACCACCACCACCCCACCCCTCATCTCTGATCCATAAAAGAACCTGGCATTCAGACCTAGGTAACAAGATGGTTATCTTGTTACCATCTTATTGGTAAAAAGCAAATGGTTATTTTGAGATGTTAGTCTGCCATCTAAGGGAAAGGGCATATCTTCTGAATCCAGTTCTTGCTCTGCTATTTACCATCACCAAGACCTTAAATAAGGTTATTGTGAAAACTAGATTTCAATGCATGTTGGTCACCTGGGACAGAGTTGAGGCTCAATAAATAGTAGTTTTAATGATGATAAGGATGATGATGACTAGTGGGAATACACTTCTCTGTCTTGTATGGTTTTCTTCAAAAGAACCTGGTTATTTCTGTACAGATTTCTTCTTTCCTCCTCCTCCTTTACCCCATTCTTCTCCCTTGCACACACATCAGGCACAATCATACTTAAAGATCTGCAATATTCATTTACTTAGAAAAGACAACCATGTCCAGGCTTAGAGAGATTCTACTAACTTCATTACATGCTAAGATTTAACATTTAAAAATCTTACACAATCATCAGCTTAGATGTTTCTTTCTTCAGGCATTACTCCTTAATGAGGTAGACCCACCACACTAAATAGAAGATGCTAACTTCTTAATGGACTTAAGGCTACTAAAGTAATGCTCAAAATTCTCCAAGCCAGGCTTCAGCAATATGTGAACCGTGAACTCTCTGATGTTCAAGCTGGTTTTAGAAAAGGCAGAGGAACCAGAGATAAATTGCCAACATCTGCTGGATCATGGAAAAAGAGAGTTCCAGAAAAATGTTTATTTCTGCTTTATTGACTATGCCAAAGCCTTTGACTGTGTGGATCACAATAAACTGTGGAAAATTCTGAAAGAGATGAGAATACCAGACCACCTAACCTGCCTCTTGAGAAATCTGTATGCAGGTCAGGAAGCAACAGTTCGAACTGGACATGGAACAACAGACTGGTTCCAAATAGGAAAAGGAGTACGTCAAGGCTGTATGTTGTCACTCTGCTTATTTAACTTATATGCAGAGTACATCATGAGAAACACTAGACTGGAAGAAACACAAGCTGGAATCAAGATTGCCGGGAAAAATATCAATAACCTCAGATATGCTGATGACACCACCCTTATGGCAGAAAGTGAAGAGGAGCTAAAAAGCCTCTTGATGAAAGTGAAGGAGGAGAGCGAAAAAGTTGGCTTAAAGCTCAACATTCAGAAAACGAAGATCATGGCATCNTTGCAGAGTACATCATGAGAAATGCTGGGCTGGAGGAACCACAAGCTGGAATCAAGATTGCTAGGAGAAATATCAATAACCTCAGATATGCAGATGACAACACCCTTATGGCAAAAAAGTGAAGAGGAACTAAAAAGCCTCCTGATGAAAGTGAAAGTGGAGAGTTAAAAATTTGGCTTATAGCTCAACATTCAGAAAACGAAGATCATGGCATCTGGCCCCATTACTTCGTGGGAAATAGATGGGGAAACAGTGGAAACAATGTCAGGCTTTATTTCGGAGTCTCCAAAATCACTGCCGATGGTGATTGCAGCCATGAAATTAAAAGACGCTTACTCCTTGGAAGAAAAGTTATGATCAACCTAGATAGCATATTCAAAAGCAGAGACATTACTTTGCCGACTAAGATCCGCCTAGTCAAGGCTATGGTTTTTCCTGTGGTCATGTATGGATGTGAAAGTTGGACTGTGAAGAAAGCTGAGCGCTGAAGAATTGATGCTTTTGAACTGTGGTGTTGGAGAAGACTCTTGAGAGTCCCTTGGACTGCAAGGAGATCCAACCAGTCCATTCTGAAGGAGATCAGCCTTGGGATTTTTTTGGAAGGAATGACGCTGAAGCTGTAAGTCCAGTACTTTGGCCACCTCATGAGAAGGGTTGACTCATTGGAAAAGACTCTGATGCTGGGAGGGATTGGGGGCAGGAGGAGAAGGGGAAGACAGAGGATGAGATGGCTGGATGGCATCACTGACTCGATGGACGTGAGTCTGAATGAACTCCAAGAGTAGGTGATGGACAGGGAGGCCTGGCGTGCTGCAATTCATGGGGTCGCAAAGAGTCAGACATGACTGAGTGACTGAACTGAACTGAACTGAATGTAAGGCTTTGGCATGTGGCAGGTACTTAGTGATTTTTCCTCTCTGCCTTCCCGCCTCCACTCTGAAGTGCTCATAGCCATTGTGATATCCAGTATCCCTCTCCTGCTCTTATATGATGACTCTGAAGAGGTTTTGTTCTCTAAGCAGCATCATTCCTTCCTCCAAGGATGCCTACCCTGGGCCTACACTGATGCTCCCTTTTGCACTAAATCCCTTCCAAGCCATCAAACCAATAGTGAAATGACAATCATGGACTAGGAGTCAAACACTGACTCAGCAAATCTCAAATGCATTTTCCTGGATGCAAAAACTATTAATAGAACAAAATGTTTTGGAACAAATTTTCTTTTCCAAAACCCCAGAAATCTCACTTTCTTAAGCCAGCTGAAAAAGCTGATGAAAAATCAATGGCATTTGATGGTAAATCTGTCACAATGATAGTGACGGTAGTACATTAATTGTGACTCCTAGATATCGATTCCACTCTCTTCCTTTCTCTATCATCACACATCATCTTCATACTAATAACAGATTCTTTTTTCTAAATTAATCTCCAGACAAGGGAAATCAATAGTATTTACCATGTGTAAACTTTCCTGGCCAACATCTTCCATTGCTTCAAATCATCTGTAGCAGCACCATCTCTAGCACGTGCTACAAGAGGTGTTTCTGACTATTCAAAATGCCTGCAGATCTGCCCTGGAGCAAGTGCTATACCAATCCAACAAATAACAGCAAAGAAGGAAATTCCATGGCTCGCCATGATGGAAATATAATTTTCATGTAAAAAGAGGTTTGCTGCTGCTGCTCCTAAGTTGCTTCAGTCATGTCTGACTCTGTGCCACCCCATAGACGGCAGCCCACCAGGTTCCACCGTCCCTGGGATTCTCCAGGCAAGAAACTGGAATGGGTTGCCATTAGGAGAGGCAAAAGGTGCCAGGTAACCAAAGTCTAGAATCACTTCCTGATAGAAAAATCAGACTTATCTCTCCTCCCCAAAACTCACAGAATTTTGGCAAATAGTAGATCTGAAAGAAACATGAGAGGATACCTAGTTCCCTGGGTACTGCTTTGAAAATAAAGAATCATTTTTCCCACTTCTCTGGTGGTCCAGTAAGAATCTGCCTGCCAATGCAGGGGGACACGGGCTTGATCCCTGTCCTAAGAATATTCCACGTGCTGCAGAGCAGCTAAGCTCATGCCCTGCAACTACTGTGGCCCACGTGCTGCAGCTACTGAAGCCCATGTGTCTAGAACCTGTGCTCTTCAAGGAAGCCACCGCGATGAGAAATCCCACTCGCCACAACTGGAGAAAGCCCACACACAGCAACAAAGATCCAAAAAATAAATTATAAAAAGTATATTTTTATTTAAATGACAGTGTTATGCTCAGGGAGTTGAACTCAGTCAGTGTTTTCCAAATGCCTTAAAACAAGATCTTTATAAAATCTCACATTTTTCTTTAGTGTCATTTAAATAAAAAATATGATAGTATCCAGAGAAGGCAATGGCAACCCACTCCAGTATCCTTGCCTAGAGAATCCCTTGGACAGAGGAGCCTGGTGGGCTGCTGTCCACGGGGCTGCACAGAGTCAGACACAACTGAAGCAGCTCAGCATGCCTGTATGCATTGGTGAAGAAAATGGCAACCTACTCCAGTATTATTGNCATTTAAATAAAAAATATGATAGTATCCAGAGAAGGCAATGGCAACCCACTCCAGTATCCTTGCCTAGAGAATCCCTTGGACAGAGGAGCCTGGTGGGCTGCTGTCCACGGGGCTGCACAGAGTCAGACACAACTGAAGCAGCTCAGCATGCCTGTATGCATTGGTGAAGGAAATGGCAACCTACTCCAGTATTATTGCCTAGAGAATCCCAAGGATAGAGGAGTCTGCTGGGCTGCCGTCTATGGAGTTGCACAGACTTGGACATGACTGAAGCGACTTAGCAGCAGTAGCAGCATGATAGTTGTAATAATAGCTAAAACTTACTGAGCA
Source organism: Oreotragus oreotragus (assembly GCA_006410675.1). NCBI lineage: Eukaryota > Metazoa > Chordata > Mammalia > Artiodactyla > Bovidae > Oreotragus > Oreotragus oreotragus. The sequence goes on along the minus strand of SJYX01003305.1, from coordinate 29,624 downwards.
TTTATTTTGATGGCTAGTATGGCTAGGCCTGGAGAAGGCAATGGCAACCCACTCCAATACTCTTGCCTGGAGAATCCCATGGACGGAGAAGCCTGGTAGGCTACAGTCCATGGGGTCACTGAGTCGAACACGACTAAGTGACTTCACTTTTGCTTTTCACTTTCATGGATTGGAAAGGGAAACAGCAACCCACTCCAGTATTATTGCCTGGAGAATCCCAGGGACAGAGGAGCCTGTTGGGCTGCCGTCTTTGGGGCTGCACAGAGTTGGACACGACTGACGTGACTTAGCAGCAGCAGCAGCATGGCTAGACACTTTACATAGGTATTTCTAATCATTAGAGCAATTCTACATGGTAGCTATACCACATTAAAGTTTAAAAAACAAGACTGAGAAATGTCAAATAATCTATGCGAGATTACACAGCAAATCATCAGAAGATCTGAGATTTGAAACCTCATCTGTTTAGCTCTAGGTCTCCTGACTCGGCAGTTAGCTATAGCAACCATGAGTCTGGCACATCTTTACACAAACCAAAGGTGGTCTTATTAGGAAATAAGGTATTGGTACATATAGAGGTAAGTAGTATTATATGCATAAATATTTAGATAACCAGTGAGTGAAGCATTGGGGTAGGTAGGAGTAGGTCCAAAGGAAGATAGGAGAGTTTTGAATAGGAGCAAATAAGGGAAGAATATTTCAAATAGAAGTGGATAACCCAAATCACAGACATAGGAACAATGAGACATGGTGGAGACTGTAAGGAAATTCTGGAACCATCAGGTTCATGTAATAGAAAAAGAATAAATGAGATGGAAGAAGAGTATGAGATGGCCTTGGGAAGAAGGTCAACTGTTCAGCCAAGAATTTAGGCTGCAGGGGAGAAATGTGGAACACAGGCTGCAAGGTTAAGAGAAGAGGCAGAGAAGGTCACCAAAGGTTATTTCAAGGCCTCAGTATCACCCTATAAGGATCTGGACTCTAGGAATTGGAGGAAAAAAAAAAAAAAGCAAATGGAAAATACACTGTGGAAGAAAATTTGCATAAAATAAGGTAACAGTACAGATTGGAGGAAAAAGGAAAGACACCTGCAGGCATGTCACTTTGATGCTCATGAGATGAGGATTATGGTAGCAACAGTAGCAAATAATAGTAATATGATGAAGTCTATGAGACTGCCTACTTTGTACAGAGGTTTTCTATTAACAAGTTTCTTTCCTATACATTTCTTAGAACGTTTCTGAAAGGTTAGCTAACTAGATGTTATTCACATCATTCTAAAATGAGCACTCAGGAGCCCAAGGAGTTTAAGTGACTTGCCCAAGGCTGTGTGATCTTTTGATTTGAAATCCCTGAGAAAGTTTAAGCAGTCCATGTGGTGAGATGTTGAGTATAAGGTCACAGCTGAATCCCAACATCTAGAGACTAAGGATGGAACAAGAGGACCTGGGTATCATCTGCCCAAAGGAGCTAGTGTCCATCCAGGATCAGGCATCTTGTCCTGAGAATAAACATTTCGGTCCATTTCATCATGTCTGCTTCCCTTGGACTTGTTCAGCAGCCTCCTCACACTTCCTGCTTCCGTCACTGGCCCCTTCAGCCTGCTCTAAATGCAGTAGTCCAAACAGGCCTGCAGAAATAAGCTAGTTCACTTTCATCCTCTGTTCCAAACCTCTACCACTTTCCCTCTGAGTCCAAACTCTAAGGTCAGCACATGATCTGTCCTGTGACTCCTCCCCTTAGCTTCAACTGGACTCAGTAACCCCACCTCCCCCACCACCACCACCACACACACACACACACACACACAGGCCTTCTTGCTGTGACTCAAACCTGCCACACTGGCCCCATCAATGGGGATGGCCATTCCCTGTAACAGAGCAGTTTCCCCTGGACCATCCCAGGACTCATGTCTCCACTCTCTTGGTTCTTACCTTATCTGCCCTTTCCTGACAGATCTCTTTAACACCCTTGCTGCCCTTATCAGCTCTATTTTCTCCACCGAATTTGTCTCCATTGTACATACTGTATTGGTTTGGTATCTGATGTGCAATTCTAGAATAATTGCTGAAAGAAAGCAGATTTTTGTCTGTTTTTATTCACCACTATAGAAAAGATTTTAGTTTTTGATCTTTTTTGGTCTCTTTTTTGGTTTTGAGTATCTTGTGCTTTGGTTTGGGGAGGTTTTGTTTGGTTTTTGTTTGTTTGTTTGTTGGTTGGTTGGTCTTTTTTTTGTCTAGCTTTTGTTTGCTTGTTTGCTTTTGACATACAGTAGGTAGATTCTATAGCACTGTGAAGTAAGTTTGTTCATTTTAGTATCTGATCTGTATAAGGCTTAAGTGGCCAGAAAGATCCACCTTTGCTTGTCTCTATGTCACTAACTGGCGAAGAATGAACTGCCAGGGGCTATGTACTATGACTCCTAAGAATAACCCAGTTGAGTCTCCTCTTTCACCTACTCCACATGTCATCTGGGATGAAGCAGGATTGAAAGAAAGGGTATTTGCAATATAGTCACTTACTTGATAACTTGCACATTTGACCTCCCCAAATCTCAGAGACCATGTCAATAAAATGAGGAGAACAGTAGCTTCCCCGAGAGCTTGGGAATTGGTTTGTAGCTTAGATATGATAAGACAAATGATGTTTTAAATTAGTGTAACCTATAGAGCCTGCACTTTAAACATATACACAAAATGTCTTTCAAGCCAAAACTCTTTAATTATGTCACTGATATCCACACAGAATTTAGCCTGAGTTTTGAATTCAATCTGGAAGTTAACATACTGCATTCCTGCAGGAAACGAAATGCTGGGAGAGGGGAATCTTGCTTAGGTGCTTCTAAATTTGATTTGAAGAGTTCAGAATTTTTAGGATGACATTGCCACATGCAAACATAAGCATAAAAGTTCTTTTAAAAAGTCAGGTAGGAAGATCTGGTAATCATTTGTTCTCCTGAATTATCAAAGCACCTATGACTTTTGGAAGAACAGCTCTTAGAAACTTCTTGAGAAAGCTTGCTTTCATCAAACGTTTACCAGAGGATAAATTGCCCTATTTTAGGCTCCTGATATTTTCAAAGGACAAGTTAAGGCTCTTTTTTTCCCCTTCAGATAACTTTCCTAATTCCTTTGGGGTGAAGATAAGTAGAATCTAATCATTTCTCCTGTGATATTGTGACTAACTGCTCATGTATTTCAGGCATCTATTTCCTCCAACAGACTACAAGGGCCGTAAGAATATATCTGAGTTTTCCATCTTGGTAAATTTTGTCCCTAATTATGACATAATTATGTCTGGAGCACCAGACATATTTTTGGTGCTCAATGAATCATTAAGGAAGAAAAGGAGAGAAAGCAGAAAAAGGAGGAAGAGAGAAGAGGAAGATGTGATGGAGGAAGAAAAGGCAGGAGGGATACAGGAGGGTAAGAGGGAGAAAAGATAGAAGAAAAGAGAGGCCAGAGAGGGAGTTTTATTCTACCATAAAACTTAAATGTAGTCATCTTGCAAACAAAAACTAACTAAGCTATTTTTCATGGTTAGTAACTTACACATGCATTTTGGAAAATCTACAACAAAGTGAAAAATACTCTCCACCACATCCCTCACTGTTGAGATTGAAATGATGTTGCTGCCAGAAGACAGGTTTCAAATGAGGAGCCTTCCTTGGTATTCTGTGAAATTTCCATCCCTCATCTGAACAAACATCAATAACACTGACGCATCTGTCCCTGTAGTGGCTTTACAATTTAGCACTTGTAGAAATGAGACTTTCTAACTCATTAATTCGCTCACGCAAATAGAGCCCTGGAACTGGTTAATCCCCCAAAGTGACTAGTCTGTTTTCATCGTGTAATGACTTGCATGCCTAGTCTAAGCTAGACAGAGACTCCTCATGGCCCACCTGGACTGCTGGAAAGCATCTTTAAGAAAACTAAGTTAGTGTGACAGGTCCTCATCATTTCCAGAAAATGACAGAGGACATCATTATTCAGTCAGAAGGCAAGGCTGCAGCAGCCAGGTTAACATAGTGATTGATCTGCACGGGATCATGGGAAAAACGCTTGAGCTGACATCCCCAAGATCCACAATCAGACTGGAGTCCCTCATTATATGTCCATAATTCCTTTCTGAAGGCATTTTATAAAGTACACTCCTTTTATGCATACACGTGTAATAGCTCTTGTGGCCAAAAAATCTGCCATTACTTAAATATGTTTAACATCCCTGTCCTTGAAAAAGCAGAGAATTTATTGACAAAATAATGACAGCAAGCTTGCTCTTACAGCTCTCACACTGAACACCAACTACCTCTCTACTTTCTGAAGCATGGAGTCCACAGCCCAACCTCCTGAGGATATATTGATAGATATATTTGTAACATTAGCCTTCTTAAGTTCTGAAAACTACTGGGCCAATTACCTTGAAGCTGTTTTTTACTTACAGCCAATACAGGTAGGCATAGCCATCTTAGAGTGAACATATGAAAATAAAGGAACCCTAAAAGTAATTGTCCAAGATAGGATAGGCCTCTGTACCTTGTGAATGCCTCTACTCCGATCCTTTTGTTTGCTAGGTCATCTTTCCTTAGAGAAAAAGCACCAGGAAGGCAAAGCGGGGTGTGATTGGGGGTGCTTTTCATTCATCTTCATATCTCTGGTGTTGGTGTGCACAGCAGCTGTTTAGCAAATGCTTATAAAAAAAAAAATGAGTGAAACTGGAAACTGGACAAAGCAGGGGAAGTGTAATTGATTTGCCACAATGGGACAGCAAACTCTCTGCGCTAAAGTTGGTTGGAATGACTGGAATGACTGGAGTTGCATTTATTGAGTTCTTACTATTTCCCAAGGCACTGAACACAGACTATCTCCCAAATCCCTCACAATACCACCAAAGAGATAAAATCAGACCAGGTAATGGGCTTGCCTAGGATCATACAGCCAGGAAATGGCTCAACCAGGACTGTGGGAATCAAGAGCACACTCCATCACTGTTTCACACACCACCCACTTACTGCTAACTTCTTTGTGGTCACAGACAAGCCATTACTTGAAACAAGCCTCATTTTCCACCCTGGTAACATCAGAGCTGGGGGACCAGCTGTTCCCTAATGTCTCATTCAGTTCTGATATTCTATAATCCTATCAATCAAAATTAAGAAACAGTTGCTTTTGAGCCAGCCTCTGTGACAGGGAATAAAATAATTGCCCATTTATGGATTTCTCTCATACCAACCAAATAGCCTGCTTTGCAATGTAAAATCTTGAGACTTCGTTTTAAAATCCTTTAGATATATTTTTTAATGAAAGCCAAGAAGGGGAAGCAATGATTTTTCTTTCTTGTCTCTAAAAAGAACTCTGTGTGATAGAAACAAAAGTATCTCAGCAGAATAGAATGCTATATCCAAGCCATTCTCCAACTCCCAAGAAAGTAGACACTTCCGACAGAAAAAATTCCAGGAGACCTTGTATATAACAGTCTTTTTAGAGCTTTTTCTTGATGTATAGTTGTCTACAAAAATCCATGAGAGTGGAATAAAAACAAAACCATCTCCAGCACCCTTGATGAGTGAGAAAAAAGTGAAATGAGTAATTCCAGTGAGATAACAATTGAGCATTTTGCTGTTGTTCAGTCACTAAGTTGCATCCAGTTCTTTTGGGACTGCATGAACTGTAGCCTGCCAGGCTCCTCTGTCCACAGGATTTCCCAGGCAAGCATACTGGAGTGGGTTGCTATTTCCTTCTCCAGCAGATCTATCTTCCCAACCCAGGAAGAGAATCCACCTGCCAGTGACGGAGATGGGTTTGATCCGTGGGTCAGGAAGATAGATCTCCTGGAGAAGGAAACAGCAACCCAGTCCAGTATGCTTGCTATTTCCCTGGGAAATCCTGTGGACAGAGGAGCCTGGCAGACTGGGATCCGTGGGGTCCCAAAAGAATTAGACACAACTTGGTGATTAAACAACAACAATACATAAAACATTAGACTGTTGTAAGATGTGTGTCCCTTGCTTCCTTTTTCCTTTTTTTCTTGCTTCTTTCTGGATTAAATTTTTATGGTTCCATACTATATCCTCTGTTGGCTTATTAGATAAAACTGTTTGTTGTGTTATTTAGTGTTTGATTTAAGCTATATAATATACAACTTTGACTTATCACAATCTATCTTCAATTTAAGAGAATTCATTCCATTTATGGAGAAAGCAATGGTACCCCCTTCCAGTACTCTTGCCTGGAAAATCCCATGGATGGAGGAGTCTGGTAGGCTGCAGTCCATGGGGTTGCTAAGAGTTGGACACGACTGAGTGACTTCACTTTCACTTTTCACTTTCACGCTTTGGAGAAGGAAATGGCAACCCACTCCAGTGTTCTTGCCTGGAGAATCCCAGGGACGGGGGGCAATGGCACCCCACTCCAGTACACTTGCCTGGAAAATCCCATGGACAGAGGAGCCTGGTGGGCTGCCATCTATGGGATCACACAGAGTCGGCATGACTGAAGCAACTTAGCAGCAGCATCCCGTTTAAGAACCTTACAAACTTATACCTCTATTTCTTCTCTCCTGTTATCATATACTTTACTTTCACTTTTAAAATAATCTCCAAATACATTTCTATTACTTTTTTCTCTAAATAGTTTATTCTGAGAGAGTTTAAATTATAAGATAAATGTATTTATATTTATCCACTTACCATTTCTAGTGCTTTTCATTCTTTTCTGTAGAGCAAGACTTCCATTTGTTATATTTTTATGATTAAAGTACTTCTCTTAAAATTTCTTGTAATGCAGTTTTGCAGGGGCAAATTAGTTTAATTTTTATATGGTTGGAAAAAGAATTATCCTTTCTTTTTTTGAAAGATAATTTTCATTGGATATGGGCTTCCCTGATGGTTCAGCCAGTAAAGAATCTGCCTGCAATGCAGGAGAGCTGGGTTCTATCCCTAGAGTCAGAAAGATCCCCTGGAGAAAGAACTGGCAACCCACTCAGGTATTCTTGCCTGGGAAATTCCATGGACAGAGGAGGCTTGCGGGCTACAGTCCATGGGGTTGCAAAGAGCTGGACACAACTGAGCGATAACACTAATGCTTCACTGGGCGTGGAATCCTACCGTTTTTTTTCGTCTGGTGCATATAGCATACATTGTTTCTCATGATGAGTCTACTGTCACTGCTATCTTTATCCCTCTCTATATAAATACATCCTCTCCCCTGCTCCCAGACCCGCTGTCCTGAATTTTTTCTCTTTAGGGCTGGTTTCAACTTTTTTAGATTATAATTTCCCTCTTAAGATATTTTCGGGGAGAGAAAAGAGTAAGATTTTTTCCTCCTGATTATTGTGTTTCTCTTAGCTCCTTTCCTGTCCTTCAGGAGCTCCAATTACACATATATTCCTTCAAGTTGCTCTACAACTTCATTCATTTTTTTCATTCTTTGTCTATTTCATTTTAAATTGTTTTTATTGTTCCTGACTTTAATTTCATTGTTATTTTCTTCTGCAATATTTAATCACACTTCTTCAGCAGAGATCAAATAAGGCAACACTCTGCCTTCTAGTTTAAGCTCACACACTGTAAACAAATGTCCTTTTTTATGCTATAATTAGTGCCACGTTCTTCATAATTTTGTGGTTTTTATTCATAACTTTGCTACTTAAAATGGCCCCCAAACACACCATTGAAATGCAACCTAGAGTTCCTAAACACAGGAAAGTTTCAATGTGCCTTACAGAGAAAACACAAGTTATTCAGTTTTTTTCAGCATGAGTTATTAATGTTAAACTCATGACCAACAGCACTATTAATCAACTGTATATATTAAATAAGATACCTTTGCACAGAAGCACATATAAAGTAAAGTTATATATCAGTTTGTTGACAAAAATATTGTGATCAGAGTTTCAAAGGAAACTAACCTTGCATTGACCCTAGGAGCAATGGTTCACTCAATATTTGCTAATTCAACATGCATGGTGATTTCATAGAATATAACCACTATGAATAAAGAGAATCACCTATATTTTAGCTCTGATAAAAAGTAAATCAGTGTAGGGCATACTCATTGTTCAGTCATGTCTGCTTCTTTGTGATCCTATGGTCTGTACCCACCAGGCTCCTCTGTTCATGGAATTCTCCAGACAAGAATACTGGAGTGGGTTGCTATTTCCTTCTTCAGGAGATCTTGCTAACCCAGGGATCACACCCACATCTCTTGTGTCTCCTGCATTGGCAGGTGGATTCTTTACACTAAAGTAGATCAATATCAATGTTCTAATAGAGGTTTCCCATGCTGTGCTCAGTTTGGTAAAGAGATGGAATAATTAAAGCTACACAGATGTAGTTGTGCAAGTGGCAGAGTTGCAACAAGATTAAGTATCCAGAAAGAACAGGTTGGAAGGGCATTCAGAGTTGTGAACTTACTGCCAGCACCATTGTTTCCCAAAACAGAATGATGCTGTTGACTAGAGGAGAAAACTAATTTCTCTTAACCTTTCCTCACAGGCTCTTTTGCAGATCCCTTCATAATTTATCCATTCCATAAACTTTCACTCCATCTTTATGATGTGCCAGACATCATTTGAGCTTAGGAACTAAGAAGACTGAATCTTTGTCCTCCACAGGATCAGAATAAGATGGGAAGAAACAGATGAGCAATATCAGCACTGTATGGTAAGGGTTAGGATAGACACATCCCAGGATAGAAGCCAACTCCTGGAGTGGGAAGCTCTTGGGACATATTGGAAGAAGTGAAATTTAAGTTAACACTTGGAGGTTAAGTAGGAGTTTCTAAAGGAAATGGAAGTTTGAAGAGCAGCATGTCAAAGATCCTAATCAGAACTAGAAAGAGATGAAAGAGATGGGAGTAGAGAGGAAAGCAAAGAAGATCATGCAAGATCTTATATAGCAGGCTAAGGAGTCTGAGCTTTATTCTGTAAACAAACCAGAGCCATCAGAGTTTCAAGCAGGAGTGTGACATGGCCAGATCTGCACTTTTGAATGGCCCTTCCAGTTGTTGCATGGACGATGGATTTAGTGAGGAGCAATCTTGTTCAAGCTGGTTTTAAAAAAGGCAGAGGAACCAGAGATCAAATTGCCAACATCCACTGGATCATCAAAAAAGCAAGAAAGTTCCAGAAAAACATCTACTTCTCCTTTATTGACTATGCCAAAGCCTTTGACTGTGTGGGTCACAATAATGTGTGGAAAATTCTGAAAGAAATGGGAATACCAGATCACCTGACCTGCCTCCTAAGAAACCTGTATACAGGTCAGGAAGCAACAGTTAGAACTGGACATGGAACAACAGACTGGTTCCAAATAGGAAAAGGAGTACGTCAAGGCTGTATATTGTCACCCTGCTTATTTAATTTATATGCAGAGTACATCATGAGAAATGCTGGGCTGGAGGAACCACAAGCTGGAATCAAAATTGCTGGAAGAAATATCAATAACCTGAGATAGGCACATGACACCACCTTTTATGGCAGAAAGTGTAGAAGAACTAAAGAGCCTCTTGATGAAAGTGAAAGAGGAGAGTAAAAAAGTTGGCTTAAAGCTCAACATTCAGAAAACTAAGATCATGGCATCCGGTCCCATCACTTCATGGGAAATAGATGGGGAAACAGTGGAAACAGTGTCAGACTTTATTTTTTTGGGCTCCAAAATCACTGCAGATGGTGACTGCAGCCATGAAATTAAAAGACGCTTACTCCTTGGAAGGAAAGTTATGACCAACCTAGACAGCATATTAAAAAGCAGAGACATTACTTTGTCAACAAAGGTCCATCTAGTCAAGGCTATGGTTTTCTTCCAGTAGTCATGTATGGATGTGAGATTTGGACTGTGAAGAAGGCTGAGCACTGAAGAATTGATGCTTTTGAACTGTGGTGGTGGAGAAGACTCTTGAGAGTCCCTTGGACTGCAAGGAGATCCAACCAGTCCATTCCAAAGGAAATCAGTCCTGGTTGTTCATTGGAAGGACTGGTGTTGAAGCTGAAACTCCAATCCTTTGGCCACTTGATGCAAAGAGCTGACTCATTTGAAAAGACCCTGATGCTGGGAAAGATTGAGGGCAGGAGGAGAAGGGGATGACAGAGGATGAGATGGTTGGATGGCATCACCGACTCAATGGACATGAGTTTCGGTAAACTCCGGGAGTTGGTGATGGACAGGGAGGCCTGCCATGCTGCGGTTCATGGGGTCTCAAAGAGTCAGACATGACTGAGTGACTGAACTGAACTGACAGACTAATCCTGAAGGCAAAAAGATGAGTTTGGAGATCAGCGCAATAATCAACAGGGGGAGATAAGAGTAGCATGGAGTAGGTCAGTGCTGCTCCCCAAATTCCCACCCATTTACCATTTAAGTCACATCAACCACCTAACACACCCCATACAGATCATTTTCTTCATGCCTTTGTGCTTTGACATGCCATTTTCCCCTTGCCTACAGTTTTATTCTCTGGCTTTGTCTGGTTGGAAAGTTCCCCCTCATCCTTAAGTACGTCTCTACATTGAACCCTTTGCCCATAGCCTCAGGTCAAGTCAGTCTCTCCCTAATCTCTACTTTCATAGCCCACCTCCACTACAATAACCTTCAAAACTGATAAATTCTCACCCATCTATTTAAGAGCTCAACTAGACTGAGATTTGCTTGAGGACAAGGATTACCTCCTGTTCATCTCCCAGCTGGATGGACACAGGTGTTGCTATATGCTGTAGATCCACGGCTGTCAGACTTTAGAGTTCATCAGAGTCACCTGGGGATCCTATGCAACCACAGATGGATATTCTCCAGAATTTCTAATTTGATAGGTCTGAGATGAAACCTGGGAATTACATTTCTAATAAGACCCCATGTGGTATTGGTGCTAGCCCAGGGCTACACTTTGAGAACCACTGCTGCAGAGTTCCAGATGTGACTTACTAGATCATAAAAATCTCTACCATTCCATGTGTCAAGACCTCCACTATGTGAATGCCTATGTGTGGACATAAGTGGAAATGCTGAGCAAGAAAGTATATACCTTCCCTTATTTCCAACATATCTATCCTTCAGAAGAAATGTTGTTAGGTGTAACTGTCATTTTCATCAGCTTAAGTCATTCTGCTGAGAATTGGAATATTTCCTGCCATATCAGTAAACAAGAACATTACAGTCATCAGCAATTGCTCCAACAGGAGCCAGTGAGCCCCGAGGAAGCAGGAAAACAACACCTGCCATCCAGCAGCCACTCCTAATGGTGAGTCCCGAGGAAACTCAGAATGTAAAAACACAGGATGCCAGCCCAGATAACTGGGGTGCATAGCAAAGGAATGATTTCAGTGAGCCCAAACTCTTGCATCTTCTCATATATAGAAAAGCACAGTAAATTCCTTACCTTGGGATGTCTGGTTTTCTTTAATTCACAATAACCTTGACATTCAGACCACTTGCCCTTTATTGCCAGAGAAGTCAATGGCAACCCACTCCAGTACTCTTGCCTGGAAAACCCCATGGGCAGAGGAGCCTGGTAGGCTGCAGTCCATGGGGCCGCTATGAGTCAGACATGACTGAGCGACTTCACTTTCACTTTTCTCTTTCATGCATTGGAGAAGAAAATGGCAACTCACTCCAGTGTTCTTGCCTGGAGAATCCCAGGGACAGAGGAGCCTCATGGGCTGCCGTCTATGGGGTCGCACAGAGTCGGACACAACTGAAGACTGAAGCGACTTAGCAGCAGCAACAGCAGCCCTTTATTGCAAAGCTTCTATATAATCCGGCTCTTCCCCTCACCTCCTTTGAGCAGTTCTCTCAGGGTTACTTGAGGCCCTGCCTCTTGGGCTTAACGTCCTAAAAATTCCTGCTGAATAAAACATAACTCTCAACTTTTAGGTTGCATGCATTTTTTTTTTCAGTCAACACTACTTTAGAAGAGCTATTCCATATACCTTCTACCACATACCACAAACCCACCTATGCTTTGGCTGCACAGACCACTCTGAATTGCTCACCCATTCGCATGTGACCTCCTATGATTTTTCTCCATTTTCTGCATTACAAATGAAACTAATCACACACAAAAAACAAATTTAGCCAAAATTATCAAAGAAATGTTATTACTCCTTTTTAAAATTTGAACTCTTTGTCCTTGTTTTTATTACTAAAATGCAGAAAGGCTGACAGTCTAGGGGAATAAGAGATGGTCAGAAGAAAGAAATGGACCTCTCTAGGCAATGCCTCCCAAATGACCAAGAACCATCTTGATTTTTACATTACAAATGAAATTAATCACACACAAAAAACAAATTTAGCCAAAATTATCAAAGAAATGTTATTACTCCTTTTTAAAATTTGAACTCTTTGTCCTTGTTTTTATTACTAAAATGCAGAAAGGCTGACAGTCTAGGGGAATAAGAGATGGTCAGAAGAAAGAAATGGACCTCTCTAGGCAATGCCTCCCAAATGACCAAGAACCATCTTGATTTTTTTTTTTTTTTTTTTTTACATGACCCAGTGCTGATCATGCCATCACATCATCAAAGCACTTTTTCTCTATAAAATCTATTCCACTTTATTTTCAGTTAGTTTTCAAACTTCTCTGGGGAAAAATGTTCTACCCAGTCGATTTATTTTGTGAAATTCTGCATCACATTTTCTTTTGTTCTCCTTGTAGTCTCCCAGTATCTTCATAGATTCTCTATAAAAAACAATAACAACACCCCCCACCACCACACACTAACAGAAATGATTTACATAATCCTTTTCTGTTCTTTACTTGGAACCAATCTTATGAATGTCCCCAAGGCCTAACTATGTAAATAGTTGTGGGGTTTGGGACATGCTTAGTACTCTCACAGTTTCAAACATAATTATTTAAATATCTCCATTATAACATGTTCTCTTGTATTTCTGAGTTTTTCGTTGAGCTTAAAATGGTTATAAAGTTAACAATTATCTTAAGGTAATTTCTATTTACTATGGAGCCTAATTTCCCTTGGGGGGTGGTGGTTCTTATACAGTTGTTTTGATCAATATCCAAACTCTCTTCTCCAGCTTCTTCTAATACAAAATCACTTTCCACATACATTATCTTGAGCCCTTTACATTATCTTGAAGACTAAGACTTTCCAGATTGCACATGAGCATGCATGCCTGTGTATGTGTGTGTGTATGTACGAAAGAGAGAAAAGAAACATGAATACTGCAAACTTCTGTATCTGCTTTTCTTTTGATATACTAGCCCTCAGGGGCAGCTGTGCCACATGGTTGCTAAGCTATTAGGTTTATCATCCCTGTGGGGCTTCATTTCAGAAAGAACATAGATTTTTTTCATGATTAGGGTCTGACACCTAAACTATTTTGAAACATATAATATAGCTAAGAAACTTAAGCCTTACAATGTCACATGAAGGCAAAGTAATGCATCTGAGCCTGGGTTTCAGAACCAAATGGACCCAAGCTTGAAAGATAGCTCTGTCATTCAGGAGCTATATGACAGTGGGTAAGCTACAACTTCTGAGTCTAAGTGTTCTTAGACACACACACACATATGTACACTTACAGTTCGCAAATGTTAAATATGTATACTCTTCTACATTTTTAACACCTGCCACTACACATGTCTTCTATCCTTAATTCATGGATAACATGGTTAGATCAAGCGTCATAGTTATTACACAAATATATCAGTGTATATATCAGTGTATATACATATACAAGGATGAATTTGTTTACCATATGATCCAGCAATCCCACACCTGGGCATACATCCAGACAAAACTATAATTCAAAAAGATACATGCACCACTAGGTTCACAGAAGCGCTATTCACAATAGCCAAGACATGGTAACAATCTAAATGTCCATTGACAAATGCATGGGTAAAGAAGTAGTACATATATACAATGGAATACCACTCAGCCATGAAAAAGAATAAAACAATGCCATTTGCAGCAACATGAATGCAATTAGAGATTATCATACTTAGCGAAGTAAATCAGAAAGAGAAAGAAAATATATCACTTATATGTGGAATCTAAAATATGACACAAATAAACTTATCCATAAAACAGACATAGAGAATAGACTGCTAGTTGCTGAGGGCAATGGGAGGGGAATGGACTGGCAGTTTGGGGTTAGCAGATGTAAACTGGTAAATACAAGATGTTTAAACAGCAAGTTCCCACTGTATAGCACAGGGAACTATAGTCAATATCCTGTGGTGACAAACCTTAATGGAAAATAATATGAAGAATATATATATATATATGCACATATAACTGAGTCGTTAGCACAACATTGTACTTCAACTATACCTCAATACAAAAAATAATGACTTCTTATTGTTCATCTACTTTGTACTGGACATTAAACTTTATCTCATGCTATAACAAACTTATAAGGACAGAACAGGTTTTATCCTCCCCAGTCTTTGGGAAAGAAACTAAACTCAGAAAAGTCAATTAACTCAGACCTAGTAGTGCAGAGCTCAGGTGAGTCCTGCCTTCACTGTTGTGCCCACAACATGGAGATGACCTGGGTTCAAGTTTAAACTCCGGTCTGGTTAGTTGTGCTATTAAGGAAGGTAAGGTAATTTAAATTTCCTCACTAGTTAAATAGGATTAAACATGGTATCATGTTGCCAGGGCTTCTGTGAGGATTAAATACATTAATTCCTCTAAAGCTCTGGCACATAGCAGAGCCCTGATAAGTATTATCTCTTCATGATTTTATAGGGCTTCCTGGGTGGCTCAGTAATAAAAAATCTGTCTGCCAATGCAGGAGCTACAGGGCAGATCCCCTGGGGGAGGAAATGGCAACCCACTCCAGTGTTCTTGCCTGAGATAATCCCATGGGCAGAGGAGCCTGGTGGGCTACAGTCCATGCAGTCGCAAAGAGTTGGACATGACTGAGCATGCAAGCATAGCATTCATGATTTTACAAAGTGGAAAGATAAGTTATGTCTTCTGTAGGTCAGAGTGAGTATGATTCATACTGATTTTTAAAAACTCATATTTTTACATGAAGCACACTTCTGTAGATTTCTGACATCCCCTCTGCCCAGAAGAGAGATTAATTAAGGAGCTGCTGATTGCAGATCAGAACTAAGGTGAGGTCATCCAAGCATCCTCCTATCTCCCTTACCTCTCCCTGCCCTGTCATGATGTGGGACTTATCTGGGAAACATAGCAAAGATAATGGGTAATCATCAAAGGATTTTTTAACAGAAAGATGACAGAATTGGGCTTTAGAAAATGATTCTCTATCAGAGGGGATTTTGACCACAGAGGGTATTTGACAGCGGCTGGAGACAGTGTTGGTTGTCATGACCGCACTGGCCTCTAGCAGGTAGAGCCCTGGGATGCTGTCAGACATCCTATACTGCACAGAAGCTTCTCCCACTGTAGCAGAGAGTTCTCCAGTTCAAAACTGGCAAAGTGGTGAAGTCAAGAGTTATTAATCTAAAGTTGTAGAATAAATGACTTTTTAGAGGGGGGAAAGAAAAGAGGAGAGAACCCAGTGATGTGGCTGTTGGCAGTAACCCCAGAAGAAAATGACGATCCCAGGAATACAGATGATTAAATGCAGGAGGACACAAAGACAGGGGTTCCTGACTCGGGGAATGGTTAGCTTTAGTAGGGCTATTATTCAGCTTGGGCTCCATAACAAAATACCAAAATGGGGGCTTGAATGACAGAAAGCTATTTTCTCACAGTCTGGAGGCTGGAGGTCAGAGGTCCAAGATCAAGGGTGGGCAGGTTCAGTTTCCTCTGAGGTCTCTCCCCTTGGCCTGCAGACAGCCACCTTCTCACTGAATCCCTGGTGTCTCTCTGTGGGTCTCCCCTTCCTCTTCTTAGGACAGCATTCAGATTGGATTAGGACCCACCTGGAATGCATTATTTTCACTTAATCATTGTTTTAAAGGCCAAGTCTCCATACATAGCCACAGTCTAAGACAATGGGAGTTAAGGCTTTAATCCTATGAATGGGGGTGGGGGATGGATGGAGCACAGATCAGCCCATAAAAGATGTTTGGTTAAACATTAGTTCTGGTGTAGGCCTGTAAAGAACTTTCCAGATGAAATTAGCATTGGAATCAGTGGACTGAGAAAGCTGTTTGCTCTCCCCAGCGTGGGCACCATCCAATCCTCTGAGGGTTTGAATAGAACAAAAAGGGGGAGGAAGACCCATTCAGACCTTCCTGCCTGATTGCGTGACCTTGGACATCAACTGCTGTAGGGTCCCCTGGCTCTCAGGTCTTTAGACTGAACTAAATCACACCGCCAGTTCTCCTGGGTCTCCAGTGTTCAGACAGCAGACAATGGGACTTCTCAGCCTCCATCACTACATGAACAGACTCCTTATATCAATAAGTAAATCTCTTTCTCTCTCCATAGATACGCTATCAGTCTGTTTCTCTAGAGGACTCTCACACGCTGACCTTGCAAAAGCAAAGGACAAGTTATTTGGTTCCTAGTTCCTTTCTTTTCAAAAGGCAAAATCCCAGCTCCTTTGATAAGAACACCTGGGTATCAAACTGCCAAGTTCATTCAGATCAAAACATGAGATTAGCTGGGAAGCCTAGAGAATACTCATTCACGTCTATGATCCAAAATGACTTTGTTAAAAATACTAGCATAACTATATTGGCCCGAACATGATCCAAACCAAGAGTTGCTGGAGGCTGTGCACACACAGTCCCAGAGTGAGAGCCAAACACATCTTGCTTTGGGAAGAATTTCTTTACAAAATATATCTAGTTCCTGGCATTCATGGTTCCTTGTCAGCCAAAGTCTGTCCATTGGGAAAACACCCAAAGGCTGTGTCAACAATGAATAAGATCTGAAGTTGCTGATTTATAATTTCAAAATGAGAAGTCACTTAATCCAACCCTCAGTCTCCTCTCTCTCTCTGATCACTTATTCTTCAAAAGTAAAATCACCTTCCGTCTCCACTTTCAACTACTGACTCAGATCTTCATCTCAAGCCCAGATAGCACTACTCAACTCCAGACCCACCTTACCCTCTGTAATCCAACTTTCTTCAGGATACACCAATCTGAAAGACCCACAGGCACCTCCAATCCAACAAATCTAGAAATCGGTTCATCTCAGATACAAATGTCAGCATCCAAAACTAGGTCCTCCTTCTCTATGACCAATTTTATTCAGCTGTATGTCTATCTACCCAGGAAACTAAACTTAAAATCTGTGAGCCATACCAAAGTCCTCCCATATCCTCCACCCCTCACATAATTGGTGGTTAAACCCTGTAGTTTCTACATCTTAATTCAGTACATTCTCATCTCTTGGCAATGTGGTTGCAAAAGCCAGACAACTGGTCTCCCTGCAATTAATCTTGACCCTGTCCATTTCTTCCCCTGAATTGTAGCCAGAATGATTTCTCCAAAAGTAACACCTATTTTGATTATCTTCAACTTAAAAATTTTCAGTGGATCTCCCAACCTTGTGAAAGAAAACCTAAACTCCTTTAAGCCTAGAAGGTTTCTTGGGATTCGCCTTTTTGCTTCCATTGCCCCATCTACTTTACTCTCCCATCTATATTCTCTGAAAATCTCCCACAGTCAAGAGTCCCAAGAGTGTATTGTCCTGTTTTTAATTTCTTCTGCAAGGAAGAGCTTCTTCTCATTATCTGACTCCTACTCATTCCTCAAGATTCAGCCTTAGGAAACAAGTCACACCCGACCCCATGCTGTCTGCTGAGCCCTCCTGAACAGAAACCACTGTTTGTGTTTTACCACGTTTCTGTCCATCCCACCTGGCGGTGCCTTCCCTGGGGGGCAGAAGTCACAACCTATTTCTCTCTGCATCCCCACAGCTCCATAAGCATTATTTCAGTTTTAGAGAGACAATGTCATTGTTATGACGCCCAGCTCTGCAGGTGTGAAGTCAGTTATAGCTGCCAAGGTTTAACAAATGGGAAAACAACTCATCCTGTGAAATTCCTCCTCTGTTGCCTGGACCAGAAGAAGTCACAATCCACATTTCATCTGACAAGGTTCCATAAAGTGGAGGTGAGATCACACCATCATCACCTCTTACTGAGGCTAGAAGAGAGGTGACTTTTTCTCAGTTTTGATATGTTTGTCATTTATCATTTCCATTAAGTCACTTCTTACTTGGCTGAGACTTCAAAATGTTTTCCTGTAACTCACCTCAAGGTTGCTCCCTCACAACAGCATCCTATGTTGTCAAATGTTGTCAGGATTCTCTGCCTATAGCCATGAAGACTTTTGCACATCACTCACTTGGGATATTCAGCATCTTCATCTACTTTCATCCTACCCCCTGCCCCCGCCCCCTGCCTCTAAGTAGAAAACTCCTAATTTTCCTCCAAGACCCAGTTCATTGATCATAAACTCTGAGAAACCATTCCCTCAATTTTCAAAACTATACTTTTCCTTGTGTATGCTTACTGCACAGGACTGCATGTGTCTGTCTGTCTGTCTTTTATATAAGATGAGTTCTTTGCAGCTAAAGACAGGGATCTATTAATCTTTGGATCCCACTGCTTTATTTGGTAACTAGAGTACAGGAACTCCTAACAAATGTATGTTTGAGTGAATGAATACATGAATTTGTGAGTAAATAATGTGATGGGGTGTGGGGAGAAAGATCCCTGATATATGTAAATATTGGAGGGTTGACACAAACAGGAATTAATATAAGCAATCATCTATTATTTGCAGATATACTCATGTTAAATTTATTCTCCAAAGTTATTGCAATTAGGATTGAATAGTCTCTGAATAGAAGAAGAAACTGGCAACCCACTCCAGTACTCTTGCTTGGAAAATCCAAGGGATGGAAGACCCTGGTAGGCTACAGTCCATGGGGTCACACAGAGTCGGACATGACTGAAGCGACTTAGCAGCAGCAGCAGCAGAGTCTCTGAACTGAATTGAAAAAAAAAAAAAAATTGGATTTCCAAGGTTAAATTTCAGCTCTGCAGCTGGCCATGGCTGTGACCAGGGACAAATCAACCTCTCAGGAACCTAATTTCCTCACCAGTGGGATGAGGATGTGAGGTTGAGTATTCATCAGGTGTACTTCCTGCTCTGCACATCTATAAGCTCATGATGCTACTGTTTTCTCCAGACTCTGCATTTCCCACCCACGTAGCCCACTCGTCCTGTCCCCTGAGCACCCTGTCACCACCTTCCCACACACGCTGACTCTCACGGCCCCCACTTGTCCTGGCTCCATATGTTTGATGGGACAGATCTCAAAACCCACTCATCCTGTCCTCCAGCACTATAAGTCCTCAGTACTCACTTGAAATCATCTCCTACTTCATGTCTAATGAGCTGTCTTCTCACCTCCAAAAAATTCGTCATGGTATTTTTCTCCCCAAATCTCAGCTTTATCCTGAACCACTTTTTATAATGTGAAAATGCATATGTACATGTGAGTTACATAATAACAACACTCATCATTAGCATACCCTAATTGTTCAAAATTCTATCTGGCCCCATCATCTCATCTACTTTTCTCAATAACCCTATACTGTAATTAATATTATTAAACATAATTTGGCAGGAAACTGAGGCTCAACATGTTTATGTGGTTTTCCTAGACTTACAGCCTTAGATTATGGAAGAACAAAGATTTGTTCTCAGGTCATCTGACCCTGGTTTTCATGTTCTTCCCACTCCTCCCAGCAAGCCTCTCACAATAGAGATCCTCTATACAGAACCAGAATGAAAATCTTTACATACTACAAGGAGTAAATGCTGTTTCCTCATTTGCTTTATTTGTGACAGTGTCAGTGTAAGCCCTACAGGAAAAGCATGAAATGGTTTGACAGCCAAGCTCCTATAAAGCAGCTGGTGGAGAAAAGTAAGTCCTGGAGCAGCAAGGCCAGTTCATGAGGGTCCCTAGAGGTGACACTCAGGAAGGGGCCACAGAATTAAAAACTCTCTGCCCCTAGGGTCCTGAAGCATGGACCTGTATTCCTGTGAACTTTAAATGTTTCTCTATATTTCAGTCTTTGAACAGGTACATCCTTTGCTTGAATGCCCATTCCTATTCTTTTTTTATCTAAACAATCCATACTCACTCTTCAAGACTAAGGCCAAGTGCAGCTCTACAGAGTTTTTCCTGAACAGCCTAGGCTCAGCCCTATGCCATTCCTCTGTGCTTTTTCAGTGTAGATTTTTTCCTGTACCCCCAAACAATTAACTCAATCTTAACACACTCTACCGAGAAAAAGTGTTGGATCCTATAAGAATGCCCCCCCCCACCTCCCCTACTTCAGATGTCAATCATTAATCCAGATTGTTATTTGCACTACTGATTGGCTATAAATTAGAGGTTCCTATGACTCCTCCTATGGTTTGATTAATTTCCTGAAATGCCTCACAAAACTAAGGAAAACATTTATTTGTGCCTATCAGCTTAGGTGGCTCAGATGGTAAAGAATCCAGGCTCAATCCCTGGGTTGGGAAGATCTCTTGGAGAAGGGAATGGCTACCCAGTCCAGTATTCTTGCCTAGAGAATTCCATGGGCAGAGAAGCTTGGTGGGCTACAGTCCATGGAGTCACAAAGAGTCGGACATGACTGAGCGACTAACACTGTCACTTTTTTCAGGATATAACTCAAGAAGAGCCAGGTGGAACAGATGCACTGGGTGAGGCATATATTAATACACAAGGGCATGGGGTTTCCACATGTGCTAGACATGCCACTCTCCCCGAATCTCCACATATCCACCAACCCAGACACTGGAAACTCTCTGATCCCTGTCCTTTGAGGTTTTAGGAAGGTTTCATCCCATAGGCATGCTTGATTAAATCACTGACCATTGGTGATGGAACTCAATCTCCAGCTCCCCTATCTCCACTGGTCCAGGCCAGGACTGAATGCTCCAAACCTCTAATTACATGATTAACTCCCCTGGCAACCAGACCCCATCCTTAGGTTCCCTAAGGGATTTCCAAAAGTAACCTCATTAACATAAACTCAAAGACACCTTGATCACTCTCTCAGGAAATTCCAAAGATTTCAGGGGCTCTGTGCCAGAAACAAAGATGAAGACCATATATATATATATATATATGTACACACATACACACACACACACACACACACACACATATTTTTTTTTTCCTTACTGCTTCTGCTGCTGCTGCTAAGTTGCTTCAGTCATGTCTGACTCTGTGTGACCCCATAGATGGCAGCCCACCAGGCTCCACCGTCCCTGGGATTCTCCAGGTAAGAACACTGGAGTGGGTTGGCATTTCCTTCTCCAATGCATGAAAGTGAAAAGTGAAAACTGAAAGTGAAGTTGCTCAGTCGTGTCCGACTCAGCGACCCCATGGACTACAGCCTACCAGGCTCCTCCGTCCATGGGATTTTCCAGGCAAGTGTACTAGAGTAGGCTACCATCGCCTTCTCCATTTTTCTTACTATAAC
Source organism: Oreotragus oreotragus (assembly GCA_006410675.1). Lineage (NCBI taxonomy): Eukaryota > Metazoa > Chordata > Mammalia > Artiodactyla > Bovidae > Oreotragus > Oreotragus oreotragus. The sequence continues at coordinate 8,212 of SJYX01003305.1, read as the reverse complement.
TCATATCACATCTCCCATAGCTTCATGGTTCTCTCTGTGTTGTAACAATCTTCACCCTGTACTGTAAATACAACTGTCTTTTTTCCCCATGGACCCTGTGCCTCTTGAGAGCAGGGGTCATTTCTTATTCAATTCCATTTCCTCAGCTTCTCTGAGTGCCTGACACATATTAGGTGCTCAGAGCATGTTTGTGACTGAATGAAAAAATCAATGAAAACAAGATTTTCTAGAAAAAGCCTGAACCAGAGTTGTTTACTTTCTCTCTCTCTGCAAATCCTATTCTGCTTATAGAACACTTCCAACCCCTGAAGGATGAGTTTTATGGCCAACATGTTTTCACAGAGACCAGCATATCCTCCAAGACTTCTAGGATTTCTAGTTAGCTCTTTTGCAAAAACAGAAAAAAGCAATGTTGATAGCAAAAGTTTAAAAAAAAAATATGCCATCCAATGAACTCTGTATCTATACTAGGCAAAGACAGACTTAGAGACAGATAGATGGAGGAGAATCCGAAATTACCATCTAATCCAAAATAGTCTGATATGGATTGTGAAGAAACACAAGACACGGAGGGAACTGAGAATTTAAAAGATTTAAACCAGGTAAAGAAGTAGAAGATCCTGATAGAACCCATCATAAACAAATGTCTTTCTAGGCAATTTTCCAATAATAAGTGTGTAACAGTTCACATGAGATGTTAGTTAGGATGAGATAGTTGGATGGCATCACTGGTTCGATGGACATGAGTTTGAGCAAGCTCCGAGAGTTGGTGATAGACAGGGAAGCCTGGCATGTTGCACTCCATGGGGTTGCAAAGAGTGGGACACAACTGAAATGAATAGTTAGCAGCTTTGCCATACTCCAGTGAAAACCACATATTACTAGTTCAGTTCAGTTCAGTCATGTCCGACTCTTTGTGACCCCATGAGTTGCAGCACGCCAGGCCTCCCTGTCCATCACCAAGTCCCAGAGTTCACCCAAACTCACATCCATCAAGTCGGTGATGCCATCCAGCCATCTCATCCTCTGTTGTCCTCTTCTCCTCCTGCCCCCAAGCCCGCCCAGCATCAGAGTCTTTTCCAATAAGTCAACTCTTCGCATGAGGTGGCCAAAGTACTGGAGTTTCAGCTTTAGCATCATTCCTTCCAAAGAACACCCAGGACCTATCTCCTTACAGTCCAAGGGACTCTAAAGAGTCTTCTCCAACACCACAGTTCAAAAGCATCAATTCTTCAGCACTCAGCTTTCTTCAGAGTCCAACTCTCACATCCATATATGACCACTGGAAAAATCATAGCCTTGACTAGACGGACCTTTGTTGGCAAAATAATGTCTCTGCTTTTGAATATGCTATCTAGGTTGGTCATAACTTTCCTTCCAAGGAGTAAGCATCTTTAAAAAAATATCATGGCTGCAATCACCATCTGCAGTGATTTTGGAGCCCAAAAATATAAAGTCTGACACTGTTTCCAGTGTTTCCCATCTATTTGCCATGAAGTGATGGGACCAGATGCCATGATCTTCATTTTCTGAATGTTGAGCTATAAGCCAACTTTTTCACCCTCCCTTTCACTTTCATCAAGAGGCTCGTTAGTTCTTCTTCACTTTCTGCCATAAGGGTGGTATCATCTGTATATCTCGGGTTATTGATATTTCTCCCTGCAATATGATTCCAGCTTGTGGTTCCTCTAGCCCAGCGTTTCTCGTGATGTACTTTGCATAGAAGTTAAATAAGCAGAGTGACAATATACAGCCTTGACATACTCCTTTCCCTATTTGGAATCAGTCTGTTCTATGTCCAGTTCTAACTGTTGCTTCCTGGCCTGCATATAGATTTCACAAGAGGCAGGTCAGGTGGTCTGGTATTCCCATCTCTTTCAAAATTTTCCACAGTTTATTATGATCCACACAGTCAAAGGCTTTGGCATAGGCAATAAAGCAGAAATAGATGTTTTCTTTAAATATGTATGTGAAGTTTAATAATTATAGATGATAAATATCTTGAGTGAGTTCTCTACCTATTTCTTGTTGCTTTTTAAAAATCTCAATTCAAAGAACTCTTCAGAAACGTTTAAGAAGAAAAGCAGGGAACAGTTGGATTCACCAGTGCCTATAGTTCTCTGGAATCTCCTTCAAAGAGCCTTATCTACTATTCCAGCCCCCAATTTATTGAGTGTCAGATTCCCTGCAATTTTCCCAAATCCAGGACCCAACTCTGATCTGCCTGATCTCTCTTCTCAGATCCTTCCACAAGGAAAGGATTTGGTCACAGCACAGCCTATCAAGAGGAATTTACCTGATTAACATAGAGTGATTAGAGGTAAGACTCAAGTAAAAAATATGCACACTTATATCTTGTTAGCAAAGTCAAGAATGACACCCTAAATATTGATGCAATCATTATATATATAACATAGATGTGTGTGTGTGTGCTAAGTTGCCTCAGTTGTGTCCAACTCTGCTGTATTCGGCCAGGCTCCTCTGTCCATGGGATTTCCCAGGCAAGAATACAGGAGATGGTTGCCATTTCCTTCTCCAGGGGATCCTCCTGACTCAGGGATTGAGCTGAGTCTCTTATATCTCCTGCATTGGCATGATTCTTTACCACTGGTGCCACCTAAGCCCATATAATATATGTAAAAGGTCTAACTTGAACAACGGCCCTCACAATAATACAAATTTTCCAAAGAACTGAGTATGTAGTATTTATCTCACTGAAAAAGAGAGACAAACTGGGTCATCTGTCAGCTGAAACTTTGTACTCTATTTTTTTTTTTTCCTGTTCTTACTATTGCCAGAAGGAACTGTCAAAAACAGCAGTTTTCTATCTCACCAAGAAATGGCTTCAGTTCTGTTTTCCCAGAAACCCCGTTCCCAAGTGATTTCACCCAAATTCGAATGTCTTGTAGCTGTGGGACTGTAGAGTTAAAAGGGACACTGAAGATCCTTGAGACAGGAAGCTCTTAACGCTTCATGGATTCATCTGAGAATGCATTGAATGGTATTTGAGCATACTTCAGGAGATAGTGAAGGACAGAGGAGCATGGTGTGCTGCAGTCTATGAGGTCACAAAGAGTCAGACGTGACTTAGCAACTGAACAACAAAAGCAAAACATTATCTTTACCCCCAGAAAACTGTACCTACACACATTATTTTGCATACACCTCTTACATAGACATCAGCCCCCAAAGGCTGTAAATCCTCAATTAAGCAAACCAAATCTAGCAATCTAATCCAACCCACTATCTTATTAAGGAGTGTGTGAGTGAGTGAAGTCACTCAGTCATGTCTGACTCTTTGCAATCCCATGGACTATAGCCTACAAGGCTCCTCTGTCCATGGGATTTTCCAGGCAAGAATACTGAAGTGGGATGCCATTTCCTTCTCCAGGAGATGTTCGTGACACAGGGATTGAACCTGCATCTCCTGCATTGTAGGCAGACGCTTTACCATCTGAGCCACCAGGGAAGCTAGCAAATTTATGCCACTTTCTTGTTTCCATCCACTTTCTTCCCGTCACATGGTGTGAATTCCCAAAGAGAATTCCAACAACATGAGCACCTTGAATAGGCAATGGACATTTCAAGACTAAAAGCTCAATTATAAGTATAAAATTGTAGTTTAAGATTATAGATCGTACCTAAAGCAAATCACTAAAATGAAGCCATCATAATAACACACCAATTATCAAACATACCAGGCAAATGTTTGATAAAGACAAAATGTTTTCTGTGAAGAAAGCTGAGTGCCAAATAATTGATGTTTTTGAACTGTGGTGTTGGAGAAGACTCTTGAGAGTCCCTTGGACTACAAAGAGATCCAACCAGTCCATCCTAAAGGAAATCAGTCCTGAATATTCATTGAAAGGACTGATGCTGAAGCTGAAACTCCAATCCTTTGGCCACCTGATGCAAAGATCTGATTCACTGGAAAAGACCCTGATGCTGGGAAAGACTGAAGGCAGAAGGAGAAGGGGACAACAGAGGGGTTGGATGGCATCACCAACTCGATCGACATGAGTTTGAGCAAGCTCCAGGAGTTGATGATGGACAGGGAAGCCTGCCATGCTGCAGTCCATGGGTTGCAAAGAATCGGACACGTCTGAGCGACTGAACTGAACTGATACCAGGCAAACTTCTAAATATAATACTGCATTAACCTTCATCATTAACCTATGGTGGGGGGGCAGGGGGGCAGGGGGGCAGGTGTGCAGTTGTCATGCTTCTTGTACAGAAAGGCTGAATGACTTGCCCAAGGTCACACAGGCTGTAAGTAACAGAGCCAGGGCTGGACCCTAGAATCTAGAACCGGAGCCTGTGCTCATAAACAAGCACTGCCCAGACACAAGCTGAATTAGCAAAACAAACATAAATTGTATATAGGATTTTTTTTTTTGCAAAGTATACTTTTATTCCTGTCAAGAATCTAAAGGGATGCAATTTAAGCAAAGCATGTTCCACAGGTCGCATTAATGAGTAGTTAAGAAAGGTTTGCAATTAGCCAATCAATTTTTTATATCTAAATCCATACTCTTCAAGGATTTCAAATTACTTGCAAGTGTTCTCTCAAGCATTTTAAACATTTCTTTCTATAATCTCATTTACGCTGTTCATTTGTAAAACTTAAAATGAAATTGTTTTACTTAAGTTTTCATTTCCCCATTATTTGTAACTAAATGAAAAAGAATAAGAATTTGCCATTTTTTTAAGAGCAGAAAAGGATCTTACAGATCATTTAGTCTGACCCATTCATTTTATAGTGAGGAAACAGAGCCTAGATTAAAGGTGATTTTTATAAAGATCTCACAGCAAGCTGTTAAAAAAATCAGGACTAAAACTCAGTTCTGCTTTTCTATAGCAGATCAAGGTCCAATCCCATGTCCTACTACAACTCTCTGAGCTTTAAAATTTTCCAGAAGATTATTTCATTCTTTTTAAATGAAAAACAAAACCAAGTAACAGTAGAATTATTTTTTAAGAAGTTTAAATTGCATCATATTTGAGTGACAAATAAACAAGAAATAAAAATATGCTGGCTTTTACTTTTTTATGATACATGAGGCACGGTTTTTCTTAAACCTTAATTACAGCATCGACCTTCTTTCCTCAGAACTTCAAATGATAATTCAAAGCATTGCCTCAAATAAAATTTAAAAACAACAGTAAAGTAAACATTTGCCAGCAAACTATGAAATCTTTCAACCAAAGATTCAAAATCAGAACCAGAGCAGAAGGAAACCAAGCTTCCACAAGGCACTGCTTCTCTGATGCTCTGACCAACCTACCCAGAACTTAAAGCCCTGGATGTCCAAAGCCAGTCAGTCCCAAGCAGGCAGAAAGGAAATGAACATGCCTCAGGGTCAGGGGAGCAAAACGTAGTGCCAGACACCCTGCAAACAAGCAACGTCTCCAACCACTCCCTCATTCCAGCATCTCACTGGACGCAAGAATTATTATTCCTGCTCCTCAGGTGATCACACTGAGGTTCAGAGACTAAGGAACAGGCTTAAATCTCATGTGTAGTCAGTGAAGCAAGACCTGAGTGTGGAGCCTAGATTTGTTGATTTCAGCATGGGCGCTCTTCTCTAAAAATACCACCTTGCTATTACAGGCAATTGTGGGCCTTCTGGTGGGTACAATTGGTTGAAGCTTAAAGAAAAAATACCTTTCAATCTAAATATAAGTAAAAGTTGAAATATATAAGTAAGTAAAATAAAAATATAAATAAAGCTATTATGAGTTTTACCTCTAAAATGACAGCTTGTGCACTAAATATAAAATCTAGAAGATGCCTGGTAAATAGTTACAGAAAATGGAATGAAGAGGAGGACGAGAAGTGTGAGAGGGAGGAAAACACTCAAAACTAAGTGGGAGGGTGCTGTAGATTACAGGGAGCTCAGCTCGGTGCTCTGTGATGGCCTTGAGGGTGGGGTACGGGGTGCGAGAGAGGTCTAAGAGAGAGGGGGTCATATATATACATATAGCTGATTCACTTCGCTGTATAGCAGAAACTAACACAATACTGCAAATAATAAAAATCAATAAACAAATATTTTTAAAAACCAAGTAGTCTCAACTCTTGTTATTCAAAGTGTGGTTCAGGAACCAGCAGCAAGGAAGCTTGTTAGAAATGCAGACTCTCAGGCCCCATTCGGATTGCTGAATCGGAAGCCGACTTCCACTGAATCCCCCAGGTGATGTGCATACACATAAAAGTGTGAGAAGGGAGACTTAGACTAAGCAACAAACAGCAAATACGATTGAAATTCCAAGAAGGAAAAAGGCAGTGATGATCGGAGAGGACACCGTGCAAGTGGTTGAATCTGAGTTAATCTTCCATGTGACTATGCAGAGAATTCCTATGAGGAAATGTTTTAGAATTCTCCCAAGCAGCGAGGAGCAAGAGAAATGTATGAGAAAGAAGAGGTGTGCAGGAAATGGAGCGGATTCAGGAGAAGCAAGCAGATCCTTCTGCCCAAAGTGAAGGGTACCTGAGGATAAATGTTTGGAGTTTACCTTTTGTGTTCTTACTATGCTCCAGGGTCACATAGTCCTGCATATAGGATTTCAATTTACAGAAAGAAAGAAAACTATTAAAGTAAAGTGTGTGCACCTGGAAAAGACGAGTACTCTTGGGGAGTAAGAGCCAGCTGGATTCTCCTAACACACAAGTGAACTGATGGTTGATTCTGCCACCTGAGACCCCAGCGCCTGATGTGAGTAAGTCCAGTGCATTCATGGTGCAGCGGAAAGCCTTGCACCAAGACTGACAAGTTTTCATATATTACAGGTTTTATATAAAGAGGATCCATCTACCAAACGTGGTTGCTACCCATGTAAAGTAGGAAGCATGTGATGACTGTTTTACTGGGGGTTAACATGGCCCAGTGCCTTTCTCCAGATGAAGCAGATTTCATCAGCATCCCTGTGGCCTCAGTGATTTGCTGTGATTATTAACTAAATGCTGATCACCCAGAAATGGCATAGGTATATGGCCTTAGAAATGAGCCCTGTCTCTCCAAGTCTACGATAATCCATTTGTGCACAAAACAGACATTTACTGGGGTCGACCTCATGTCAGGGCTTTGCCAACTACTGTGAATCTGAGAACAGGAAAAAAAAAATGGTCCTTGTATTCAAGCAACTTATACTCAGTATTTCAGACAGCTAAACAACTGAAAGCCTTTGAGAACTTTGCTAAATGGGGGAAAGGCAGGGTTTTATAGGAGTTTAGAGGAAGAAAATTATCATTCATTCCAGAGAAATTAATAAGGATCCACAGAGGAGTCAGGAATTAGGCTGAGTGCTGGTAAGTTTGCCAGGTAGAAAGAGGAGAAAGGACAGGAATGTTCCAGGCAGAGAAAGCAAGTTTGCACAAAGCTGGGAGGTATGAGTGAGCTGGAAGTGTTGGGAGCTGTAGCGGTTTAAGAATACAGGTTTTGGAATCTCATGGTCCAGGTTTCAAAAAGGCTTTGCAGTGTAGTGCTACAGATTCTCAGAAACTGTGAGATAACAACTATTTGTTGTTTTAGGCAGCTAAATGTGGCGGTGGAGGGATGATCAGTTACAGAGCAATAGAAAACCAATACACTGTGAAACTAACAAAGTTTCAGGGCTCCTCCCTCTCACTGGCCTCTTTCAAAGCCCAAAGGGAGTGGGGGCCCTAGCCATGTGTTCACACAGTTTCAAGTTTATAAATATGCAAATATAAGATAATGGATTTTGTAATCTCTGAAACAGTTCTTCACATTTTAAATTTTTTAATCCAGATGTAAGCCAAAACCAATACAGTACTGTAAATAAAGTAAAAAAATAAAATAAAATAAAATAATAAAATTTATTTTAATTTGCTAGACAGGGTTTAGAGAAAAAAGAACCTTCCTACACTGTTGATGGGAATATAAATTGGTACAGCGACTATGGAGAACAGTATGGAGCTTCCCTACAAAACTAAAAATAGAACTACCAATGACACAGCAATTCCACTCATAGGCATATACTGAGAGAAAAACATAATTTGAAAAGATATATGCACCCCAACGTTCATGGCAGCACTGTTTACAAGAGCTGGGACAGGGAGTTCACTTCAGTTCAGTTCAGTTCAGTCGCTCAGTCGTGTCCGACTCTTTGCGACCCCATGAATCGCAGCACTCCAGGCCTCGCTGTCCATCAACATCTCCCGGAGTTCACTCAGACTCACGTCCATCGAGTC
>SJYX01003303.1:128111-151940 GCA_006410675.1 Oreotragus oreotragus | reverse complement strand
TGAACATTGGGGTACATGTGTCTCTTTCTATTCTGGTTTCCTCGGTGTGTATGCCCAGCAGTGGGATTGCTGGGTCATAAGGCAGTTCTATTTGCAATTTCTTAAGGAATCTCCACACTGTTCTCCATAGTGGCTGTACTAGTTTGCATTCCCACCAACAGTGTAAAAGGGTTCCCTTTTCTCCACACCCTCTCCAGCATTTATTGCTTGCAGACTTTTGGATCGCAGCCGTTCTGACTGGTGTGAAGTGGTATCTCATTGGGACTTCCTCCTTGGCCCAGTGGTTAAGCCTCTACATTTCCTCCCCTGACTTTTGTTTTTGCTTTTTGTATTGTGTGTGTATGTGTGTCGTACATTTTATCTAGCTTATGCTAAATAGCAGCATCTCTGAACAGACCTCCTATTGGAACTGATTCAGAGGGAGGGTGGTTGCAATTTGTTTATACTGTATTTGAGAACTATTACTCCCAGTGCTGGGAAAGATTGAGGGCAGGAGGAGAAGGGGACGACAGAGGATGAGATGGTTGGATGGCATCACCAACTCAATGGACATGGGTTTGGGTGGACTCCGGGAGTTGGTGACGGACAGGGCGGCCTGGAGTGCTGCAGTTCATGGGGTCGCAATCAATCAGACACGACTGAGTGACTGAACTGAATTGAACTGAACTCCCAGTGAACTGAGTTTTATAGCCATGTCATGGGAGTTCTAGCCACTTTTTCTGCACCTGCTAGTAAGGATGGGCCAGAAAAGAGGTCTTATTAAAGCCTGAATCCAGTCTGTCAGATGACCTAACTTCTGTTTCCTGTCCTTAGATTTTGTCTTTGATTGTTCTCTAGGTAGAGTTGTACTCTTAATGATCTGGGGTTTCAGATCACCATCCCAGTTTGGAGTGAAGCCCTATAAACTAGTGAGCCCTGAAGTTTCTTCTGTATTTGCTCTGAGCCCGAGACCTAGACTCTAATAATTTGGGCATCTATTCTTGAGGATTTTACCACAGCTTTTTCCTAGTTTCTTTTGTCTCTGATTATGTGGTATTGGTGAGATTTGTCAGAAGTTGACTTTTCTTTTTCTACCAATACAGCTTCTGAGCCCTGGTTAGGAGCTTTGCTCTTTTAGCTAGAATCCCATTTTTCTGCTTGGCCATTATTTTTTAATGTTCATGTAATAAAGTGTTTCTTTCATTCTGTGGCTATTGTTGTTCTGTCACTAAGTTGCATCTGACTCTTTGCAACCCCATGGACTATAGCATGCCAAGCTTCCCTGTCCTTCACTATCTCCCAGAGTTTGCTCAAACTCATGTCCATTAAGTTGGTGATATCATCTAACCATATTATCCTCTGTCACCCCCTTCTCCTTTTGCCTTCAGTCTTTCTCAGCATCAGAGTATTTTCCAATAAGTCAGTTCTTTACATCAGGTGGCCAAAGTATTGGAGCTTCAGCTTTAGCGTCAGTCCTTCCAATAAATATTCAGGGTTGATTTCCCTTAGGATTGACTGGTTTGATCTCTTTGCTGTCCAAGCGATTCTCAAGAGTCTTCTCCAGCTCCACAGTTCAAAAGCATCAATTCTTCGGTGCTCAGCCTTCTTTATGGTCCAACTCTCACATCTGTACATGACTGCTGGAAAAAAACATAGCTTTGACTATATGGACCTTTGTCAGCAAAGTGATATCTCTGCTCTCTAATATGCTTTCTAAGTTTGTCAGAGCTTTCCTTCCAAGGAGTAAGCATCTTTTAATTTCATGGTTGCAGTTACCATCCACAGTGATTTTGAAGCCCGGGAAAAGAAAATCTGTCACTGTTTCTACTTTTTTGGCCATGAAGTGATGGGACCAGATGCCATGATCTTAGTTTTTTTGAACGTTGAATTTCAAGCTACCTTTTTCACGCTCCTCTTTCACCCTCATCAAGAGGCTCTTTAGTTCCTCTTCACTTTCTGCCATTAAAGTGGTATCATCTGCTTATCTGAGGTTGTTGATATTTCTCCTGGCAATCTTGATTCCAGCTTTTCATTATCCAGCCTGGTATTTCACATGATGTCCTGCTCATAAAAGTTAAATAAGCATGCTGACTGTTGCATTTTGACCAGCATACAGGTTTCTCAGGAGACAGTAGTACTACTATTGGATTTCAGTGCTTCCCCCACCCCCATTGTTGTTGTTCAGTCTCCAAGTCATGTCCAGCTCTTTGGGACTCCCACGGACTGCAGCACACCAGGCTCCCCTGTCCTTCACTATCTCCTGGAGTTTGTTGGAACTCATGTCCATTGAGTCAGAGATGCCATCCAACCATCCCATCCTCTGTCACTCCCTTCTCCTCCTGCCCTCAGTCTTTTCCAGCATCAGTCTTTTCCAATGAGTCAGCTCTTCATCTTTATTTCATCAGTTTTTGGCAAATGATTGGTTTGCAGTGTCTGACTTCATTTTCCCTCATACCTCAGAATCTCTGTCTTTTACACTTCAGTAATCAATTAGATTTCTGAATACTCTAATGAAAATAATACCATTTTTGCCTGTTTCTAGATATAAAAGCTAACAGCAGACCTTTAAAGAAAGCTGACTACAAACATCCAAAGAACTGGCTATCCCCACCCCACTTACCTGCTTTATTAGAGCTTTCATTTTCTGGGGTCTGTTGCTTATTTTTGATTTTAAAGACTAGTTTTCTCTTCTGGATATAATTATATCACATATAGATTAGTATTCACTTTGGCTTTCTATGAACATCTACTTGATTAATTTGGTTAATATTTTAAACAGTATTAATAATCTAGAATTTTATTGGGCCATTCTTAAATATCTATATCTTGTTGTACAAGAAAGTCTTTTCTATGGTCACTATAGAAGCCACTTTATTGAGTTCAGAATTAAAACTGACATATGATTTGCCATTTGTAGATTATTATCTTATTTCTGCTGTTACTACCTATTTTGATATTTCAGAATAGGGATATTGTCTTTGGTTTTAATTTTCAAAGTATCAGTTTAAGATAATGACAAAATATTCTTTTCTTAGCTGATATTTGGTTCCTCTTATCTAGCAAGCTTGGGAGAGAATTTTTAGATTAAAACAAATTCTACCCTGTTTAAGAGTAGAAGGAGTGTTCCACAGTTATTGTTTAATTGGTGAGTTCTGGTTTGGGCTGAATCTATGCTTTCACTTTTGAGGATTTGTCACATATTCAGGTTGTAGAGGAAAACAATTATAACTCAAATATGTGTTGTATTTTTGTTTGTTTACCTGAAATACTGAGAATTTTCAGAGTTTAGAGATACTCCCACACTGATACATTTCAAAGGCAGCTGCAGGTTTGGGTTCAATTGATTGTATTATAGAGAATATGAAATTTATGACATGCTATCATAAAGTCCTTCTACACTATTGGGGAGGAATGTGTATGTGTGTACTTTCTCCTTTTATATGTATTATAGATTTGAGGAGACAAAAAGCATGCATTATGCACTGTGTTTTTATTTTCAAGATTTACATACTGCACAAAGTGTACACAGCCCTCCTCTTTCCTTCTGCTACCATAGAACCTGTGTGGAAGGAACCTGACAAGACGAACAACTATATTCCTGCCCAGTTCTACCTCCCATATGGCACTCTCTCATTTGCCATTTGGAGAAGGCAATGGCAACTCACTCCAGTGGGCTGCCATCTATGGGGTCACACGGAGTCGGACACGACTGAAGTGACTTGGCAGCAGCAGCAGCATTAGCCATTACCATCTCTCCCTTCTGTTCTTGTGTCACGTGTCTCTCACGGGTGTTTCTTTCATCTTTCTGTTTGCAACTAGCAATTACTCATACTCTGCCCACATTTCTAAATAGCCCCTGTATTTGCTTGCATTATGTTTAAGAACCAATTTCCTCTTTTAAACCAATTACTGATGATCTTTCCCCCATCATCAGTGTTTTTACAGAGCAGTTGAATTCTTTCAAGTTCAGGTTTAAAACTGTTGAAAGTCCATATTTACCTAGTTAACATACATTCTATATGATGTTGCATAGTCTATATAATTACTGACTTTTTATTTTCTTTTATGATATCTTTAAAAGGTTGAGAAAATAAAAATATTTCTTTTTTCAGCTCTGTTAGTTCTGGATAAGACATGCCTAGATATTTATATTATATTTAGAAACCTTCCAGTGAAACCACCATTTATTTTTTTTTAATCCTTTCACTACCTAGTAATGATATTTAAACAGTGAAGTCTTCCCTGAGTGTTCTCTCTAATCTTTATGTTTTTGAGTACTCTTGTGTAACAAGACAAGAAAGAAAACAGAAGCAGTTATTATGTGAAAGAAAAAAAACATGAAAGAATTTAAGCAGTGTTTATATTAACTTCTATTCCTATTTTTAAAGTAAGCACGGTGTTAGCACAATTTTAAATATCCAAATGTAAACAAAGTCAGTTCTTTTCTTTATAAATTTATGGGAAATTCTTCCTAACACAGGATGGATACTATGACAATGTTATAATCTGGATTATACCTATAAGTTATTACTTATATTTGACTTTCATATTTCATAGATATTGGCATGTAGGTACTACTAGTAATAAGAATTGTCACAGAATTTTAATATCTTTTATGTCAAATTAAAGAAAATTGGTCACTCATTGGGAGAAGAGATATAATGGGGAAGAAGTAATTAATTTTCTTGTGAAACTCTAAATGAGACTGGCTATTATTACAACTAAACTTGAGTAAATGGGCTTCCCAGGTGGTGTAATGGTAAGGAACCCACTTGCCAATGCAGGAGATGTAATAGGCGCTGGTTTGATCCCTGGGTTGGGCAGATTCCCTGAAGGAGGACATGGCAACCCACTCCAGTATTCATCCCTGGAGAATCCCATGGACAGAGGAGCCTGGCGGGCCACAGTCCATAAGGTTGCAAAGAGTTGGACATGACTGAAGTGGCTTAGCATGCAACACACAAATGAATCCAGGATGTTAGTTATGTCTTCCACGTTCCAGGCTCTATTTTACCATTTTCTTGGGAGTAGAAATATTTGTTATTGCCTAGAGGATCTTATTACTAGTGATAGATGAAAGATAGATAGCCCTTGGTACAGTGGCAGTGCATTTGGTAAAACATTCACAGTATGAACTAGGATAGACTGGAATGTATACTGGTGAGAGGGATTCATTAACTGGCTCATTGTTTCAAGAATTTAGAAATATGAGAGGAATAGTAACTGTAATGACAGAGCTGGATGATGCTCTCAACAAAGATAAAGTGAAGAATGGGGGGCAAATATTCGGCAATTCAAAGCTAAATATGAAAGGTCAGAGTCTCTGAAGGAGACCTGGCTATACCATGGAATTATATATGACAATGTGTGCCCAGTTCTTTTTCCAAAGGGAGCCATGGACATTTAATCAGGTAACTATAAAATGTGGAAAAGGGAATGCCCAAACATTTTGGGAACTAGATACAAGGTCAAATACAATTGTTTAGCTCCGCCTACCACCCCCTGAACAAATGGTAAATTGTTCATCATATTTCATCTGAGGTTCAATCACGGAGATTAGCACCACCCTTGCTGCTGCTGCTGCTGCTAAGTCGCTTCAGTCGTGTCCGACTCTGCGACCCCATAGACGGCAGCCCACCAGACTCCCCCATCCCTGGGATTCTCCAGGCAAGAACACTGGAGTGGGTTGCCGTTTCCTTCTCCAATGCATAAAAGTGAAAAGTGAAAGTGGAGTCGCTTAGTCATGTCCGGCTCTTTGCGCCACCCTTAGAGACATAAAAACCCAGGATGGTGGTTCCCATTGTATTTCCATTTATCTTACCTTTCCAGTCTTGGACCTGCTAAAACCTGGTGGATCCTGAGGGTGTTATCAGATTACCACAACCTCAACCAAGTAGTAGCCCCAGTTTTAGCTGCTGTACCAGGCATGATATTATTGCCAGAGTACATTAATACAAAGTTGGGCACATTGCTTGTGGTGATTAATCTGGAGAATGCATTCCTTCCAGTCTTAACAGAAAAGAGGATCAGAAAGTTTACATCTACATAAAACAGATTACAGAATACTTTTACCTTTCCCCCAGGATATAAACTTTCCTGCCCTCTGGCAAAATGTAAGCTCTGCTGCTCTCTGCTAACTACACTCAGCCCACTCAGTGCTTCTGCCCATCCATTTCAGTCTCTTTAATCTAGTCTGAACCTTATAGCACCTTAACTTCTGTTTCTTTTTAACACTGTGACCTTCTGTATGATAGATAATTTCTTTAGGCTTCATTTCTACCTTAGTAAATGGGAATAATAATTATGCCTCATAAATGAGATCAGTTTTGTGTTGAAAAGTTAGGTGAACATGGATAAGACCTGGTGGCTCAGACTTTGTGATAATATAATCAGGGTCTGTCTTAACCTGGGCTGCTGTAACAAAATGCCACAAACTTGTCAATAACACAAATTTCATTTCTCAGAACTCTAGAGGCTAAAAGTCCACAACTAGAGAGCTGGCTGGTTTCTGATGAGAGCCCACTTCTGGGTTGTAAACTCCTGACCTCATGCTCATTCTTACATGATGGAGAAGAGCAAACTGGCTCTCTAGACTCTACTTATAATGGGACCAATCCCATTTATGAGGGATCTACCTTCATGATCTAATAATCTCCCCAAAACTTACCTCCAAATACTATCACATGGGGTTTAGGGTTTCAAGACATAAATTTTGGGGGAACACAATCAGTTAGTTAATTGCAAGATCTAATGAGGGAAATAAAATGGAATGTGCCTTAAGTAGCAACAAAGAGGAAATTTCCGTAGGTGATGCTGAAGATGAGAACCAAACAAGGAATGCTGAGGACCCAGAAATTGTTAGCAGCAGACGTGTTCATCCCCCACTAGGCTTGAAAGACAAAGCAGTGAGATAGACTGGTGTTGTCAGCACTCAGAGGTTAGGTTGACTTGATGGAAACTGGAACCACAGTGGGCTTGAATGGTGGGAGCTGAGCCAAAGAGGAAATTCAGCCTTTCTCAAAAGAGCTGACAAAAGCAAAGGATGGAGAGATGAAGAGAGAATTACTAGAGTTGCTCTGTTTTCCCTACCCTCCAGTATCTTGCCTCTCAATGACCAGAAGTCACTTGACGTTGAGCCACGGAAACACCACCTGCAGAGGCCAGCTCAGAGCACAGGAAAAATCTGAAGCCAACAGTGTTTTCATCTTTAGGAGATCACACGACATAAGGCCTCATCATTGTGGGTAGGAATGGGTGTGGGGTATCCCATGGATGTACTGCTATTGCCACCATCAGCTTTTCTGGAATTAAATTAATTCTGATTTAGGCAGTAAGGAACTGGAAAAGAAAACTAATGGAACACTAAGCAGCAATAGGAAAAGAATTTCAAATGCATTATTCTAAGTGAGAGATGCTAGACAGAAAGAATATACTGAGTATACTGAGTGATTCCTTTTATATAAAATTCTAGAAAAGACAATAATGATGGAAAGCAAATCAGTGGTTTTGGGAGGCCAGGTTATGGAGGGAGAGGAGTAACTGCAAAGTGGAATGAGAAAAATATTTTAGGATAATGAAAATATTCTTTGTTGTAATTGTGGTGCTGGTTGCATAACTGCATATATTTCTAAAAGTTTATCTAATAGCACATGTAAAATTGATGATTTTCATTTTATGTTGAGAACCCCATGAACAGTATGAAAAGGCAAAATGATAGGATACCAAAAGAGAATCTCCCCAGGTCGTTTGGTGCCCAACATGCTACTGGAGATCAGTGGAGAAATAACTCCAGAAAGAATGAAGGGATGGAGCCAGAGCAAAAACAATACACAGTTGTGCATGTGACTGGTGATAGAAGCAAGATCCGATGCTGTAAAGAACAATATTGCATAGGAACCTGGAATGTCAGGTCCATGAATCAAGGCAAATTGGAAGTGGTCAAACAAGAGATGGCAAGGGTGAACGTTGACGTTCTAGAAATCAGTGAACTAAAATGGACTGGAATGGGTGAATTTAACTCAGATGACCATTATATCTACTACTGCAGGCAGGAATCCCTCAGAAGAAATGGAGTAGCCATCATGGTCAACAAAAGAGTCCGAAATGCAGTACTTGGATGCAATCTCAAAAATGACAGAATGATCTCTGTTTGTTTCCAAGGCAAACCATTCAGTATCACAGTTATCCAAGTCTATGCCCCAACCAGTAATGCTGAAGAAGCTGAAGTTGAACGGTTTTATGAAGACCTACAAGACCTTGTAGAACTAACACCCAAAAAAGATGTCCTTTTCATTATAGGGGACTGGAATGCTAAAGTAGGAAGTCAAGAAACACCTGGAGTAACAGGCAAATTTGGCCTTGGAATGCGGAATGAAGCAGGGCAAAGACTAATAGAGTTTTGCCAAGAAAATGCACTGGTCATAGCAAACACCCTCTTCCAGCAACACAAGAGAAGACTCTACACATGGACATCACCAGATGGTCAACACCGAAATCAGATTGATTATATTCTTTGCAGCCAAAGATGGAGAAGCTCTATACAGTCAACAAAAACAAGACCAGGAGCTGACTGTGGCTCAGATCATGAACTCCTTATTTCCAAATTCAGACTTAAATTGAAGAAAGTAGGGAAAACCGCTAGACCATTCAGGTATGACCTAAATCAAATCCCTTATGATTATACAGTGGAAGTGAGAAATAGATTTAAGGGCCTAGATCTGATAGACAGAGTTCCTGATGAACTATGGAATGAGGTTCGTGACATTGTACAGGAGACAGGGATCAAGACCATCCCCATGGAAAAGAAATGCAAAAAAGCAAAATGGCTGTCTGGAGAAGCCTTACAAATAGCACTGAAAAGAAGAGAGGCGAAAAGCAAAGGAGAAAAGAAAAGATATAAGCATCTGAATGCAGAGTTCCAAAGAATAGCAAGAAGAGATAAGAAAGCCTTCTTCAGCAATCAATGCAAAGAGATAGAGGAAAACAACAGAATGGGAAAGACTAGAGATCTCTTCAAGAGAATTGGAGATACCAAGGGAACATTTCATGCAAAGATGGGCTCGATAAAGGATAGAAATGGTATGGACCTAACAGAAGCAGAAGATATTAAGAAGAGGTGGCAAGAATACACAGAAGAACTGTACAGAAAAGATCTTCACGACCCAGATAATCATGAGGATGTGATCACTAATCTAGAGCCAGACATCTTGGAATGTGAAGTCAAGTGGGCCTTAGAAAGCATCACTAAGAACAAAGCTAGTGGAGGTGATGGAATTCCCGTTGAGCTGTTTCAAATCCTGGAAGATGATGCTGTGAAAGTGCTGCACTCAATATGCCAGCAAATTTGGAAAACTCAGCAGTGGCCACAGGACTGGAAAAGGTCAGTTTTCATTCCAATTCCAAAGAAAGGCAATGCCAAAGAATGCTCAAACTACCGCACAATTGCACTCATCTCACACGCTAGTAAAGTAATGCTCAAAATTCTCCAAGCCAGGCTTCAGCAATATGTGAACCGTGAACTCCCTGATGTTCAAGCTGGTTTTAGAACAGGCAGAGGAACCAGAGATCAAATTGCCAACATCCGCTGGATCATGGAAAAAGCAAGAGAGTTCCAGAAAAACATCTATTTCTGCTTTATTGACTATGCCAAAGCCTTTGACTGTGTGGATCACAATAAACTGTGGAAAATTCTGAAAGAGATGGGAATACCAGACCACCTAACCTGCCTCTTGAGAAATCTGTATGCAGGTCAGGAAGCAACAGTTAGAACTGGACATGGAACAACAGACTGGTTCCAAATAGGAAAAGGAGTACGTCAAGGCTGTATATTGTCTCCCTGCTTATTTAACTTATATGCAGAGTACATCATGAGAAACGCTGGACTGGAAGAAACACAAGCTGGAATCAAGATTGCCGGGAGAAATATCAATAACCTCAGATATGCTGATGACACCACCCTTATGGCAGAAAGTGAGGAGGAGCTAAAAAGCCTCTTGATGAAAGTGAAGGAGGAGAGCGAAAAAGTTGGCTTAAAGCTCAACATTCAGAAAACGAAGATCATGGCATCCGGTCCCATCACTTCATGGGAAATAGATGGGGAAACAGTGGAAACAGTGTCAGACTTTATTTTTTGGGGCTCCAAAATCACTGCAGATGGTGACTGCAGCCATGAAATTAAAAGACGCTTACTCCTTGGAAGAAAAGTTATGACCAACCTGGATAGTATATTCAAAAGCAGAGACATTACTTTGCCGACTAAGGTCCGCCTAGTCAAGGCTATGGTTTTTCCTGTGGTCATGTATGGATGTGAAAGTTGGACTGTGAAGAAAGCTGAGCGCCGAAGAATTGATGCTTTTGAACTGTGGTGTTGGAGAAGACACTTGAGAGTCCCTTGGACTGCAAGGAGATCCAGCTAGTCCATTCTGAAGGAGATCAACCCTGGGATTTCTTTGGAAGGAATGATGCTAAAGCTGAAACTCCAGTACTTTGGCCACCTCATGCGAAGAGTTGACTCATTGGAAAAGACTCTGATGCTGGGAGGGATTGGGGGCAGGAGGAGAAGGGGACGACCGAGGATGAGATGGCTGGATGGCATCACGAACTCGATGGATGTGAGTCTGAGTGAACTCCGAGAGATGGTGATGAACAGGGAGGCCTGGTGTGCTGCGATTCATGGGGTCGCAAAGTGTTGAACATGACTGAGCGACTGAACTGAACTGAACTGGATCAGTAATGCTGACCAAAACAAGTCAAATCAAATATACACAAGTAATTTTAATACATATTTATTTTAAAGGGATGTTAATTGATTTCTCAAACATGTCTCCCAATTTATTATCATTTACTATTGTGTTCTGTTCTTACAAATCAGCATATAGATTGCTATCATGTAGGAGACTAATTTTCTAACCCATCCTTTGATAATGTTAGAGAAGTAAAAACTGAGTTTTTCTAAAGTCACAATTAGAACTGTGGTTCTAACAGTGCATACTCATCTGAATGATTGAGAAGATTTTCCACTTTTCATCCAGCATTGAATTATGGAAGCCCAGTTAGAATGTATGGTTCTTATGAAGCACATGTTAGCATTTGACATCAGGTGCTTTAATGATTAATTTTCTACAACATCTAAACAAGGCAGGTTAGAGGGGAAATGACTGTCAAGAACTCTGGATTCCACATGAAAGACTCGTTTCAGGAAATTATTTTCTGAATCAAACTGTATAACTCCATGACCTCCCTGGAGGGAAAACTTGAAGTACTCTTGCCTAAAATAGCAAAGTTGGACTTCTAAATTATGGAAAATAACAAACACATTGAAAACCTGGAAGAAACTTCTTGGGAGATTAAAACAAACATCACAAAGTACAGTGCATAGAAAAGAGCTGATTAAATTCAATATCATTATGAAAAAGATGGGTGGTACAGTTTCTAAACCTAATAATATCATTGACTCACTGGAATGTTTGGAAACACTCCTTAGTGGAATTTTGGCAAGGCTGATGGAGGAGTTGATAACTTAACGTTGTATGGAACTTACTTTCAGATACCAGTACTGTAGGTAAGATCCATAATGTGGGATTAAAGAAGCCCTGTAACCAGAGAAAAATCATGGCAGGTAGAGATTTGAACTCTGGATGTGAGAGAGACCCTTCAATCAGAAGGAAAATCCTTGTCTTTTTGGAGCTAAGCCTGGAGACGCAGACTAGGGAGGGAAACTGCCTGAAATACTGCAGAGGGCGTAGTTATCGTTTCCTGTATAATTGTCCGTGACACAAGAGCAACTTATCTCCTTTGACATATTGAAGTCACACAAAGACTGCTGGGAAGGAGGCCTCTTGACATCACTCAGACACTAATCTTGCCTCTAAAATAAATTCAAAGGAACTTTTATGTTTCCTAGAACTAGAGAATTTCTACGATGCTAACCGTACAATTTAGCTGTTTGGAATTGTTCTATCTTTCAGGAGTCTTCATGCTCTTCATAATTTATCTCAGTCATAATGAGCATAATTAGAAGTTTGTCTTTTTGTAATCTTTTAGCAATTTAAAATATATCATTACATATTGCAATAAATATGAAGGGTGAGCTTTCTGCATTAATAGTGCTCAATATATTTTAATTGCATTATGAAAATATTTTCCAGTGTCACTTTGGGGAATTGGGAGAGTTAGGCCTTTGTCAATGGAGTTTGTAGAACTTTGTTTATAATATCAGTGTGGTAATACAGTGGAGAGGTAAAATGTCATTTCTCAAGCTGTAATACAGAAACTTGATAGGCATGAAGCTTTATCATTCTGCAACATGTTTTTGGTTAATCAGACTGTAACTTAAGTGCTGCACTAATAGAATTTTAAATCAGTAAGTTATTATCACTCACAATAGATCTATTGATTAGGGAAAACATATAGAAAAATTTTACTCACTAGATTCTTATTTCAAAACCTTTCTGTCATTGAATTGTGAGTTTAAGTGCATTATGTTTTGTGTCTTTGTATTCTATACAGCTCTGTTTTCTTTGAACACATAGATATTGTAGATAAGACTGTCAGACTGAAAGACAGGGTGACTCCTGGGAGGTATTGGGGGGAGACCTGCACTGGGAATCTGAACAGATGCTAGAAATATGCTTTAATCCTTCAAGGCTCTTCAGATATCAATTGGCTTATGTTTCTGGACATTATCTTGTGGATCACATTGAGCTATCTCAATTTTATATTCCCAGGGGTTGATTTCATTAATGAAGAACATGCCAGAACCTGGGGTTATCTGTAATGAAAGATGATTTCTTCAGGCCTGGTGAGCTGAAAGATGACTGGATGACCATTTTGCGAATGGAAGAAATTAAAGCTCGGGGCTGGTGTGAAGACTTTTAACAGCAAGCTGAAAAAACAACTGGACACACTTCAGAACTTGCTGGCAAGTGTTTACAATCAACTGGAGCAATTTCAGGGCACATTAGAAAGAGGAGGAGGAGGCCTGAACTGCTGCTGTGAGAAACTGGTGCACGGAGTTCTCATCTTACAGCAATTAAATGCCAAACATTCCCCCATCTACAGAGAGAATGATGTTGGGTTGAGTGAATGCTTAGAGTAAAAAAATACATGTTACAGAAATAACAAACAGGAAATATGGCTGGGAATTAAGGACATATTCTGATCTGGCTTGTGAACTTTATGTTCAAACCTCTTACTACTTTCTGAGCTAAAGGCAGTAAGAGTTTAAATCCATCTATGACATTAGAATTTAATTTCCACATTATTACTCAGAAACTAGGTGGCTTGTGGAGGTTCAAAGTGGGAATCAATACTTATTTAAATAGATACCTAGAACATTTGATATGTTGTCTGATGTCTGAATTACAGAAATTTTAACCTGCAACTATTTCCCAGGGTTTCTTAGTGCGTTAGTATTGGGACAGGTTTTATGTTGGAGCAGACAGCTTTGGTCAAATGATATTCTGCAGCCATGTGTGTTAAAAGAGGGTCCTATGGGCACTTCAGGAACACTAGAAAAATGAAGTTTTTATATACTTTTCTACAAATTGTTAAATATCACTCTGATAAAGAGCTATTTTTCTCTTATTTCCATTAAGGGATTGAGGGTATTTCACAGAATCTTGAATAAGATTCTTTGGCATTCCCTGGGAGAATAAAATTCATTTGGAGATAAGCTTTTGTTTTTGTTGTTTTCTATTTTATTTTCCTATATAACTTAGGAATGATGTATATCTGCTGTGTACTCTATTAAGGCTAGTTTACTCCTCTTTCTAGAGCTGACATTTCTAGCTATAGGACTTTTAACACATTTTTTTCCAAAACATTTGAGAACAAAGCATGCTTTCCAAAAGAAAATTCTAGATTCCAATTCTATTGAATAGTTCAGTCTAGATGATTTTTAATACATAGATTTAATTATGTTCATCCCATAGCTTGTGTCAATTGAAATAAAAAATAAGGCTTCCAACATTTCAGATATATTTTTATCAGTTCAGTTCAGTCGCTCAGTCGTGTCCAACTCTTTGCGACACCGTGGACGGCAACACGCCAAACTTCCCTGTCCATCACCAACTCCTGGAGCTTACTCAAACTCATGTCCATTGAGTTGGTTATACCATCCAACCCTTCTCCTCTGTTGTCCCCTTCTTCTCCTGCCTTCAATCTTTCCCAGCATCAGGGTCTTTTCAAATGAGTCAGCTCTTTGCATCAGGTGGCCAAAGTATTGGAATTTCAGCTTCAGCATCTGTCTTTCCAATGAATATTCAGCACTGATTTCCTTTAGGATGGACTAGTTGGATCTCCTTGCAGTCCAAGGAACTCTTAAGAGTCTTCTCCAACACCACAGTTCAAAAGCATCAATTCTTTGGTGCTCAGCTTTCTTTATAGTCCAACTCTCACATCCATACATAACTACTGGAAAAACCATAGCTTTGAGTGAAGGTGAAGGTGAAGGTGAAGTCGCTCAGTCGTGTCTGACTCTTCGTGACCCCGTGGACTATAACCTATTAGGCTTCTCTGTCCATGGGATTCTCCAGGCAAGAATACTGGAGTGGATTGCCATTTCCTTCTCCAGGGGATCTTCCTGACCCAGGAATCGAACCCGGGTCTTCCACATTGGAGGCAGACGCTTTAACCTCTGAGCCACCAGGGAAGCCCTAAGCTTTGAGTAGACGGACCTATTTGGCAAAGTAATGTCTCTGCTTTTTAATATGCTGTCTAGGTAGGTCATAGCTTTTCTTCCAAGGAGCAAGTGTATTTTAATTTCATGGCTGCAGTCACCATCTGCAGTGATTTTGGAGCCCCCCAAAATAAAGTCTCTCACCATTTCCATTGTTTCCTCATCTATTTGCCATGAAGTGATGGGACTGAATGCCATGATCTTAGTTTTCTGAATGTTAAGTTTTAAGCCAACTTTTTCACTCTCCTCTTTCACTTTCATCAAGAGGCTCTATAGTTCTTCTTTGCTTTCTGCCATAAGGGTGGTGTCATCTGTGTATCTAAGGTTATTGATATTTCTCTCAGCAATCTTGATTCCAGCTTGTGCCTCATCCAGCCTGGCATTTCACATGATAATCTCTGCATATAAGTTAAATAAGCAGGGTAACAACATACAACCTTGATGTACTCCTTTCCCGATTTGGAACCAGTCTGTTGTTCCATGTCCAGTTTTAACTGTTACTTCTTGACGTGCATACAGATTTCTCAAGACACAGGTCAAGTGGTCTGGTATTCCAATCTCTTAAGAATTTTCCACAGCTTGTTGTG
The DNA here is from genome assembly GCA_006410675.1 of Oreotragus oreotragus. NCBI lineage: Eukaryota > Metazoa > Chordata > Mammalia > Artiodactyla > Bovidae > Oreotragus > Oreotragus oreotragus. Next base: position 136,697 of record SJYX01003303.1, on the reverse strand, counting down.
GTCCACATAGTCAAAGGCTTTGGCATGGTCAGTAAAACAGACGTAGATGTTTTTTCTGGAATTCTCTTGCTTTTTTGATGATCCAGTGGATGTTGAAAATTTGATCTCTTGTTCCTCTGCCTTTTCTAAACCCAGCTTGAACATCTGGAAGTTCTCAGTTCACATACTGTTGAAACCTGGATTGAAGAATGTTGAGCTTTAATTTGCTGATGTGTGAGATGAGTGCAATTGTGTGGTAGTTTGAACATTCTTTGGCATTGCCTTTCTTTGGTATTATGTATAAAGAATCAAAACAGCTTTCCTGAGTGTCAGATATTTTATAAAATAGTCTAAAAAGTTAAATTATTATGCATTGGTTTATTGAATTGTGGGAAACTACCATGAGGCTTTCATTTATTTCCTGTCACAGTCTGCAGTCATGACCTGTTGACTACCCTAGCCCTCATATAAGCCCACCTTAGGCAGATTGTACATCCTTATGGTCACTCTCCATCATAAAAAAAAACATATCATGTTCTTAATTCTCATCTTTTTCTCTTGATTACTCGTCTTTTGCAACTTTGTCCCAAAGACTTAAATTGGAGGAGAAATGTTGTCTGTTTTTTCACTCTTTCCTATTTCTTCTCTCTCTCTCTCTTTGTTTTCTCTCCTTTGTTTTTTTTTTAAAAGAAGATGGGGAGGGCTGAATGTCTAGAATGAAACTCAAATTGTTTGTTCTTTAGCCTTTTGATGCTCTTCTTGGTAGGAGAGTTTGATGCCAGTTCTCCTTTAGAGTGCATGTTTTACTTTCTTGGGGTGGGTCATGTTTGGGAGTGGAATCTGCCCATTTCAAGGTTCCCTTATGTGAGGGGCGAAGTCCCATTTTGTTTCTTCCTAATCACTTCTCAGAGTCTGTTCCTGAATGTTTACTGCAGCAGGCCTAGATTGCCACCCTGGGCTTGGAATGTTCAACCGGACTCAAGACTAGCTATTTTCCATGGGATTCAACTGACCTGCCTCCTTTTTGTTCCTCATGATGATAGTTCAGATTTTCCACAGCTGCCCCTTCTTCTGATTTCCCTCTCCCTCCACCCATTCTCCTTTCCTTTTGTTCAGTACAATAATGAAAAAATCAGTAAACCTACTTAATAATTTAGTGCCCAACTAAGGCTGGATGACTCACAAGCTGGAATCAAGATTGTCAGGAGAAATACCAACAACCTTAGATATGCAGATGATACCACTTTAATGGCAGAAACTTACAAAGAACTAAGGAGCTTCTTGATGAAAGTGAAAGAGGAGAGAGAAAAATGTGGCTTGAAACTCACTTTCACTTCATGAAATGAAGATCATGGCATCTGTCCCATCACTTCATGGCAAATAGATGGGGGAAAAAGTGGAAACAGTGCCAGATTTCGTTTTCTTTGTCTCTGAAATTCCTGCAGATGGTGACTGCAGCCATGAAATTAAAAGACACTTTCTCCCTTGGAAGAAAAGCTATGACAAACCCAGACAGTGTATTAGAAAGCAGAGACATAACTTTGCTGACAAAGGTCCATATAATCAAAGCTGTGAGTTTTCCAGTAGTCATGTACAGATGTGAGAATTGGACCATAAAGAAACCTGAGTACCGAAGAATTGGTACTTTCAAATTGTGGTGCTGGAGAAGACTCTTGAGTGTCCTTTGGAAGCAAGAAGATCAATTAATCCTAAAGGAAATCCACTCTGAATATTCTTTGGAAGGACTGATGCTGAAGCTGCAATACTTTGGCCAAAAGATGGAAAGAGTCGACTCATTGGAAAAGACCTGATACTGGGAAAGGTTGAGTCCAAGAGGAGAAGCGGGTGACAGAGGATGAGAGAGTTGGATGATATCATCACCAATTCAATGGACATGAGTTTGAGCTAACTCTGGGAGATAGTCCAGTTCATGGGGTCGCAAAGGGTTGGACATAAAATATCAGTTTCCTTTTTTCTTTTTTTGCAGGCACCTCTCCATGAATCCCATCTCCTCAGGTTGGCATTGGGAAAGTCAGGAAAAAAATAACAACCCTTCCCCACAATTCCAACAATTTTATTCCTATTCCCCCCAACTTTCCCCATCTCTGCTTGTGCAACTAGATGGAAAGGCTTGTGGAGATTATTAAGGAGAAGTGGGTTCAGCCACCACTTAATAACGTCTGGAAGATGAGTTCCATTGTTTGCAGTTCTCTTCAGATTGATTAATGTAGGATATCTTTTTGTATCTCAGGCTTGAATCTTGGTCACCAATTCCAGGGTAAGAAAAAAAAATCCCATTCATCACATTGCTATGCTGAAAGAAAAACAATTTTGTAGTATTCTCTATACATCAATCCATAAGGCATTATAAGTACTCCTGTCATTGATTGTGCTTATGTTCACTTGTAATCTCATATTGTTCATGAAAAAATGATTGTAAACTTTTAAAGATTATCCAGGGATGTGATTTTTTTTTAAGCAGCTGATTTTTTTTCTCCATCAGTCCATGATCTTTACATCTGACGCTGCTGCTGCTGCTAAGTCGCTTCAATCGTGTCCGATTCAGTGTGACCCCATAGACTGCAGCCTGCCAGGCTCCCCCGTCCCTGGGATTCTCCAGGCAAGAACACTGGAGTGAGTTGCCATTTCCTTCTCCAATGCATGAAAGTGAAAAGTGAAAGTGAAGTTGCTCATTCGACTCTTAGCAACTCCATGGACTGNCCCATAGACTGCAGCCTGCCAGGCTCCCCCGTCCCTGGGATTCTCCAGGCAAGAACACTGGAGTGAGTTGCCATTTCCTTCTCCAATGCATGAAAGTGAAAAGTGAAAGTGAAGTTGCTCATTCGACTCTTAGCAACTCCATGGACTGCAGCCCACCAGGCTCCTCCATCCACGGGATTTTCCAGGCAAGAATCCTGGAGTGAGGTGCCATTGCCTTCTCACATATCTGACACTAATGGCTGTTAACCACATTCTCCATAAAATTCTTCCTAATTTCATGTTTTGAGCTCCCAGATAAAATACTTTTCAAATTTTCTTTACATCATTCTCCTATACACAGTTCAGTTCAGTTCAGTCGCTCAGTCGTGTCCGACTCCTTGTGATCTCATGAATCGCAGCATGCCCGGCCTCCCTGTCCATCACCAACTGTCGGAGTTCACTCAGACTCAGCATCCATCGAGTCCATGATGTCATCCAGCCATCTCATCCTTTGTCGTCCTCTTCTCCTCCTGCCCCCAATCCCTCCCAACATCAGAATCTTTTCCAGTGAATCAACTCTTTGCATGAGGTAGCCAAAGTCCTGGAGTTTCAGCTTTAGCATCATTCCTCCCAAAGAACACCCAGGGCAGATCTCCTTCAGAATGGACTGGTTGGATATCCTTGCAGTCCAAGGGACTCTTAAGAGTCTTCTCCAACATAGGTAAGGTGGTCTGGTATTCCCATCTCTTTCAGAATTTTCCACTTTCTGCCATAAGGGTGGTGTGATCCACACAGTCTAAGGCTTTGGCATAGTCAATAAAGCAGAAATAGATGTTTTTCTGGAACTCTCTTGCTTTTTCGATGATCCAGCAGATGTTGGCAATTTGATCTCTGGTTCCTCTGCCTTTTCTAAAACCAGCTTGAACATCTGGAAGTTCACGGTTCACGTACTGCTGAAGCCTGGCTTGGAGAATTTTGAGCATTACTTCACTAGCGTGTGAGATGAGTGCAATAGAGCAGTAGTTTGAGCATTCTTTGGCATTGCCTTTCTTTGGGATTAGAATGAAAACTGACCTTTTCCAGTCCTGTGGCCACTGCTGAGTTTTCCAAATTTGCTGGCATATTGAGTGCAGCACTTTCACAACATCATCTTTCAGAATTTGAGACAGCTCAATTGGAATTCCATCACCTCCACTAGCTTTGTTCGTAGTGATGCTTCCTAAGGCCCACTTGACTTCACATTCCAGGATGTCTGGCTCTAGATGAGTGACCATATCATCATGATTATCTTGGTCATGAAAATCTTTTTTGTATAGTTCTTCTGTGTATTCTTCCCACCTCTTCTTAATATCTTCTGCTTCTGTTAGATCCATACCATTTCTTTCCTTTTTGAGCCCATCTTTGCATGAAATGTTCCCTTGGTATCTCTAATTCTTTAACAAAAAATAGATATACCTTCTTCTTCGCTGTTATGGGTTACCATTCTCAACTGTGTGACTCCAGTTTGATTCAAACACACATTATATATATTAGCCAGACTGACTAATATAATTTAAAAGGAACTTTCACAGAGCCTTCATCAACTTTAGAACACTGTACTCATTCAGTATTTACCTCAGAGACAGACTCTGCACCAACACTTTCAAGGCTTCGATAGTGCTGTCCCTTTGTCTCTTTCCAGTGTTTTTTCAGCCCCGTTTGCCTCCAAGCTTTGCTTCAGGCATTCCTGTATCCTCCTGTCTTTGGTGTCTTGGGAATATACACTTTTTCCTATCTCTGTGTTTTAGCAAATACTTCCCCTCCTAATAAGAAAGCCTCCGAACTTCACTCACCTGCCCAAATAATGAGTTTTAAATATTATGCTCTGTCATGAAATATTTCTGGATAGCTCTAGCTTATAGAGATCTTTTCTAGATTACTACATCTTATGGGTAGACCTCGTTCTGTTAGACTTTTCATTCAGTATGTTACCTGCTATGTTTGTTCCTCCTTGGATTTAAATATTTTGACTCATTAATATGTTAATACTTACTAAGGTTGGGGACCATATCTTGGATTTCTTTTTATGCCTTGGAAGAGCTAGCATATACAAGTAGATAATATTTTTAAAAGTATAGTTTATTGTGCTCAGTTGCTCAGTTGTGTCTGACTCTTTGTGACCCCATGGATTGCAGCCCGCCAGTCTCCTCTGTCCATGGGATTTTCTAGGTAGGAATACTGGAGTGGGTTACCATTTCCTTCTTCAGGGGATCTTCCTGAACCGGGGATCGAACCTGCATCTCCTGTGTCTCCTGCATTGGCAGATGGTTTCTTTACCCGCTGAGCCTCAAAGAATATATAATGTAGTGCAGCAGAAAGAGCTCTTGGCAAGCCCTCAGAAGAGCAGTGTGGTCTTGGGAAACACTGCTTTCTGTCTTAAACCTCAGTTCTCTGGTCTGTAAGATGTGAAAGGAATGTCTCTTCTGTCTACTCTGAAATATTATTAGGAGCTGTGAACAGAATATGAAGAGTTTTTAAATCTGAAAATAATGCTTTGCCTATTACTTTAAATACATTTAGAAAAATCTGCCTCAACTTACTGTAAGTTCAATATAAAGAAAACACAAGAGTTGGATGGAAATGTAGATTTTTCATTTTCTACACTCAAAAGGACAAATTGCTGATGCCTTTCTAATAGAAAAGATTTTCAGGTTTGAGGACAGAAATTTGTTTTATCAGTTTAGTAGATGAGAGTGTTGATACACACAGCAAAATTTTGTGTCTTATATAAGACCAGTGGCAGAACTAGAAATATACAAACCTTAAGGGCGCAACAGAAGATGAGATGTCGGATGGCATCACCGACTGAATGGACACGAGTTTGAGTAAACTCCCAGGAGATGGTGAAGGACGGGAAGCCTGGCGTGGTGCAGTCCATGGGCTCACAAAGAGTCAGAGACAACTCAGTAGCTGAACTGTGACTCTTGGGGGTCTGAATATCTACTTAAGTTTTCTATCCTGTAGTAAAATGAATAAAGCAACTAAGAGTTTGAAAAAAATTAGTTTTGAAATATGGGGTTTTATACTTCATTACATCTAAAATCTAATTTTTCTAAATTTAAATATATGTCCTCTGTAGTTCTGTTTAGCATGATTTGAAGACAAAGAAGGAATTGATGATAATGAAAAAGAATGTACAATATTCTGCCTGATATTTCCTTATGGATTCTCATTTGCCTGGTATTATTGAAGGAAGTTCCAGGGTTTACATTTAGGGAGATCAACTTCTAGTCTGCCTTTTAGGTTTATAACTTATGAAAGATGACTGAAACATTTGAAAGCAATTAAGTGCACTGTCTTATTCTGTGACTAATAATTCACCTTAAAATGTTGGAGAGCAATGCACACCCAGAACTGTAGCTACATAGATTTAGATCAAGTTGACTTTTTATTGCCTTAACATTCTGGCTTATTCTGTTGAGGCTTGTGATGCAATTCTCAGCAGAGAAACAGACAAATGCCAGCATATCCATACAGTATCACATCAGAATGGGAAGAATGTGCTTTGTTTCACAACCTCTCCATTGTGGTAAAGCAACACTGGGACCAGGCTAAGGAAATGCTGACTCAGTGTTTCCCATCCTAGAATTTTAACAGCAATACCACAGACCTTCCTACCCCCTTGCCAGGGAAAATTGCCTTTATTTGGCATAAATAATTTAAGTATATCTTATTGCTAAATTAGTATTCACTTCTAAATTCCTGAACATGTTTACCACAAACACATTGTTCCTTCCAGCTTAAATAATATTACTTTAGGGACTAATTCTGTGGCTTTTACTTAGGAAATATAGTCCCAGAAGTAAGTCAATTCTAGGCTATAAATTCACTCTAGTTCCATCATTTTTTCCCCCAATGCAAGTGCTGTTCTCAGCCTGTGTTAATAATGAAGATTTGTTGGAAAAATCCTGGATGTGATTATTGTTTTTATTTTTGAAATGGGAGTTAGAGCTTGTTAACATAATTTGTTTGTTAGTTTACTGAATACACTTAACATTTTTTTAGACAGAATTTTTAAATATAATAACTGACATTTTTTTATACTGAGGAATAAAAATTGGTGAACAACTTTGTGTATAAATTATTTATCTCCCTTGCTGTAACTCAGTACCTTTAAAAACACAGATTAAACCATTAGAAAAGTTAGTTAAAACCACTTTCTACTTTAGAAAAAAATCTCAAAACTTTATCAAGATGCATAGATCACCTTTGCATTTTGTGTTTTGCTTTTCCCCATCTGTATACAAGACATGTTCATGTCCTGTAGTTACTGATTTGATTAATATTACTTTGAAGTGGAAGTTGAGGTGGAGTTGCTCAGTGATGTCCGACTCTTTGCCACCCCATGGACTGTCAGACTCCTCCCTCCATGGGATTCTCCAGGCAAGAATACTGGAGTGGGTTGCCATTTCCTTCTCCAGGGGATCTTCCCGACCCAGGGATCGAACCCAGGTCTCCCGCATTCCAGGCAGATGCTTTAACCGCTGAGCCACCAGGGAAGCCCAATGTTACTTTAATCACCATCATTCTTTTTCCCTTCAGCCACTTTCTTGATTCAGCTCCTCATTGTCTCTTTCATTTTGAATTTCATCAGCTGCTGGACTGATCTTCTTTAGTTTCATTTTAAGTTGTTAGTAATAAATATTTGCACTCTTCAGCAGTATTTTCAATTCTTCTCCCTCCAGCACATGGTAAAGCTGCACTGTTTTGTGTCCCTGTATGAAATATGAGCTGTGACATGTGTCATTTCTTGTTGGGAACCTCCAGTGGCTCATGTCACCATGCCCCCTACCTTCCTTTGCTATTACTGCCAGTGACGCTCATGTGTGAAGGCTTTGTCAGCCAACATCCTTGAATGAGGATGAAATGGAATAGTACTCTTGCCTCCACCCTAAACCCCAGACAAACCAAGAAATACAGTTTAATTTTTTAAGCCGCTGAGAATTTTAAATTTGTTTTTGACTGCAACATAACTTAAACATTCTTTACTGATAGACCATCTCACTCAGAAATGAAATCTCTGGAGTGGTTTTTTTCAATATGCAAATCTTTTGAAGTTACTACTGTTCTCAGAATTCTTTGGTGGGGCCCCAAGATAAATAAATAAAAACAAAATTCCTATCTCTGGTACCAAAGGCCCTTTATGAACTGGCTTCTAATTTTTAAAATCAATAAAAGAGTTTAATAATGTGATAAATTTTAAAAATATGAGAAACTATAAATCTCCTGTGTATAATATAATGGAGTTTCCCAGGTTACTCAGCAATAAAGAGTCTGCCTGCCAGTGTAGAAGGCACAGGTACAGTCTCCAGGTTGGGAAGATCTCCTAGAGAAGGAAATGGTAACCCACTCTAGTATTCTTGCCTGGAAAATCCCATGGACAAAGAAACCTGGCAGGCTACAGTCCATAGGGTCACAAAAGAGTTGAACACAATTTATCAACCAAACAATGACAATAATCTTCTTTCATTCAGTCAACTAATATATACTGAGATGTAGTGATAGGCATCTCAGTTCAGTTCAGTCGCTCAGTCGTGTCCAACTCTCTGCGACCCCATGAATCGCAGCACACCAGGCCTCCCTGTTTATCACCATCTCCCGGAGCTCACTCAGACTCACGTCCATCGAGTCTGTGATGCCATCCAGCCGTCTCATCCTCGGTCGTCCCCTTCTCCTCCTGCCCCCAATCCCTCCCAGCATCAGAGTCTTTTCCAATGAGTCAACTCTTCGCATGAGGTGGCCAAAGTACTGGAGTTTCAGCTTTAGCATCATTCCTTCCAAAGAAATCCCAGGGCTGATCTCCTTCAGAATGGACTGGTTGGATCTCCTTGCAGTCCAAGGGACTCTCAAGAGTCTTCTCCAACACCA
>SJYX01003303.1:98941-126294 GCA_006410675.1 Oreotragus oreotragus | reverse complement strand
GGGACCGGATGCCATGATCTTCGTTTTCTGAATGTTGAGCTTTAAGCCAACTTTTTCACTCTCTTCTTTCACTTTCATCAAGAAGCTTTTAAGTTCCTCTTCACTTTCTGACATAAGGGTAGTGTCATCTGCATATCTGAGGTTATTGCTATTTCTCCCAGCAATCTTGATTCCAGCTTGTGTTTCTTCCAGTCCAGCGTTTCTCATGATGTACTCTGCATATAAGTTAAATAAGCAGGGTGACAATATACAGCCTTGACGTACTCCTTTTCTGATTTGGAACCAGTCTGTTGTTCCATGTCCAGTTCTAACTGTTGCTTCCTGACCTGCATACAGATTTCTCATCTAAACCTTTTATATTCAGAACAATCAGAGGATAAATTATATTTATTGTGACAAGTGGAAGGAGCTTGTGTCTGGGCACTACAAAGAGCTGGGGAGGAATCCTGCCAGGGGCACTTAATAGTTGCATCATCTGACACCTGATTTTTAACTGCTCTGAATTTCAGACCCCTCATACAGAATAAGGATGACAATCCCTACCGTAGACAACTGGCAAAGACAAGCCTCTACCATAGAGATTTTAATTAAGCCATACATTGAAAGGGCTTGGCAGTTCAGTTCAGTTCAGTTGCTCAGTCATGTCCAACTCTTTGCGACCCTATGAATCACAGCATGCCAGGCTTCCTTGTCCGTCACCAACTCCCGGAGTTCACTCAGACTCACGTCCATGGAGTCCGTGATGCCATCCAGCCATCTCATCCTCTGTCGTCCCCTTCTCCTCCTGCCCCCAATCCCTCCCAGCATCAGAGACTTTTCCAGTGAGTGAACTCTTCGCATGAGGTGGCCAAAATACTGGAGTTTCAGCTTTAGCATCCTTCTTTCCAAAGAAACCCCAGGGCTGATCTCCTTCAGAATGGACTGGTTGGATCTCCTTGAAGTCCAAGGGACTCTCAAGAGTCTTCTCCAACACCACAGTTCAGAAGCATCAATTCTTCGATGCTCAGCCTCATAGTACCTACATATATATGTGGCTTGGAAGGGTTTCTGGGGATCTGGTAATTTTTAATTTGGTAATAAATGAATTTTTCACTTAATTGATTGAACTCTACAATTGCTTTTATACATCTTGTAGATTTTTGATGTTATATTTCACAATAAATGATTTTAAAACTTGATACACCATTCTGATTTTTCTCATTTTCTTCTGGTGAGAACTTTACCATAGAGTTGACCATTGTCCAAAGATGTGACTTGGGTATTACTGATGTGACAGTTTGGAATTAGCAAAAGATTTAAAGTAGGAAACTCACAATAAAATTTAAGAAGAGCAAGTAAAGAAGTAGGGAAACCAGTTATGAAGCCATTTCAATAGTTCTCATGACACTATTTCTAGAAAAGATGGAGTTAGAGGAACTAAATTTACCTTGATGCCTGTTTGAACCAAATCACAAACAAAGTATGTGAGATAATAGTTTTAAAGGCATTGTATATAAGGCAGTAAAGGACAGTGATTCTTGAGACACTGGAAACACGTGAGGTGAGGTCTTCAGTTTCCCAAGTGAATTTCTTGACAGGGAGTCCAAGTTCTTGTGTAGGGAGGAAGAATCCAGGCAGAGCCCAGTAGATTCCTTAAATTGATAAGATGGAGCTGACCATCTAGGGAGACTAAGGCAGTTAGAGTTCACAGGACAAAATATTGGAGAGGAGAGAGCTACACAGAAAGAGAACTTCTAAGATACGCAGAGAGCTGCCCTCTAGTATTCAGCTGAATATTCATCAGCTCATTCATGTAAGGAAACTATCAGGACAGTCCAAAAGGATTAGAGACAACCATGCCCAAGATTCATACAAGAACTGGAATAGTGCCTGTTCCTACCAGTCGGCCTGGAAAACCTTATGATACATGGGGCTTTAGGTAGATTACCCAAGAGGGTCTTGGTTCATTAGTGGCCTGAAGGTTTCTGCCTAACAAAGCTTAAAACCAAAACATAATAAACTCATTTGCATTCTAGAACAAAATTCAAGAATATTTATGGGAATACAAAATTATCTAGCATCGAGGAAGGTAAAATTCTAGGTGTTTGGCATTTAATTAAAAATTATTCGATTTTCAGAAAAGATGAAAAGTATGACCTATAATAAAAAGATCAATTAAAATATACCCAAAATTTAAACAGATGCTAGAATTAGCAAACAAGGACATACAAAATTATAACTGTACATATTTCATATGTTCAAAATGTTATGCCGAGACATAAAAACTTAAAAAAATTCAAACTCTTCCCTACATGTCTGAGATAAAAAATACACTGGTGGAAATGTAAATTGATGCAGCAACTATGGAGAATAGTATGGGAACTCTTTTAAAAACTAATAATAGAGTTGTCATAGTGTCATGTATGCCACTCCCACTTTTCCAGATATATTGAAAAAGATGTATCCAGAAAAGACAAAAACTGATTTGAAAAGATACACACACCCCAATGTTCAAAGCAGCTCTATTTCTGTAGCCAACATAAGGAAGCAACCTACATGCCCATCAACACATGAATGGATAAAAAAAGATGTGGTATATATATACATATATATATAATGGAATATTACTCAGCCATAAAAAGGAATGAATGCCACTTGCAGTAACATGGAAGGGCCTAGAGATTATCCTATTAAGTGAAATAACTCAGAGAAAGATAAATAAATGATATCACTTATAAGTAGAATCTTAAACAGTGATACAATGAATTTATTTACAAAATAGAAACAGACTCACAGACATAGCAAAGAAGGCCATCAAAGGGTAAGGGTGGAGAGGGATAAATTAGGAGTTTGGGATTAAGAGATATGCACTACTGCTGCTGCTGCTGCTGCTGCTAAGTCACTTCAGTCGTGTCCGACTCTGTGCGACCCCATAGACGGCAGCCCACCAGGCTCCCCCGTCCCTGGGATTCTCCAGGCAAGAACATTGGAGTTGGTTGCCATTTCCTTCTCCAATATAGGAAAGTGAAAGGTGAAAGCGAAGTCGCTCAGTCATGTCTGACTTGTAGCGACCCCATGGACTGCAGCCTACCAGGCTCCTCTGCCCATGGGATTTTCCAGGCAAGAGTGCTGGAGTGGGTTGCCATTGCCTTCTCCGAACAGATATGCACTACTATATACAAAATAGATAACAAGGTCCTAGTTCAAAAAACTATATTCAATATCCTATAATGAACCATAATGGAAAAGAATATGAACATATATATGTATGGCAGCCCACTCCAGTACTATTGCCTGGCAAATCCCATGGACGGAGGAGCCTGGTGGACTGCAGTCCATGGGGTCGCACAGAGTTGGGCATGACTGAAGCGACTTAGCAGCAGCAGCAGCAGCATAGCTGAATCACCTTGCTGTATACTTGAAACTTGCACAATATTATAAGTCAACTGTATTTCAGTTTAAAAATCTTATATGCAATATAACACGATATAAGTTAAAAAAACTGGAACATTTTTTTCCTGGAAAAGGACATTATAATAATTGTCTTTAAATGTTGAGAGGATTGCTACATAGGAGAAAGAATTAATTTTTCTATATCTAAGTAGAGATGAATGGGTAGAAATGTTAAGAAAGGAAAATTTAAAAATCAATGTAAGGAATAACTTAAGAGCAATTAGAGCTGCTGAAAAGTCAAATGACCCATTTTTTAGCTAATGAATTCCCTCTTCCTGGCAGTGTCAAATACAAGTAGAAGGACTTATGTCAGAAATGCTGTCAGTAAAATTTCTGAACTGGTGAGGGTTTGTTAAAAAAAAAAAAAAAGAAAGGATGGACTTCTAAATTTTTTTCCCTAAAGAGCCCAATTGAAGTAGGTCAACAAAAATATTTTTAGAAGGGAGAAAGCACTACCTTGGAGACAGAAACATTTAAATCTCTTGCAGACTGAAGAGGCACAAGGACTTTATGTCCAAACAAGCATTTTCAAAACTCTCAGTCCTGTTCATGAAAGAAAAATTCTACAAAACCCCATTGAGTTAGAATATCAGGATCAGGTTATTATGTGTCTCCGAGAATAATGGAGATGTACTCTCTCTTCTTGTCCCTGTGTAGTATTCCAGAATGTTTGTCAAAGAATGGCTGTTTATAAAAATTAGCATATTGCTTTTCTGTCCCTTGCAAATTAGCATCCCTAAGTGGCAAAAAGGTTTTTCTAGGCCTCCAAGGGCCTCTATAGCATTCATCAGAGTAACTCAAGCTGAATACATTTTTTTGCTTGCACAAATTTGTTGCTAAGCAGAAAATTTGGTACATCTAATTATGTAATGCTGCTTATCCTTCTCCCTAGGAAACGCCCCAATTTTCACAATGTTAGAGAGCCCCAAACTTAGCCAAAGCATGCTTTTTGTTTCTTCCTGGATACTGGGCAACAGGGGAGTCTATGGGATAAAATAAGATTCATTACCTCTGTCATTAGAAGACTGAACCTAAATAAAAGCCTTTTAAAAATAAGCAATGTTTATCATGAATTGCTTAATGGTGCTGGTTTCAAATAAGTCTTTATTTTAAAGGACATGAATTGTATTTTCCACTAATCTAGGGTGCTGATAAAACTTATAACCAAGGATTCAGAATACTTGAAATGGCATCTGAAATAAGATTCTTAAACTGCCATTGTAATGACTTTGGTACAGATGTAGGTCCTTCAAATTTTGTGACAGGCTTAATAGAGGATGTATTTCTGGACTGCTTAGCCGTCCAACTGATCTTGCATCTGGAACTGACTCCTCCAGGTGGAGTTACTACACCTGTGAAAAGCTGCAGGTGACCCTCTAGCTTGCCTCTGCCTCTGGCATAGTCATGATGGGATTACAGATAAATTCTCTTTTTGTTGGTACTGTCTTTTTTCTGATCGGCAGTCTAATTGAATAAGAATGCTCTTTCTGTCTTTATTATAGATTGTAACTTAGTACTTTTTCATCTCTAACATGAAATTTTGTGGAAAGATATGTGTGAGTTCCTTAGAAGAGACTTTGAACTTCCTGTTTTGTATTCCCAGCCTCTTGAACCATGTGTTTAACATCTTCCTTTGTTACAAATTATTTTAATATTATCATTTTGCCTATGATTTCTCAGCAGCATACATTTAAAAAAATGCTATTTAGCATTAATGTTAAAAATTAATTTGCATGTCTATGAATTCAGATCTGTCAACAATTCTTATCTGCAATTAATGCCTTCTTATATTTGTAATTCTGATCAAAGACATTAAGCATTAAGCTGGTTAACTAAGTAAGTAGTACCTATTTGTGTTTGGGAGTGGAGGGGATTGCTAGTTTATGTCTAGTCTAGTAGTTATTATGTCACCATCAGTCCCAGTATCAAAGAACATTAAGTAGGACATCCCAGGTGCACCAAGAGGCAAAGTTAGTCTTGTTTCTTCCTGATATTCTTTGGCTTCTTGAGCTTGAACTTGGCAACCAAATGATTGATCTTTGATTTGTCAAATTCTTCTTATTTAAATGGCTCTCCACGCTTAGACTTGACTTCAAGGTTTCCATCTTGAATAGGGAACTTGGTAATATCAAAAAAATCCAAAGGACTAAATCAAAGATCCAAAGGACCAAAGACCCAATCGTTACTTGACTCTATACAGCAATACTCTTGTCCAAATAATAAGAAATAGCACAAAGAGTTGGCCCTTTTCTTATTCAAGGCCTTAGTAAATAAAGGATTGCTTGCTTTTCTCTATAAAGGAAAAAGCCCAATTTTGGTATAAATCATAAATTACAAGGAGGCATGCTTCAATATTAAATTGGAATAAATGATATAAAATTTTAAATTGTGAGTAATTAAGATTGATTTTTTTCATGGTTTAGTTTTGACCCTCCCAAGTGTTTAATGGTCATGTAATTAAACAATTTTTCTGTTTCATGACTTATCCACATTTGGATTAATATGGATAATCCAAATATCTGTGTTTGGATACTGATCAAGTCCTTTATTTTCTAGCTCTGAATTTTCCTATGTACAGATCCAATGCCTTAGGAATAAGAAATTAAATGTTAAATGGAAACTCAATTGAAGGTCATTTTGTCTTGTTCCATTATAGCAGAACCACAAAATACCGCACTTAGAGAAATTGACTTTCCATATAATTTTCTACCCAATGATATAATTTCTTTATAGTTTGTTTCTTTTTCTGAGCCAGTTTCTTTATTAGTTAAATGTCTATTTGGCAGTGATATATTTGTCCGTTTTAAAATGTGGAAAAACCCCTCCACCTGCATTTCCATTATTAGCCTATTTAGAGTTTTGGTCTTTGTTTGACTTACCTACTGTTTGTCCTACTAAGAGACCTTAGCGGATGTAGGGAAATGTAGTAGGTGTTGAAGGACATGAAGTTAGAGAAAGGAAAAAATATCAAATTCAAGGACAATAGGTGACAATCACCTTAATTTCTCCTGGTGGTAATTTATTACATCCGGAAATGCTGGGCTCTTCAATTTTTTTATTTCACTGTGGAAACTTTGAAGAGAGAATAGGATATAACATGCCAGAAGTATGTCAAAAAGGAGAGGAAAACAGAAAATAATGAGACAAACTCTTCATTTTTTATGTGAAACAGCAAAGGAAGACGAATCTTTTCATCTTGTCCAAATGCCATATTCCATTATTTCCTTTTGAAAGTTTTTTTTGAGGAAATCTAGATTCTCTGCTATGGACTCCTTTGTAGAAATGAGTGATACAGTTTACAATTTTTTATATTTATTGAGGATTATGAAGGGAACCTCCCTGGTTTCTCAGATGGTGAAGAATGTCAATAAGATTTGAGGACCAGAGATTGTAGGCAATAAACAATGAACTGATAGGAGGAAAATTTGAAAACTATAATGTTTTATCTAATATAAATTATTGCATCTATTATTAATGCCCTTTCATAATTTACTTGAATGTTCTGATTTATTTTTATTATTTTCATGTTTGTAAGGGTTTACATTTAAGGGAAGCGGTAAAGTCTTCAACATTTTATTAAATATTAAGTTGGGGTTTGGGGATGTAACTCTATTTACTCCTTAGCTGATTATGTTTGGATACTGATCAAGTCCTTTATTTTCTAGCTCTGAATTTTCCTATGTACAGATCCAATGCCTTAGGAATAAGAAATTAAATGTTAAATGGAAACTCAATTGAAGGTCATTTTGTCTTGTTCCATTATAGCAGAACCACAAAATACCACACTTAGAGAAATTGACTTTCCATATAATTTTCTACCCAATGATATAATTTCTTTATAGTTTGTTTCTTTTTCTGAGCCAGTTTCTTTATTAGTTAAATGTCTATTTGGCAGTGATATATTTGTCCGTTTTAAAATGTGGAAAAAAACCCTCCACCTGCATTTCCATTATTAGCCTATTTAGAATTTTGGTCTTTGTTTGACTTACCTACTGTTTGTCCTACTAAGAGACCTTAGCAGATGTAGGGAAATGTAGTAGGTGTTGAAGGACATGAAGTTAGAGAAAGGAAAAAATATCAAATTCAAGGACAATAGGTGACAATCACCTTAATTTCTCCTGGTGGTAATTTATTACATCCGGAAATGCTGGGCTCTTCAATTTTTTTATTTCACTGTGGAAACTTTGAAGAGAGAATAGGATATAACATGCCAGAAGTATGTCAAAAAGGAGAGGAAAACAGAAAATAATGAGACAAACTCTTCATTTTTTATGTGAAACAGCAAAGGAAGACGAATCTTTTCATCTTGTCCAAATGCCATATTCCATTATTTCCTTTTGAAAGTTTTTTTTGAGGAAATCTAGATTCTCTGCTATGGACTCCTTTGTAGAAATGAGTGATACAGTTTACAATTTTTTATATTTATTGAGGATTATGAAGGGAACCTCCCTGGTTTCTCAGATGGTGAAGAATGTCAATAAGATTTGAGGACCAGAGATTGTAGGCAATAAACAATGAACTGATAGGAGGAAAATTTGAAAACTATAATGTTTTATCTAATATAAATTATTGCATCTATTATTAATGCCCTTTCATAATTTACTTGAATGTTCTGATTTATTTTTATTATTTTCATGTTTGTAAGGGTTTACATTTAAGGGAAGCGGTAAAGTCTTCAACATTTTATTAAATATTAAGTTGGGGTTTGGGGATGTAACTCTATTTACTCCTTAGCTGATTCGATGCTTGAACCTGAATTATATTCACCCAAGTATGAGTGAGGGGAAAATGGGAATAGGAATATTTTTTCCTCATGTTTAAATAGCTTTTGTACTGTCTTGAAGCATATATGCTACTTTTCTGGCATTCAATCATTACTGCATAGCTCAGTACACATGTTTTACAGAAATCTGACCTATTTCTTCTCAAAGAAGACTGTGTTTTTGAAATATGATCATTTGAATCTTTGAGTATCAGATTACGTGTGAACAGGAATAATAGTAAAAAAAAAAATACAGAGGAGCAGTGACAGTAATATAGACAAAATTTACACTTGGTTTAGGGCTACATTTTGAGCTCAGAGTTGAATAGCATCATAATTGGTATTCTATAAACTAAAGTACTTCCAACAAAATAATGTCTTAAGATGTGTTAGAAAGCAGCTTATTCCTAATGTTTTCTTACTTATAATTTGTGGGGAATACTTAAACTGGTTGCCTTTGTGAACTTAATATAAAATGTTGGCTATTTGCTCCCTCTCATCTCACTATTTTATCATATCATATTGTATTTCTTTGGGACTAGGAAAATAAGTAGGTGAGAGATTTATAATTTTTAAAAGATGTAGTTTAGCAACTGCTGACAAAATGTAAAACAAGTTAAAACAGATAAGGTTAATATCAGTAAAAACAATTGCAAAGAAAAGAGATAATCAACTAGTAGGAAAAACTTGGCCTATATATTAATAATTAAGGGATCTAGATTTATCCATAGATTTACAACTAATTTTCCATTTCTTCTTTTTCCAGTTAATCTCTTTGAGTCTTAATTTTCTTATCTGCAAAGTGTGGCTTAGAACTTCTATTACTTCAAATGTTTGCAAAAGGTTGTGGGAGATCAACCAGAATGCAACAGCCACAATAAAAAGATAACTTTTCCCACAGGCAGGCTCCTGAGTTGTTGTATGAATCAAGTTAATAATATAGAACTTTATAAACTCTAAAGCACTAAACACACTACCATTTTTAACAAAAAGATAACTAGGGCATGCTAATAACACTGAACTGTGAGTTTGGACTGTAAACTCCAGTGAAGAGACTTGGAGTTTGTGACTTTATTGTGACTATAAAGCTTGTTGACATATGATGAGGATTTGATGAGAGGATGAGAGACTTATTCAGACAAGACAGGGTAAGGTATGATTGGCTACCGTTTTCAGGGTTGGTCTTTGATTCACACACAGCAGCATAATCATGTATTTCAAAAACTGTAAACTTTTTGCATAAGCATGACATAATTATTATTTGTCTTATCTTTGCAAGGGAGATACATTATAATCCAACTGACAGATGAAGAGGCTCAGAGACCCAGTGGTTAAAGGCCTTAGCCAAAGTCATAAAACTAAGGAATGTCAGGGCCAGTATTAGAACTTCTAAGGTGGTGTGGTTTCTGCCACATTGTCAGTGATGGTTTAGATATGGGATGATAAAGTGATGAACATGGATAAAAATTCAAAATGCTTAAACTTAATATCTCTTTTTTGAATCCATCATTTTCCTCCAGAAGGGTGCTGGAGCCAGGAAACTACTCTCTCAGTGAAAAATAGAGGAAGAAACCACTTGAATCACAACTGAAATATTCAACCCAGTCAAAGCAACCTTCAGGAGCTGACAAGTAGCCACAGCTTTGAGAGTCCATGCAAGTAAGCCAATAAATCATGATATTTATTAAATGTCCCATTAAAATGACACTGGAATCTAGTCCTTTGCATACATTATTTCAGAGTTGTCAAATTTAAAGATGGCAACAACTAGCAAAATACCTAGAACTTCTAGCAAGCATGGGGAGGTAAACCATTCCTTTCCTGAAAAAAAAAAAAAAAAGAAACAGTTGTAGTATTTGTGTAGTTGAATCCTATGAGGATGATATCATAAAGAAACTTCTTGGATGATGACAGATATTTTAAGATTCTTAAAAATATGTACTATTTTAGGAAATATTTAATGTCATAAGATCATGACTTATAATTTGGACACATTTTAGAGAGTGTTGTATGAGATTTGAGTTGCTCATTAAAATGCTTGTATTAGAAAGGTTTATATTTCTGTTATACTTTTTATCTTTCTCATATTTTTTCATATGTAGATATCCTGTGAACATTTATTGAGCATGTTTTCACAACTATGAGAACATAAGTTTATGATATTAAAATCTATATTTGATGTATACATAAAAGTCACATATAGTACAGAAAATAATTTCACTTAAATAACATTTTGAAATAAATTATGGTGGGTAGAAGAGGATCCAGGTCTAGAGGCTCTGCTTCTTATGCTAATATTTTGTAGACAGAAGACTCTCAATAAATGTTGCCAGAATGATTGAAAAATAAATGGGATTATCTCTGAGCTTTAATTCCCTCATACATAAAAGACAAAAATACTTTTGATAGTATTTTTTTTTAATGGGGAAGTTTATATCTAATTTCTTTTGTAGTGACTGAACCACAACAGCTGCTTAAAAATGATAGCTGTTATATAAATATCAATTTCCTCTCCTACTTCCTGTTCTTTTTCCTTTGATTCATTTTAGATGGAAATCTTTCCAAAATGTTGCCCATTCTTGTAATAAAATGAAGTTATCTGCGCTGTGCGCTGTGTTTAGTCGCTCAATCATGACAGATTCTTTGCGACCCCATGGACTGTAACCCTCCAAACTCCTTTATCCAGGGGGATTCTCCAGGCAAAAATACTGGAGTAGGTTACCATGTCCTTCTCCAGGGGAGCTTCCCAATCCAGGGATCGAACCCAGGTCTCCTGAATTGCAGGCAGATTCTTTACCATATGAGCCACCAGGGAAGCTCAGAGTAATTTTTGTGCAGAAGACTAAGAGCATAGCAATAACTAATATTTATTGAGCTTTACTATGCTGTAAAGAATTCCAGGGACGGGGGAGCCTGGTGGGCTGTCGTCTCTGGGGTCACACAGAGTTGGACACGACTGAAGCGACAGCAGCAGTAGCAGCAGCAAGAGCCATAAGAATCATAATTTTTTTCTTAAATATAAGGAGATCAAAGCTCAGATAGGGAAAACAACATCTTCAAAGCCATATAACCATTTAGTGAAGAGACAGAGTGTAAATCTAAACATTTGGACCCCCAAATTCCTGTGCTTGGCTCTAACACCCAACCATGGTTATGATAGTGGGCTTGTATACAGGGAGACTGTTAGTAATTACTAGTGCTTGTTTGTCCTACACTGAATATTCTTAATAGACTAATGCTAAAATCACTGCAGATGGTGACTGCAGCCATGAAATTAAAAGGCGCTTACTCCTTGGAAGAAAAGTTATGACCAACCTAGATAGTATATTCAAAAGCAGAGACATTACTTTGCCGACTAAGGTCCGCCTAGTCAAGGCTATGGTTTTTCCTGTGGTCATGTATGGATGTGAGAGTTGGACTGTGAAGAAGGCTGAGCACCAAAGAATCGATGCTTTTGAACTGTGGTGTTGGAGAAGACTCTTGAGAGTCCCTTGGACTGCAAGGAGATCCAACCAGTCCATTCTGGAGGAGATCCACCCTGGGATTTCTTTGGAAGGAATGATGCTAAAGCTGAAACTCCAGTACTTTGGCCACCTCATGCGNGGTGTTGGAGAAGACTCTTGAGAGTCCCTTGGACTGCAAGGAGATCCAACCAGTCCATTCTGAAGGAGATCAACCCTGGGATTTCTTTGGAAGGAATGATGCTAAGGCTGAAACTCTAGTACTTTGGCCACCTGATGGGAAGAGTTGACTCATTGGAAAAGGCTCTGATGCTGGGAGGGGTTGGGGGCAGGAGGAGAAGTGGACGACCCAGGATGAGATGGCTGGATGGCATCACGGACTCTATGGACATGAGTCTGAGTGAACTCCAGGAGATGGTGATGAACAGGGAGGCCTGGTGTGCTGCGATTCATGGGATCATAAAGAGTCGTACATGACTGAGCGACTGAACTGAACTGAACTGAACTGAGGCCTGGACCTTGCTCAGTATATCCCTCCCCAGAAAGGGTGAGGGAGACTTCAGCATGATGAGAAACTCATATGAAAAACAGCACAAGGTCCCAATTGCAGTTTAATGGATGACTGAAATAGTGTTTGGCTCATCCAGACAGCCCCATTATGGCAGTGGACTGGGAGGAAAGCAGGTCAGGCGCTATAGGGAGGAAGAAAGTTGCACCATTGTCTAAAAGGAAATCAACTGATTGGCCGCCCACAGTTATTATTACTTGGAGTTCCTCAGGTATAATTAGGACAGGGGCTTGTGTGGGGACTTCTTGGCACATTCAGTCCCAATTGCCTTAAGAGTCCAACCTCTGGGGCCTACACCTCAGAGGGCAGTCTTTTCTTCAGTGTGGTCCCTTGCAGACCAAACTTGGAGGCAAGGGCAGCTCAGACACCTAGGGCAATCCCATTTGAGAAGCCCCTCCTTTCCACAGTAATAGCAAGCCCACCCCTTTTTGCCTGCATCCCTCTGAGAATTTTCCTCAGGCTGTTTCAGAGCAGATCTAACAGACTATGTTGGGGCTTCAGTCTTTTGCCTGATTCTTTTTTTGCTTCCTATTTTCGTCTTCCTTCATGCCATAGTATACTGTCTGAGCCAGCTGCTACCATTTTTATAAAGACTAAAAGTGAAACTGAAGTCGCTCAGTCGTGTCTGACTCTTTGCGACCCCATGGACAGTAGCCTACGCCAGGCTCTTCCATCCATGGGAATTTCTATGTCTAAAGACTAATTTAGTCCAAATATCTGTTTTTGTAACTTACAGCAGATATCTGAAGCTAACTGAGTGAGAAATCCATCTTTTAAGATTACTCCTCCTTCTGCACTTTCAGCGTCAACATCAGTAAACTTGTGGAGCGCCTCCTGTAGTCTATCTAGGAATTTACTAGGAATTTCCTTCTCTCCCTGTTCTATGTCAGCCAACTTAGCATAGTCTAAAGTCAGCATGTGCTCACTTGAGACCTTAAAAAATACATCCAACAAAATGACTCTGTTATAAGAACTGCTTGGTTCCCAATAGTGGAGAGGGCTATTTTGTGTTCCCTCTTTCCCCTTGCCTTCAAATCATTCATCTCCAAAAGTAATAGGTTCCCCCAAAACTCGAGCTCTCAAGTAAGGAGTCAGCATCTGTCTCAAGATATACATTACATCTCTCCAAGTAAACTCATAAAGTAAAGTTAGTCCCATAAAGGTTTCTATGTACTTTTTGAATCCTCTTAATAGTCTTGACCACAATTGGTACTGTTTGAATTTCTACCGAGACTGAGGCAATCCCTCCTGAAAGGGTGCCCTTATCCTCAGACTGTTTAGCTGGGAGTCCCAGATACAGGTACAAAGTACGAGGACAGGAGGGAGCTGAAGTTTTCACACTCAAATCTACACCCTTAGGACATAAGTCTGGCATGTTTCGCTGAGAGAGAAAGAGCAGCATATATGTCACTGCTACACATTTCTCTTGTTTTCTAAGGAACAGATCTAATTGTAAAATAGTATTATAGTTGTGACCCTTCAACAGTCCAGCATTCCCCATCTTCCAAAAGCTACTGTGGCCATTCAGTATCACAGAAGATCAGGCGTGCCTTTTTTAAGCTCTGGGGAACAAACTTGTCCCAATTTTTTAAAACATATTTTAAAGGAGTGGGTCTGAAACTGCTAGCTAGCATCTGTATGAGAGATAAAAGTGGCCTCTACAGTCATGGCTTTTTTTCTACTGGAGGCATCCCTCCCTGCTTTAGATGAGAGTGAAGACAGACTTTCCACTGAAGCTTTCCTTCCCTGGTCAGACTTAGTCTGTTCCTTACCAACACAGGTGCTTTACTCGTTCCCTTCAGCCCGCTCATTCTACCATCAAGGTGGTGTGGAGATGCACCAGGGGTAGACCTGATAGCATCCAAAATTGATTTCTAGTTCCTTACCACCAAGACCTTTGTTTGATTTGTCCTTTTCCTTTGATACCACCTGGGGTGGAGCAGAGTAGCTTTCCTGGAATGTTTCTGAAGCTAGAACTACTAGGGGAAGAAGCATCCATCTTACATGTGTCTGTGCACATTCTTAAGTACAGTCTTGACCACAATAGAATCGGTGAGTCATCAGCACACCAGTAAGCAACTGGAGAGTTTTATCTAGTCTGCTAATAGCTAGCACTATCAAAGGAAGAAGTCCACTGTACTTCCAATCTGGGATTCCTGACCTATGTTCGTGGAAACCTCATACTCGCTAGCAGCACTTCCATCCATATAGTTTGGAGGGACAGGTATGACAAGGACTCACTTCTGGGACTCTGGCCCCATACGGAAACAGCCAAGAGAGAGGTGCTGCTGGAGCTAGAGTTCCACTTGATACCCAAACAGTCTCCTAGCAAGTCTGGGTTCCCCATGACTACCAGGGTTGGGGCCTGAGTAAAAGTACGCAGTAATGGCATGGATCACAAATCCAATGAAAGTCTATGATCTGACAGATCACGTTGGTAGTAATAATTCCCCACGCAGTTATGAAATGGTCAAAGAGACCAGGAAAAGTTGACCAAGAAAGAAAAGTTTGGTCCAAATATTTCACCCATTTCTGGCCGCTCCCCTCGTAGGAACATTGGGTGCCTCTTGGCATTGGAAGGTCCATATAAACCCCCAACACGGCTCCCCTTTTAGGGGTTGCTTTCAGTTATTGTGAGGCACCACAAAATCACAGAGCAGGGCTCATCACCAGCTTCATACTTATTTCTCTATGTCTCGTTCATGCTACATTCACACAGACAGGTAAGAAGAGTCAATTCCTAGGTTCAGTTCAGTTTCGTTGCTTAGTCATGTCCGACTCTTTATGACCCCATGAACTGCTGCATGCCAGGCCTCTTTGTCCATCACCAACTCCCGGAGTCCACCCAAACCCATGTCCATTGAGTCGGTGATGCCATCCAACCATCTCATCCTCTGTTGTCCCCTTCTCCTCCTGCCCTCAATCTTTCCCAGCATCAGGGTCTTTTCCAATGAGTCAGCTCTTCCCATCAGGTGGCCAAAGTATTGGAGTTTCAGCTTCAGCATCAGTCCTTCCAATGAACACCCAAGATTGATTTCCTTTAGGATGGAATGGTTGCATCTCCTTGAAGTCCAAGGGGCTGTCAAGAGTCTTCTCCAACACCACAGTTCAAAAGCATCAATTCTTCTGCACTCAGCTTTCTTTATAGTCCAACTCTCACATCCATACATGATCACTGGAAAAACCTGAGCTACTGAACTGAACTGTACTGACTAGATGGACCTTTGTTGGCAAAGTAATGTCTCTGCTTTGTAATATGCTGTCTAGGTTGGTCATAACTTTCTTTTCAAGGAGTAAGCATCTTTTAATTTCATGGTTTCAATCACCATCTGAAGTGATTTTGGAGCCCAGAAAAATAAAGTCAGCCACTGTTTCTACTGTCTTCCCATCTATTTGCCATGAAGTGATGGGACTGGATGCCATGATCTTCATTTTCTGAATGTTGAGCTTTAAGCCAACTTTTTCACTCTCTTTGGTTTCATCAAGAGGCTCTTTAGTTCTTAACTTTCTGCCATAAAGGTGGTGTCATCTGCATATCTGAGGTTATTGATATTTCTCCTGGCAATCTTGATTCCAGCTTGTGCTTCCTCCAGCCCAGCGTTTCTCATGTACATACTCTGCATATAAGTTAAATAAGAAGGGTGACAATATACAGCCTGACATACTCCTTTTCCTATTTAGAACCAGTCTATTGTTCCATGTACAGTTCTAACTGTTGCTTCCTGACCTGCATACAGATTTCTCTAGAGCCAGGTAACTTGATAAGAAGTCCAGGGTTCCCAAAGAGGAGAAAGTGTTGAAGCCCTCAAGAAAGAGAAAGGTGTCTGGGCCTCTTAAGGAGAAAAGGACAAACATTCTTTTCTACATTGCTTTGTCTTAGTCAATGTAACAATGTATCTTGCCAAAGGATATGTTTTTCCTTGACAAGAACCTTATGATTAATCCTGTCATCTTAAAATATATATTATGGTAATAGATCTGGTAAGATCTTTCTATTGTTCATTCTAATCTTGTTAATTTAAGATATATGTTGTGGGAGTGGGTCTGAAAAATATATATAAGGCCTTGATAAGACTAGCTAGGGGGGCATTCTCTGTCCCCCTTCTGATGTCTATGTCAGAAGATTTTTCTTTACTTTAATAAAACTCTGCTACACAAAAGCTCTTGAGTGATCAAGCTTGGTCCTTGGTCCTGAAACTAAATCTTCTTCAGAGATCATGAATCCAAACTCATTTACCATAAACTATCACCTTGGGGGCTTGTTTGGGGTCTTCGGGACCAGGTAAGAACACTCAGAGCTCTAGCCTCTCTGCTTTCTCAGTATTGCCATTTCCTGCTTTACTTTACTAACTCTATGGTGTGCTTGTGTGAATGAATGGCATGCCCTGTGTGAAGCAAGTGATAAGCCCTGCTCTNGACCAGATCCCATGATTTTAGTTTTTTGAATGTTGAGCTTCAAGCCAGCTTTTTCACTCTCCTTGTCCACCCTCATCAAGAGGCTCTAGTTCCTCTTTGCTTTTTTACTTTAGAGTGAGTGGTACCATCTTCATTTCTGAGGTTGTTGATATTTCTCCCAGCAATCTTGATTCGAGCATGGGATTCATCCAAGCCGACATTTCTTATGATGTACTCTGCATATAAGTTAAATAAGCAGCGTGACAGACAATATACTGCCTTGTTGTACTCCCCTTAGCCAATTTTGAACCAGTTAGCTGTTCCATGTCTGGTTCTAACTGTTCTTCTTGACCTGTATTCAGGTTTCTCAGGAGATAGGTAAGGTGGTCTGGTATTCTCATTTCTTTAAGAATTTTCCACAATTTGTTGTGATCTACATAGTCAAAGTCTTCACCATAAAGTCAACGAAGCAGAAATTAATTTTTTTTCTGGAACTCCCTTGCTTTCTCCATGATCCATGTACATTCTATGGGTATTAACAAATGTATAATTACATATATCCACCATCATAGTGTCATACAAAATAGTTTCTCTTTCTAAAAATTCGATGTGCTCTGCCTATTTATCCCTTCTTCTTCTCTAATTCCTGGAAACCACTGATTCTTTTATTGTCTCCATGCTGCTGCTGCTGCTGCTAAGTCGCATCAGTTGTGTCCGACTCTTTGCGACCCCATGGACTGTAGCTTACCAGGCTCCTCCATCCATGGGATTCTCCAGGCAAGAGTACTGGAGTGGGGTGCCATTGCCTTCTCCGATTGTCTCCATAATTTTGGCTTTTCCCAACTGTCAGAAAACTCAAACCATACAGTATATAGTCTTTCAGACTGGCTTATTTCATGAATAATATGCATTTAAGATTTCTCCATGTATTTTTATGACTTGATAGCTCATTTATTTTTAGCATTCAATATTGTTCCATCGTCTAGATATACCGTAGTTTATTTATACATTCACCTATTGAAGGACATTTTGGTCGCTTCCAGTTTTGGACAATGAGGAATAAAGCTAATGTTAAATCTGTGTGCAGATTATTGTGTGGACATGTTTTCAGCTTATTTGCATAAATACCAAGGGGTGTAATTGCTGGATCATATATTAAGTGTATGTCTATATTCCAGAATGACTGCAATATGCATTCTCACTATCAGTGAATGAGAGTTCCTATTGCTCTGTATCATCTCTGCCATTTTGTGCTGTTAATGTTTCAACTGTTGTCATTCTAATAGGTGTTTGTTGGAATCTCATTGGTATTTTAAGTTTCATTGCTCTGATGACATATGATGTTGAACATATTTTCATATACTTTTCTGTCATTTATGTATCCTCTTTGGTAAGGTGTCTGTTAAGGCTTTTGATCTTTTTTCATAATCAGTTTTTTTTTTTTTTTTAATGGTTGAGTGTTAAGAGCCTTTTGTATTGGGTTGGTCACAAAGTTCATTTGGGTTTTTTCCATAAAATATTGTGGAAAAACCCAAACAAACTTTTTAGCCAACCCAGGATATTTAGAATAACAGTCCTTTATCAAACTTATCTCTTGTAAATATTTTCTTCCAGTCTGTGGCTTATCTTCTCACTTTGTAATGTCTCTCACAGAATGGCAGATTTGTATTTTAATTATATCCAACTTATCAATCATTTATTTTATTGATCATGCTTTAGATGTAGTATCTAAAATATCCTTACTCAAACTAAGGTCATCTATATTTCCTCCTACCTTATCTTCTGGGAATTTTGTAGTTTTGTGTTTTTTATTCAGATCTATGTTGTGAATGGTATAAAGTCTGTCTAAATTCATTTTTTAGCATGTGGATATTTACATCTTTCAGCACCATTTGTTTAAAAGACCATATTTTCTCCATAGTATTGTGTTTCCTCCTTTGTCAAAGATCAATGTTTTACTTGAAATAGTGTAATGATTGGTCCATTTCACCTGCCTTCACTAATCAAGGTCATTTTAAGACTTGCATGTGTGCCAGGCAGCAACTAACCTAAGCAATAAGACGTTTGCCCAAATTGTTTTCCAGAAGCTTGGAGTCAGCTGCATCTAGTTCACGATGAGTTGATTGAGACTGGATATGACCACAGACCACTGACCCTTCAACTGGGCATGCTTGGTGACCTTTTGAGATGCAGAGACCTGTAACTCGGGTATGTCTGTGTGTGGAATGATTCCTATACCTTTTCCCACACCTCAGCTCACCCTGCTTCTTTATTTATTATCCACAAGAGCCCTGACTCCTTGCTTATAGGGAAGCAGATTCAAGACTAGTTCTCTAGTCTCCTTGACCTTGGAGATAAACCCTCTTTGCTGTAAACCTCTGTGTTTTAACTTGCTGTGTATTGCACAAAATCAACCTGATTTATTAACATAATTTTTATTGTTTCTTGTAATTTGTTTTTTATATTCAAAATACTATTATGTCTTTTTTAATATAATTTTATTTATGTTAATTGGAGGTTAATACTATTATGTCTTGCATGCATTTTTTTAATGGTCTAAACTTAGTTTAAACTTGCTACTGCATTAACAGTAACTATTCAAACAGAAACGATTCTGCTTACTAGCTTTTTAGAATTTCCTTCTAAATTCATGGATCTTTTAGGTTCAGTATAGCATCTCTCTATCAGATGTAGTCCCTTAAATCTATTTCTCACTTCCACTGTATAATCATAAGGGATTTGATTTAGGTCATACATGAATGGTCTAGTGGTTTCCCCTACTTTCTTCAATTTAAGTCTGTATTTGGCAATAAGGAGTTCATGATCTGAGCCACAGTCCACTCCTGGGCTTGTTTTTGCTGACTGTATAGAGCTTCTCCATCTTTGGCTGCAAAGAATATAAGCAATCTGACTTCAGTGTTGACCATCTGGTGATGTCCATGTGTAGAGTCTTCTCTTGTGTTGTTGGAAGAGGGTGTTTGCTATGACCAGTGTGTTCTCTTGGCAAAACTCTATTAGCCTTTGCCCTGCTTTGTTCAGTATTCCAAGGGCAAATTTGCCTGTTACCCCAGGTCTTTCTTGACTTCCTACTTTTGCATTCCAGTTCCCTATAATGAAAAAGACACCTTTTTTGGGTGTTAGTTCTAAAAGATCTTGTAGGTCTTCATAGAACCATTCAGCTTCAGCTTTTTCAGTGTTACTGGTTGGGGCATAGACTTGGATTATTCTGATATTGAATGGTTTGCCTTGGAAACGAACAGAGATAATTTTGTCGTTTTTGAGATTGCATCCAAGTTCTGCAATTTGGACTCTTTTGTTGACCGTGATGATTACTCCGTTTCTTCTAAGGGATTCCTGCCCATAGTAGTAGATATGATGGTCATCTGAGTTAAATTCACCCATTCCAATCCATTTTAGTTTGCTGATTCCTAGAATGTCAATGTTCCCTCTTGCCATCTCCTGTTTGACCACTTCCAATTTGCCTTGATTCATGGACCTGACATTCCAGGTTCCTATGTAATATTGCTCTTTACAGCATCAGACTTTTTCACCAGTCACATCCACAGCTGGGTACTGTATTTGCTTTGGCTCCATCCCTTCATTCTTTCTTAAGTTATTTCTCCACTGATCTCCAGTAGCATGTTGGGCACCTACTGACCTGGGGAGTTCATACTGTTCATGGGGTTCTCGAGGCAAGAATACTGAAGTGGTTTGTCATTCCCATCTCCAGTGGACCACATTCTGTCAGACTTCTCCACCATACAGTGGGAGTGAGGAATAGATTTAAGGGACTAGATCTGATAGATAGAGTGCCTGATGAACTATGGATGGAGGTTTAGGACATTGAACAGGAGACAGGGATCGAGACCATCCCCATGGAAAAGAAATGCAAAAAAGTAAAATGGCTGTCTGGGAAGGNTTGATACTGTTCATGGGGTTCTCAAGGCAAGAATACTGAAGTGGCTTGCCATTCCCTTCTCCAATGGACCACGTTCTGTCAGCTCTCTCCACCATGACCTGCCTGTCTTGGGTTGCCCTGCAGGCATGGCTTGGTTTCATTGAGTTAGACAAGGCTGTGGTCCTAGTGTGATTAGATTGAGTAGTTTTCTGTGAGTATGGTTTCAGTGTGTCTGCCCTCTGATGCCTTCTTGCAACACCTACCATCTTACTTGGATTTCTCTTACCTTGGGCGTGGAGTGTCTCTTCAGGGCTGCTCCAGCAAAGCACAGCCGCTGCTCCTTACCTTGGACGAGGGGTATCTCCTTACCGCCACCGTTCCTGACCTTGGAACTCAGGGTAGCTCCTCTCGGTCTCTGCCCCATCCTCAGACACAGGGTAGCTCCTCTAGGCCGTTCCTGTGTCATCGCAGCCTGGCACTCTAGGCTGCTGCCTCTGACCTCAGATGTGGGGTAGCTCCTCTTGCCCGTGCTTAGTGCACCAGCAGAGCCGGGCCGGTGCACTAAGTGCAGGCAGCTGCAAGAGCTGGGCCAGTGCACTAAGCACAGGCAAGAGGAGCTACCCTACTAGAAAGTTATTAACAGCACATTTTGGAGTGAGGTGAACTCTAGCTGCAGAAATGTCTCTCAGGCTAGCTGTCACCCTCTTGGCTGCCTGTCTCAGGGGCCAATGGCCTAAAAGTGAGTCTTTGTTATGGAGGTGTCTCCTATCTATGTGGATAGAAGCACTGTTGGTGACTATGAGATTTTTGAGGACACAGATCAAGAATTGTAGGATCTGGCTAGATTGGAAATGCAATGGGCTTCTTCCTTTGGTAGCACTAGCTCTTAGCAGACCAGAAAAGGCTCTCTGATGGCTTCTGTCTCAACTCCTTAGGTATTTCTTTTGTGGAAGCTGTGGAAATGAACTGGAAGGACTGGCCCTAGTAGCTTGAGGACAGAAATCACTCTTTCCTCACTGGCCAACCCTCCACAACCACTTTTGCTATCACATATACTAGTGTGGTGACACTCAGAAGGGACATTTTGGTTGTTGTCTGTCCCTTTATGACTCACCACTTCTACTGCAGTCAGGATTGTACTCAGGATTGTACATAGGCACATGAAAGATGGATGCTTCCCTTAGTAGTACTAGCTTGGGAAGCATTCCAAAAGTTACTCTACTCCACCCCGAGTGGCATCAGAGGAAAAGGGCAAATCAAACAAAAGTCTTGGTGGTATGGAACAAAATAAATCTGGGATGCCATCAGGTATACCCCTGGTGCATCTCCACCCCACCTTGCTGTAGAACCAGGAGGGATGAGTAAGACGCCTGCATCAGTCAGGGACAGACTAAGTCTGACCAGGGAAGGAAAGCTTCCATGGAGAGTCTGTCTACACTCCTATCTAAAGCAAGGAAGGACACTTACAGTGGAAAAAAGCCATGGCTATGAATGCTGCTTTTTTTCTCTTATAGATGGGAGCAAGCAGTTCCAAAACCACTTCTTTAAAATGTAGTTTTAAAAAGTACTGGGACTAGTTTGATCCCCAGAGTTTAAAAAGACATGCCTGATCTTCTTCTGTGATACTAAATGGTCACAGTATCCTTTGGAAGACGGGGAATGCTGACCTGTTGAAGGATCTAAATCATTACTGTTTTACAACTAGATCGGTTCTGTAGAAAATAAGGGAAATGGGTAGAAGTGTCTTATGTGTTGTTCTTTATCTCTCTGGGATACATGCCAGATTTCTGTCCTACGGGTACAAATTTGGGTGTGAAACCTTCAGCTCCTTCTTGTTCTCTTACTTTGGCCCCTTTATCTGGGGCTCCCAACTGAACAGGGTGAGAATCAGGACACCCTTCTAGGAGGGGTTGCCTCAGTCTTGGTAGAATTTCAAACAGTCCCAATTGTGGTCGACAGTATTTAGAGGATCCAAAAGGTACATAGAAGACTTTACAGAACCAACTTTACTTGATGACCTTACTTGGTGAGATGTAATGTATGTCTTGGGACAGACACTGACCCCTGACTCGAAAACTTGAGTTTTGGAGGAAGCTATTATTTTTGGAGATGAATGGCTTGTATGTAAGACAAGGGTAAAAAGGGAACACAGAATAGTCCTCCTTCCTACTGGGAGCCAAATGGTTCCAATAACAGAGCTGCTCTGCCGGATGTATTCTTGAAGGACTTAAGCAAGCACATTCTAAGACTTTATGCTAAGTTGGCTGGCATAGAACAGGAGAGAAGGAAACTCCAGGTAAATTCCTATATAGACTATGGGAGGCTCTGCACAAGTTTACTGATGTTGATCTTGAAAATCCAGAAGTAGGAGTGATCTTAAAAGATAAATGTCTCACTCAGTCACCTCCAGATATCTGCCTTAAGTTACAAAAACAGGCGCTTGGGCCAAATCAGTCTTTAGAAAAACTGTTACAGCTGTCTCAGATGGTATATTATAGTACAGAATATAAGGAGGAAATTAAGAGGCAAAAAAGAACCAGGCAAAAGACTGAAGCCACAACAATGGCTGTTAGATCTGCTCTGAAACAGCCTGAGGAAAAATGCCCAGAGGAACCCAGGTGAAAAAGGATTGATTTGTTATTACTGTGGAAAGGAGTGGCATCTCAAGGAAGATTGCCCTCAGGCGTCTAAGCCACACCTGGCTCCAGGTCTGCAAAGGACCATACTGGAGAAAACACTTCCCTCGAAGGTGTAGGCCTCAGGGGTCAGACTGTCAAGACAATCTGGACTGAAGGTGCCAGGAGGCTCCATACAAGTTCCAGTCTTCAGGTGTAAGTCCTCAGGTGTAATTAACACCTGAGAAACCCTGGTTATTAATAAATGTGGGAAAGTCAATAAGTCGATTTATTTTGGACGCTGGGGCAGTTTTTTCTATGCTCGCTGAAGCCCCTAGCTTTCCTCCCGATTCACTACCATAGTGGGACTGTCTGGATGAACCAAACATTACATCTGTCATCCTTTAAGCGGCAACTGGGACTCTGTGCTGTTTTCTCACGAGTTTCTGATTGTGCCGGGGTCTCCCTCACCCCTTCCAGGGAGGGATATATTGAGCAAGGTCCAGGCCTCTGTTTTCATGAATATGGAGCCTGCCCATTCTCTATCATTAATTGAACAAAATATAAATACTAAAGTGTGGGCTGATGGAAAAAGTGTGGGTTGAGCACAAATTGCTGTTCTTGTCTTTATCAAGCTCAAAGACCCTCACCTATTTTCACATCAAAAGCAGTATCCATTAAAGCCTCAGGTGTTAAGGAAGGGTTAAAACCCATCACTGAGAATTTAAAGGGGCAGGGGCTATTAATTCTCTGTAACAGTCCATACAACACTCCTGTTTTGGGTGTAAAAAGCCAAATGATAAATCTAGACATGTTCCAGAATACTAATAATAAGTGTCTAATCCTTATACTTTATTCTGTGAAATTCCTAAATGAGCCAAATATGACTTTAAGACAATTGAGAGGATTCTTGTGCTTTACGTGCTATTGCCACATTTGGATTCTTATTATAGGGAACTTGCCCAGCCTTTATATAAACTTGTAACTGAGACTCAGTAGGCCCAAGCTGACAAGCTGGTTTGGTCCCCAGAGACTCAAAAGGCTTTTAAGGCCCTTTAAACTGCTATCTTACAGGCTCCAACTTTGAGCTTGCCCACAGGATCAGAGTTTAGTTTGCTACTGAAAAATGGTTATGGCCACATTGCTTATAATTGTAAGCATTGTTACTATTGCTTTGCTAATGATTAAAGCTCATAAGTTTACTAATTGGTGAAATTTTACTATACTGACTTATGATGCAAGTAGGATCTTACATTCTAAAGTTCAGAGTGACAATGGCTCTGTCTTAAAGCTGCTGTAACTCAAAGGGTGTCAAAAGTTCTAGGAATAGAATATCACACTGTTCCTGGAGACCCCAATCTTTAGAAAAAGTTGAAAAGGCTAGTGACATTATTAAAATACATCCATGTAAGCTAACTCAGGAAACACAGGACAGTTGGTTTACAGTTCTGCCCATAGCTTTAAGGGGTAACCATCCCCACCCCCCTCTCCGCACACACACACACAAAAGAAGGGATTGTCTCTATGACAGATTGTTTTTGTGCACAGATATTGTCATAGATCCTGAAGCCTTAAAATTAACTATGTGACTCAGCTTTTAGCTTTTCAACAGACATTATTGGGAGGTTAACTCCTGACCCAGCCTTTAAGTCAAACAAACTGCTGTTTGAGCCAGGAATCGAGATGGGNGTGCACAGATATTGTCATAGATCCTGAAGCCTTAAAATTAACTATGTGACTCAGCTTTTAGCTTTTCAACAGACATTATTGGGAGGTTAACTCCTGACCCAGCCTTTAAGTCAAACAAACTGCTGTTTGAGCCAGGAATCGAGATGGGCCTGAGAATCTATATGGGCTTGTTTCTGCTGACTCCAAAAATTCCTGAGTCAGCTGTTTGACCCTCAAGACAACACCTTCTTGTCCTGGGCTCATTCCTACACCTCACTCCATAATTGACATAATTTCTGGGTCTGCAGACCACTACCTTCATCATCAGTTGAAGAATTCCCATGGTGTTTCTCCACTTCAAGGAAAGGACTTTCTTCAACTCTGTGATGACATCTAGCAGTGCTAACATGGACTGATATAGCTATGGACATAATGTAACTTTTAATTTTAATTAGGTTTTAACTTGGTTTAATAACTCTTTTGCTTTACATCTGTAACTGTAACATAGGGTCTGTTTCTAACTGTTTGAAAGCTTACAAATGATTGTCCAGGCTCCTATTAGTCCACAGAGTCCTCCAACTATTACTTGGGGCCCCTGGATCAGAGACCCTCAACATGAAGGTTAGGAGAATGTGTTGCCTCAACAATTTAGGGGCAATGCCCCGCAACAGCAGGAAGTAGTTATGGAATGAAAATGACACCCCTTTCCCTTGGCAACATAATTCTCCTAAAAGAAAAGGGGGGATGAAAGAGTTAACTCCTAGGTAGGCTTATAAGAAGTCCAGGGTTCCTAAGGAGGAGAAAGGGGTCTGGAGCTCTCAAGGGGAAAAGGATAAATTTATTTTTTCTACATTGTTTTGTCTTAGTGAATATAACAATATATCTTGCTCAAGGATATGTTTCTCCTTAACAAGAACCTTCTGACTAATCCTGTCATCTTAAAATGTATATTATGGGAGTGAACCTGGTGAGGTCATTGTTCATTCTAATCTTGTTAATTTAAGATGTATGTTGTGAGAGTGGGTCTGAAAAATATATATAAGGCCTTGATAAGACTAGCTAGGGGGGCATTGTCTGTCCCCCTTCTGATGTTTATGTCAGAAGCTTTCTCTGTCCCTTTTCTTACTTTAATAAAACTCTGCTACACAAAAGCTCTTGAGTGATCAAGCCTGGTCCCTGGTCCTGAAGCTAAATCTTCTTCAGAGATCACAAATCTGACATCGTGCACCAAAAACTATCTCAGGCACATCTTAGAGTTAGCAGAGTATATGGAAAACATGTGCAGACTAAAATAACAGGTGAGCTAAAGCTCTGATTGTCCTTACCCTGTCCTGAAGATCCTAGATGAGCCCCCAAGATGATAGCTTATGGTGAACCATGTCGGATTCATGATCTCCAAAGAAGATTTAGCTTCAGGATCAGGAACCAGGCTTGATTACTCAAGAGCTTTTGTGTAGCAGAAGAAAAGGGACAGAGAAAGCTTCTGACATAGACATCAGAAGAGGATGGAGAGTGCCCCTGTTTGTAGATTTTTAAAAGATGGTCATTCTGACTGGTGTAAGGTGATACCTCATAGCAGTTTTGTTTTGCATTTCTCTAATAATTGGTGATGGTGATCATCTTTTTATGTGCCTCATGGTCATTTGTATGTTTTCTTTGGAGAAATGTCTATTTAAGTCTTCCACCCACTTTTTATTAGGTTGTTTGTTCTTTTGATATGGAGCTGCAATGAGCTGTTTATATACATTTTGGAGATTAATCCCTTGTCAGTTGCTTTGTTTGCAAATATTTTCTCCCATTCTGAGGACTGTGTTTTCATCTTGTTTCCATACGCTGTACTTATGAGAAGGCCAGCACCAGAGGGGGCCTTTCCTAGTTCCAGGGTTGTAGAGTGGCTGCAATGGCAGCTCCATCTTGTCCACATTACTGATTAACTGCACGTTGCTTCTATGGCAGTCTTAATTTCCTCCACAAGAATTTCCAGTTGCAAATTTCCTCACTCCAGCTCCCTCAGGCTGTCTCCTTGCCTTCAGCAGCAGTCCTCTCCCTAGGTTCACCCTCCAATTACCATGTTCAAGAGTCCCTTGGGCTGCAAGGAGATCCAACCAGTCCATTCTTTTTTTTTTTTTTTTTTTGGAGCTTCCATTTTACTTTATTTTACTTTACAATACTCTATTGGTTTTGGCATACATTGACATGAATCTGCCACAGGTGTACACGAACTCCCAAACATGAACCCCCCTCCCACCTCCCACCCCACATCATCCCTCCGGATCATCCCCATACACCAGCCCCAAGCATCCTGCATCCTGCATCGAACATAGACTGGCGATTCGTTTCTTACATGATAGTATACATATTTCAATGCTATTCTCCCAAATCATCCCACCCTCTCCCTCTCCCTCTCCCTCTCCCTCTCCCTCTTCCTCTCCCTCTCCTTCTCCCGAGTCCAAAAATCTGCTCTGCACATCTGTGTCTCTTTTGCTGTCTTGCATACAGGGTCCTCATTACCATCTTTCTAAATTCCATATATATGTGTTAGTATACTGTATTG
>SJYX01003303.1:86373-96662 GCA_006410675.1 Oreotragus oreotragus | reverse complement strand
AAATTTTACAAGTTGCCCTTCCAAAAATATTGTTTATATCACTATAACGGTGATGTTTATAATTATTTGTGAAAGTTTAACTCTTTGTAGCGTTGCATACTTCAGATATAATTTTTAGTAGGGTAGCCAAACATAACAAATAAATATTCTTATAAAAGAGGGAGAAATATGACAAAATAATAAAAAAATGAAAAGTTCATTATAATGATACTTTTTTGTACTTGTTCTCAAAATTTGCATTGGTGTGTCTATCACTTCCATTATCTTATCTCATTTTTTTCTTTAAAGAATACTTATGATTTATTTGACAGTATGCTATTCCTTATAATTATATAGATTCTCAAACTGAATGAAAAATTAAAGTATATTCATATTAAATAGTTTTTCATTAAAGGTTAGAATGCTTAGAAAATACTAAACACAAAGGTTAATATGGAAGGGTATTTATTTGCCTATCTGTATCTTTATTTTACACCTATAGAATTAACATTAAATTATAGAATAACTGTTTGCTGATTTTTTTCAACAAAGCCATACAATAAATAGGATCAGTTTTATTTTTTCAGAGCTGCAGCTGAAATCAAGGTAGAAAAGAATAAGTAAATCTATGTCATTATAGATTCATGCAAAACACAGTAAGAGATGAAGGATGTGAGCACTTCAGGATGTAAGGGTTATCTTACTACTTAGACACACAAATCAAGTTAAAAAGCAACTACTTAGAATTGAAAACAATTTCTTTTTTTTAATAATTTGCAATTGAAAGTAGAATTGTTTTAGAAGATAGTAATGCCAGTTCACCTATATTTACATATTAATCTGTGAGACTTTTCTTATAAATAGAAACAATAGTCTTTCACTGCATGAAAATATTATAACACTTAATACCAACATAATGATAGCAATCATTGGAAATAAGTTAAAACGGTAGAATTATCGACATTTAAGGAATCATTTATGGCTATTTAATGTTATCTTTGTTCTTGTAAATATAATGCTTTCAAATTATATCAGACTGTTTCATTCTGTTTTCAGGAAAATAAGAAATAGAGTTTAAGTGCCATGACAGATATAAATGGAAATGGAAAAAAATTAAATATGATAATAGTGTTGTTTCATTTTCAGATGTTTCAATCAATGATAAGAGATTACACTTACTTAAAATATTTCTATAATTTTAAAATTTGTTCAGTTTCTGTTTCCTCTTTAAAGAAATTTGTTATATATCTAGAAATCAGGCATTCAGCTATGTATCTATAAATCAAACTTTAAAAAATATTTCTATCCATCTGACATTGTGCACCAAAAACTATCTAAGCACATCTTAGAGTTAGCAGAGTATATGGAGAAACATGTGCAGACTAAAATAACAGGCGAGCTAAAGCTCTGATTGTCCTTACCCTGTCCTGAAGATCCCAGATGAGCTCCCAAGATGATGACTTATGGTGAGCCATGTCGGATTCATGGTCTCCGGGGAGGATTTGGCTTCAGGACCAGGGGCCGGGCTTGATTACTCGGGAGCTTTTGTGTAGCAGAAGAAAAGGGACAGGGAAAGCTTCTGACATGGACATCAGAGGAGGATGGAGAGTGCCCCTGTTTGTAGATTTTTAAAAGATGGTCATTCTGACTGGTGTAAGGCGGTGCCTCATGGCGGTTTTGTTTTGCATTTCTCTGGTGATTGGTGATGTTGATCATCTTTTTATGTGCCTCATGTTTATTTGTGTTTTCTTTGGAGAAATGTCTATTTAAGTCTTCCACCCACTTTTTATTGGGTTGTTTGTTCTTTTGATATGGAGCTGCAATGAGTTGTTTATATATATTTTGGAGATTAATCCCTTGTCAGTTGCTTTTTTGCAAATATTTTCTCCCATTCTGAGGGCTGTGTTTTCATCTTGTTTCCATAGGCTGTAGTTATGAGAAGGCCAGCCCCAGAGGGGGCCTTTCCTAGTTCCTGAGAGGGTAGGGTTGTAGAGTGGCTGCAATGGCGACTCCATCTTGTCACATTACTGATTACCTGCACGTTGCTTCTATGGCAGTCTTAATTTCCTCCACAAGAATTTCCAGTTGCAAATTTCCTCACTCCAGCTCCCTCAGGCTGTCTCCTTGCCTTCAGCAGCAGTCCTCTCCCCAGGTTCACCCTCCAGTTACCATGTTCAAGCGTCCCTTGGACTGTAAGGAGATCCAACCAGTCCATTCTGGAGGAGATCAGCCCTGGGATTTCTTTGGAAGGAATGATGCTAAAGCTGAAACTCCAGTACTTTGGCCACCTCATGCGAAGAGTTGACTCATTGGAAAAAACTCTGATGCTGGGAGGGATTGGGGGCAGGAGGAGAAGGGGACGACAGAGGATGACATGGCCGGATGGCATCACTGACTCGATGGACAAAAGTCTGAGTAAACTCCGGAAGTTGGTGATGACAGGGAGGCCTGGCATGCTGCGATTCATGGTGTCACAAAGAGTCAGACACGACTGAGTGACTGAACTGAAGTGAACTGAACTGAGCATCCAGCCTCCATGCCGACCTATGGACATGTGTCCCAGGCTGGGACATTCAGGGTTGTGGTGCAAACCATCTGTATAGGTTTCACTCTGTCCTGCCTGTTTCATTCTCCTCCTGTTTAATTCTCCTCTGACAGCCTCAGATGCCCTCCTTCTGTCCCAACTAATATCCTGTTGGTGAAGGGGTTTCCCTGGATTTGAGAACCTCTCTGCTTCTTCAGCTCCACCCGCTAAGAGTGCAGGTCCCCTCCTGTTTCCTTTCCTCTTTTTTTCCCCTTCTTTCTTTCATCTTACCCAGTTGGTATCTGAGGTCTTCTGCTAGTGTTCAGCTGGTGATCTGTGTGAATCATTCCATCTGTAGATGTATTCTTGGTGCATTTGTGGAGAGAGATTAATTTCATGTTCTTCTAATCCTCCACCATTCCTTGCTTTCTCCTAGGAATTTGTATTGTTTGCAAACATCTTGGGTGATTCTTATGCAAGTAATGCTTAGACAATAGTATAATGAACACTAGCTTAAGCTATTGATAACATTAGGATTGGTCTGTGGAAAATTTTCCATTGGTAGCATTCTTTCTATAGCTACTGAACTTCTGTTTCTCACCAATGTGCTTTACTATACTGGGGCAATACAAAATTATGGATGAGTGCTGATACTGAAATCAAGAAATATATATATATATATTTCTATCCAAACAAAATTCTTTTTGCAATAAATGCCTTTTCTCATGTCTTTTGTCAATTGATAATAATTTTATTTGTAATATAATGGTTTATGAAACAAGCATAGCTTATGCAAAATATAATGTAGATTTTGAAGAACAGTTATAAAAATGGAAATTGTATGCTATCTTGATATAAGTGAGAGGTCACATGGAAGTGAGTCATATTCCACTCTTAGCCAAATGTACCATTAGACCAATATAAAAATAATTTAGACAAGAAAAGACACATTATTCTAAGCTCCTCTATTGTTTAAATGGTTGTAAAAAATGTCTGGCACACATAAACAGGTGACCAAACTGCAATGA
Organism: Oreotragus oreotragus; assembly: GCA_006410675.1. Taxonomy (NCBI): domain Eukaryota; kingdom Metazoa; phylum Chordata; class Mammalia; order Artiodactyla; family Bovidae; genus Oreotragus; species Oreotragus oreotragus. The sequence continues at coordinate 93,131 of SJYX01003303.1, read as the reverse complement.
CTCAACATTTCTCATGAAAATTTCTCTCCTATTTCCAGGACTGCATCCTTAAAGCAGAGGCAATCAGCTTGGTATTNTTTTTTTTTTTTTTTAAATTTTATTTTTTTTGTATTTATTTATGTGTTTTACTATAGTGAGGCAATACAAAATTATGGATGAGTGCTGATACTGAAATCAAAATAACCTGTGTGACCATTTCTGTTGTGTGATCTTGAGTATATTACCTTCCTGAGCCTCACTTTTCTCGTAAGCAAATTGTAAAGAGAATACTATAGTCTTGCATTACTGGAGACTATTGTAAAGGTTAAATGCATGCAGAACAATTAGCATAGTGTCTTGCACAGGAAATCATGTGTGGCATTGTTAGTTGTTACTGTTATTATAATAATTTAGCATCAGTCTTACTGGTAGATGGATTACCATGTAGATGAGTGGGAGAACAAGGAAACCCCCCATATTGTTTTCTTGTAAACCTAGAAAATGGGACTTAGTTATCCCACTGCATGTAAAGGAGAGAATAGAGTCCACAACATGAGACACCTGTCTATGTGATTCATGCAGTCAAGAAAGGAGCTTTTCCCAATCTTACTTTCTTATACTAATCCTATTGTAAAGGAAACCATTCTTATCCTCATGTTATCATTGCACTTTAAAAAATCTATACAATAAGATATATGTCCAAAAATAAACTGAAACTATGCATATATAAGATTGTGGGTAATGAGAGACAAACTTCTCATTGTCAGAGAAAGAAGTTACAAATAGGAAAAGGCAGAGGGCTAGAATGAAACCTGTTGTGTTGAACTGGAATTGGAGATGAAAGCCAAAGACATGAATAGGAACTCATATCTTGTTTAATGTGTATGGGAAGGACAGATACCAAAATAATTATAGATCTGTGAGCCAAGAAGCACTTAGAAGTAGTGAACCCCAGTAACAATGAGTACATCTAGTTTTCAGACCTTGATTTCTAATTACCATTCTTTAATGAAAGAAACCAAGACTACATGGAGAAATTCCTGATTCTTTTTCTAGGGCAGTGAATATAAAAGATTAGTGTGGAGAAACTTGTTGTCCCAGAAAGTAAGGAAGTGTTCAATAAACAAAGAGGGTATGTCATAGGTACAGAGAAGCCAGCCTGAAGGAGATTCCCAATGGCCAAAACTAGAGTAATCTGACCAACAAAATAAATAATGATACTATTTGATTATAGCCCATTGGATAAAATATTTCTCTGTCCATACTTATGTAAATAAGTGATTGGATAAATAATTAAAAGAGAAAGAAGAAATACCTCTTTCTTTGAGAAAGATTTCAATGAATACATGTAGAAGAAATGAGGGGAAAAAAAATTTTAAGTCACCATTAGGCAAATATCACAGTAAATAACTGTTGCAAGCAAAAATCTTAGATGGATGTTAAAATCTTTGGGCAAAATCATAATGGTAAACAATCTCTATAATTTCAAAGAGCCTCTCCCACCAGATGTATATTAGACAGAAGAGGAGGGCTTAGTAACTATACAGTGTAGAAATCTGTCAGACCAAATGATCAAAATTAGTATGACCTGTATAAGATATTTGGAGAAGGCAATGGCAACCCACTCCAGTACTTTTGCCTGGAAAATCCCATGGATGGAGGAGCCTGGTAGGCTGCAGTCCATGGGGTCGCTAAGAGTTGGACACAACTGAGCGACTTCACTTTCACTTTTCACTTTCATGCATTGGAAAAGGAAATGGCAACCCACTCCAGTGTTCTTGCCTGGAGAATCCCAGGGACAGGGGAGTCTGGTAGGCTGCCATCTACGGAGTCACACAGAGTCAGACGCGACTGAAGCGACTTAGTAGTAGTAGTATAAGATATTTTATGGTGAATTGAAAAAGGTATGTCACCTCTGTGGTGTTCATACAAAAATACATAATCTCAATCTAATCATTACCAGGTCATGAAAGATGGAAAGACAGAGAAACTGTCACAGACCAGAGGAGACACAAAAGACAGGACAACTAGGTGAAATGTGGGATCCTCCTGGAGAAGAAAGTGTATTCCTAATAAAAGTTGGTAGAATTCTTAAAAGGTCCATAGATTAATATGTATGTATTGTACAATAAATAGTATTTCTTCAAGTTAATTTTTAGTTTTTCAAAACAAAAAATCTTCCATTCAATAAAACGAATTTTTTGGTTTCCTATGTGAATATTTTCCATACAGACTCAGCAAATATATTTCTCCCTTCACAGCACATCACAATCTTCCAAGACAGATTAATTTAGCAGGGGACTATTTTTAAGGACTGTTGATTAAAAACTCTCAAGTGAATAAAACTTAATCTATAAAATTGATTTGCTCCCAATAGTATTTTTCTTGGATGGTGTATTGTAAATTGACAACTTTAGCATCACTAAAAATCATAACATAAAATATACCATCACTATGGTTGTGATCTTATGTTTAAAAGCAATAGTACATCACTCATAAACCAAGATAATATTTCACAGTCTAGAGACATGTTGTATTGTGATTATACATTTTTTTGACCATGTCATGTGACTTATGGGATCTTTTTAGTAACCTGATCAGGAATTGAAATTGGGCCATTGGCAGTGACAGTGCAGAGTCCTAACCATTGACTATGCTGTGCTTGGTCGATCAGTCATGTCTGACTCTTTGAGACCCCATGGACTGTAGCCAACCAGGCTCCTTTGTCCATTGAGAGCCAGGGAATTCTCTGATTGTACTTTTAAATTTATTTGAATCTTTATGGTATCAAATCTACTAGGGAATGAATTGTTTATGTCCCAGGGGAAGAATTTATTACCTACTTAAATAGAGAGTAAGGATTTAGAAAACAAATTTCTAATATTCAAATGTCTGTCATCTGAAGCTGTGAGATTTCTACTGCAGGGTAGGTTTTATTTACTAATGTGGTCTAGAAATATTTGTATCATTGCCTACTGGTCTCAGGAATCATGTAAAAAAATGCTGGTAAAACCAGTGCCAGTCCTGTGGGAAGCTATTAATGCCAATTATGTGTAATCAATGGTCTTTGAATATATTCAAAGTTGGTTCACAAAAAATATATATACCCTAGAGTAATGTGTGGTCAGAAATTAGAAACAAGTGAAACTTGGAGAAAAACCTTTGTAAACTATGCCAAAATAGATACCTGCTCTCTCATGTTCAAAACAAGTGTGCTGAATCAGTTACATGTTACAAAGATCGGTGAATAATTACTGAATTAAATTTAATTTACCTTAAGTCAGTTAAACTAATAAACTGCCTGTTCAACAATCATTAAAAAACCCCAAAAGTAAAGAAAGAAAACGGAAATGTAAAATATTACTTTTTTCCAGAATAATTCTCTCCTACAGCCAAGTAGGGTACCAGCTGGTTAAAATCACCAATTGAACTAGTTAACTGGAGCAGCGAATGGGACATATAAATGTTGCCATTGGGATAACAATTGAGAAATCGGGAAAATCTGTCACTCTCTCCTTTCTGAACTTTTTCTTCTCTTGGCTATAATTTTCACTTTCCTCCCCTATTACCTACAAATCAGCTTCGAAGTGCTTATTCATAACCCCCTTTCACCAGCAGAAGATGCCCTTGACGTTTTTCATGTTTCTAAGAATGTGCCTGGCACATAGCAGGCACTATAAGTGTTTTATTGAATGAATAAACAGGTATTAGAGCATTAGAAGTTTAATAGAGGAAGATGTTTTGGGGAAAATGGTGCTTTCTCACTGTACACTGAAATCATACCATAAAGGATCTTCCTTCATCTTACTTATTAGTCATTCCTAAAATCAGAAGAAACATAAGTGGATTTTCAATTTCAAATGGTAAGTTTTCTTTCACACCGTAAATTAGATCAGATATAGATTTGTGGAGGGAAAAAGTATATTGCTGATTTTTGTTCTTGGGTCTCTTGACTGGGAAAAAAAAAACACAGAAACACAATCTAAAAGCTCAGAAATATGTTTTATTTGGGGAATTAGTGAGGACTATAACCTGGTATATAATCACTCAGTTAGCTCTGAGAAACTGTTCTAAAGATATAAGAAAGCTGTGGTACATATACACAATGGAATATTACTCAGCCATTAAAAAGAATACATTTGAATCAGTTCTAATAAGATGGATGAAACTGGAACCAATTATACAGAGTGAAGTAAGCCAGAAAGAAAAACACCAATACAGTATACTAACACATATATATGGAATTTAGAAAGATGGTAATGAGGACCCTGTATGCAGGACAGCAAGAGAGACGCAGATGTGTAGAGTGGACTTTTGGACTCTGAGGGAGAGGGAGAGGGAGAGGGTGGGATGATCTGGGAGAATAGCATTGAAATATGTGTACTATCATGTAGGAAAAGAATTGCCAGTCTGTGTTCAATGCAGGATGCAGGATGCTTGGGGCTGGTGTATGGGGATGATCCGGAGGGATGATGTGGGGTGGGAGGAGGGAGGGGGGTTCATGTTTGGGAGTTCGTGTACACCCATGGTGGATTCATGTCAATGTATGCCAAAACCAGTAGAGTACTGTAAAGTAAAATAAAATAAAATTTTTAAAAAAAGATATAATAAAAGGGCACCACCAGAGAATTAGCTGGGAGTCCCAGGTCAGCATCTCTGTGGAAAGGGGCTCAGACTCCTTTCATGCCCATGCTGACTGGGGCTGAATTTCCTGATGACACATGTGACACTGGGAGGAAAATGTCATCCACAACACAGAAGACATTGTCTCCTAATATAATCTTTCCACAGTGCCTGTAAATTACATGTGGACTCTGAGTGAACTGAATCTGGATTGGCTTTTAGTGTTGTGTGTTAAAACTCATCCCCAGACTAAAATTGTGTAGACCTTTCATTGCTTTCTTCTAAAATTTTTATATCTTTTCTTTGCTTTTATGTTGTTCCATGTGTTTTTCCTTTTTTAAAAAGTACATTTTTTCCTTTTTTTTTGTTATTATTGCTTTATTCATCACTTGGAATTCTGCTTTTGTTTTGTGTTGTTTCTAATTGTTTGATTTCATTTGTCTCCTTGTTCTCTTGTTTGTTTCCCCCCCCCCTTTGGTTCTATTTTTAATTCTTTTCTGTGTGAGGGTGTATGTTTCTCTGTTCTTGTTTCTGTTTGATTTTAATCCTACCATTTGTCTGGGGGTTCATTTGTCACTTTTAAAAATTCCCTTTTTTTGCCAAGAGGAGTAGCTTACAAGGTCTTTGTTCCCCAAACAGAAGTCAGGTCTGTGCCTCAGGGGTGGGAGCACAAAGTCCAGGACACTGGACTACCAAAGAATTCCTGGCCCCAGAGAATATTAGTCAACAAGAGATCTCAGGGAAACCTCAATCCAAATCCAAGATCTGACTCCACCCAACTGGCTATAGCACCCACCACTGGATGCCACATGCCAAAAAGCAAATAAGACAGAAACACAAACCTACCCATCAGCAGACAGGCTGCTTAAAAAAGTACTAAGCCCACAGAAACCCATGCCAAAGGTAAGAGAAACCCAAGTAAGATGGTAGGTGCTGCAAGAGGGCATCAGAGGGCAGACACACTGAAACCATATTCACAGAAAAGTAGTCAATCTACTCACACTAGGACCACAGCCTTGTCTAACTTAATGAAACTAAGCCATGCTCATGGGGTAACCCAAGACAGACGGGTCATGGTGGAGAGGTCTGATAGAATGTGGTCCAATAGAGAAGGGAATGGAAAATCACTTCAGTATTCTTGCCTTGAGATCCCCATAAACAGTATGAAAAGGCAAAATGATAGTATACTGAAAGAGGAACTTCCCAGGTCAGTAGGTGCCCAGCACACTATTGGAGATCAGTGGAGAAATAATTCCAGAAAGAAAGAAGGAATGGAGCCAAAGCAAAAACAATACCCAGCTGTGGATGTGACTGGTGATAGAAGCAAGGTCCGATGCTGTAAAGAGCAATATTGTATAGGAACCTGGAATGTCAGGTCCATGAAACAAGGCACATTGGAAGTGGTCGAACAAGAGATGGCAAGAGTGAACGTTGACATTCTAGGAATCAGCGAACTAAAATGGACTGGAATGGGTGAATTTAACTCAGATGACTGTTATATCTACTACTGCTGGCAGGAATCCCTCAGATGGTCAATAAAAGAGTCCGAAATGCAGTACATGTATGCAATCTCAAAAACGACAGAATGATCTCTGTTCATCTCCAAGGCAAACCATTCAATATCACAGTTATCCAAGTCTATGTCCCGACTAGTAACACTGAAGAAGCTGAAGTTGAACAGTTCTATGAAGACCTACAAGACCTTTTAGAACTAACACCCAAAAAAGATGTCCTTTTCATTATAGGGGACTGGAATGATAAAGTAGGAAGTCAAGAAACACCGGGAGTAACAGGCAAATTTGGCCTTGGAGTGCAGAATGAAGCAGGGCAAAGACTAATAGAGTTTTGCCAAGAAAATGCACTGGTCATAGCAAACACTCTCTTCCAGCAACACAAGAGAAGACTCTACACATGGACATCACCAGATGGTCAACACCAAAATCAGACTGATTATATTCTTTGCAGCCAAAGATGGAGAAGCTCTCTACAGTCAACAAAAACAAGACCAGGAGCTGACTGTGGCTCAGATCATGAACTCCTTATTTCCAAATTCAGGCTTAAATTGAAGAAAGTAGGGAAAACCGCTAGACCATTCAGGTATGACCTAAATCAAATCCCTTATGATTATACAGTGGAAGTGAGAAATAGATTTAAGG
>SJYX01003303.1:40115-80190 GCA_006410675.1 Oreotragus oreotragus | reverse complement strand
TCTTTGGCATTGCCTTTCTTTGGAATTGGAATGAAAACTGACCTTTCCCAGTCCTGTGGCCACTGCTGAGTTTTCCAAATTTGCTGGCATATTGAGTGCAGCACTTTCACAGCATCATCTTCTAGGATTTGAAACAGCTCAACTGGAATTCCATCACCTCCACTAGCTTTGTTCTTAGTGATGCTTTCTAAGGCCCACTTGACTTCACATTCCAAGATGTCTGGCTCTAGATGAGTGATCACATCCTCATGATTATCTGGATCGTGAAGATCTTTTCTGTACAGTTAGAGCCTAATATTTTTCTACTCTGTATCTTCAGAGCTATGGTATTGGACAGCTGAAATCATCCTCTGTAGTGTCTCTTTACCAGCCCAAGAGGTAGAATGGCTTCTATCCTGAAAAAAAAATAATCCTCTCAATTTCACTGAAAAGGAGAACACCTTAACATTCACCAGATGGAAGAGGATGAGTATATGCTCTCACTCCTAAGTTTTAAACACCAAAGTATAAATTCTGGATTGTAAGGAAAGAGTAAAATTGGGAACTAGAATAGAATGACTGGAAAAAAATTGTCTTCTATTTTTGCCTGTTAAGAGGTTAGTAAATAATGCTTTTCTATTAATATTTTGACATTGAGAAAAATAAAAAGAAACAAATACAAAATTATTTAAAGTATATGACACTGAATTTTTACATTTTTCTGGATCTCTTAACCATAATTACACATTATACTTCTAGAACTATGTTTTCACATTGTCAGGTTGGGAAATCTGATTGGGTACCAGGACATGAGAGAAAGTCTAGGACTCTTATACTTGTGTTATAATAAATTCGCCTGAAAGGGTGGTGGCAGATATATGCCCCAACTTTTATCTCAAAGCTATAATGTGTCTAAGGACATTCATCCAATTTCTAAGGAGAAATAGATACTTCCTTCTCCTTGCACCCGATGTAGATCTTCCTCTTTCTGTGTAGTTTTCTTTGATACAGGCCTGCCCCCCTAGATAATTGGCATATGTTTTATTGTCACTGGCTTTTGTATCTCTGAGGTTATGCAAAAGTACATCGGCAGAAAACCTCAATGGAAATTCTTTTAAATAGCAGACATTTTCATTTTTCCTAAGGGAAAAAAATGGTTTCTTTTCAGTGCAAACATTATTTTCTTTGCAACAACTCTAACTCAAATGCGTAAAAGACTCTGCTTATTTATTTACTTACCTGGCATTTCTTCCCCTGGGGTTGTCACCCAGAATGTTTATTTCTCTTTAGTTCACCCCCCATTTGTGCAACTTAGCAGTTAATCATCAGTCTTATCATGACTACTGCAAGTGATTGGATTTTGTTTGATTTTTAATGAAGTGATGTTTCAGTTCCATTTTTGGCTTATAGTGATAACTTATTTGCAAAGCACAATGAGGGAAAACAAGGGTAAAGAGAGAGTGATGAAAACTCCAGGGTCATTCTGACTTATTCTAATTTTTAAATATGTTCGCAGCAGTGTATCACCTATGTCTCTATAAAATAACTGACAACTGAATATTGCCTAGAAACAGGAAAATATGAATTGATTCTGGTCTCTTAGAAATTCCATACCCTGTGGAGCTCCAGTAGTGTTTTCATCTCTTTAAAAGTGTTTCCACTTTGATTCCTTGTTTTCCTTTAGAATCAAGCTTTGTAGTTAATTGCTGATAACATCCTTTTTTACTTAGTTTTATATTGAGCAATCAAGTCTGCTTTCTTCTCTATCTAGCTTCCAAAAATCTTGAGTATTTTAACGATTTTTTCCCCTGAGGTTAGTTGGTTTCCTAGAGCTAACAACAAGTGCATTAAATAACATTCCAAAGGAAAACTGCAGTCAGACTTTAAAAAAAAATTCTTTCAAAACATTTTCTCAAACTGAGTTTTGTAATTATGACTCTGGAGTATGAGTTACCTTGTTTAAATCACCCAGGATATTTTCCCAAGGCATTTACAAATTTTAAGATGCTGACTAAGACAGTCTGAGCATAGAAGCAATAGGTAGACTCTGCTTGACACCAGAGAGCGATGTCCAACTTTGTGTTTATAATGCCTCTCTTACCATTGCTCAAAGTCTTTAAAAAAGAAAAAAATCAAAATAAGTACTTAGTATTGATCCTAGAGTCTTCACAAACTATACAGACCTGGGACCAGAAAAGAGGAATACTTGTCTTCTTGTATAGCCAAATAATAAACTTTCTGGTTTTTGTTTTGGGACTCTGAAGGAATAAAAAATGAATAGGTAAATGCTGGAGTGGGGACACAGGATTTGACAGTGGCCCAGGGACCAGTGAAAGAAGTGATCTAAGTGTTGGCAGGTCTAAGAAGTGGAATGTGGATAAAAGTACCTGTAAATAACGTGGCAGAAGCAACTGGCCCAGTCAACATCATGTTACATTTACACTTCCCTTTCCCATCTCTGTCTTGCCTTTACTCTCTAACCCATCACTTCTACTCTCCCTCCCCTGTATTTCTCCAAAATGGCTTTATTAAAATAAAACAAAAAGAGAAAGAGGACATTTAATTTGACATAACAGAAAATTTTCCATATTTCTTCCAAAAAACTGTGAAAAGTTATTGATGCAAAGCATTTTTAGCTATTTAAAGTAGAAGCATTGGCCTTCACATAGATGCAAATGTAGTTTCATCAATATTCGCAGGCAGCTGTCTTCTCAACTGGTGATCCAGTTCTTTGTAGCAAGACCATCCTGCAGATATGTTTTCTGTCTCCTGACTAGACTGACAATTATACTAGTTCTGTTTTTGAAATAGCGTATTACCATGTCACAGAAAGTAAAACTGCCTCCATTCTGCATTAAAGAAATTATATGACCATTAATTATCTTAGCAAATAAGAAATAACTAGCAAGTCACTAAAAAGTGCTCAGAGGAAGGTTATATTATGATAGACCAATGAAATTTACTAATAATAATATGTATATTTTAAATTATTATGTTTTAGTACTATGATTTAGGGAAGAGTATTTTTTTTAAAAAATTCTTCCTATGAGATCCAACTAGCCCATCCTAAAGGAAATCAGTCCTGAATATTCACTGGAAGAAGTGATGCTGAAGCTGAAACTCCAATACTGTGGTCACCTGATCTGATGAACCTACTCATTGGAATAGACCCTGATGCTGAGAAAAATTAAAGGCAGGAGGAGAAGGGGATGACAGAGAATGAGACGATTGGATGGCATCAGACTCAATGCACACAAATTTGAGAGAACTCCGGAGTTGGTGATGGACAGGGAGGCCTGGCGTTCTGCAGTCCACGGAGCTGCAAATAGTTGCATAAGACTGATCAACTGAGCTGAACTACATTGGTGAGCAGATAAGTCTAATCAGGTAATTAAGTATATAAATTAGTGTGTGTGTATGCCTGTGCAAGCACATGTTTTGCCTCAAGGAAATAATTTTTTTTATTATTATTTAATGATCTGCTTTTTCTAAAATTGTCTTATGTCTAAAATTTTGTCACATATGACATAATTAACCAACTGCTTTTTTTTTCTTTTTGAATATTAGCACAGTTTTTTTTTTTGCCATATTTTTACTTTCAATAACTCCTTGCTATTTTACTTCATGTATGTGTCTGAAATCAACATATAGCTAGATTTTTTAAAACTTTCAATCTGACAGTTTCTTAAAGAGTTTAGTCTATTTATGAGTGTTATTATTATTAATATTTGTAGAACTTTTACACAAAACTATTTTTTAAAATTTAGTATATCTTTTTTTGCCTGTGTAAAAGTTAGTTTTAAATTTTACTTTATAGTCTTCCAATTTATTTATTTTAATCTTTACTCATTAGGAATATATATATATATTATTTACTTTAATCAATATTCAACTTTGATAGCTTTCCTTATTATACTATATATATATATATGTACATATACATATGCTGCTAAGCTGCTAAGTCGCTTCAGTCATGTCCGACTCTGTGCGACCCCATAGACGGCAGCCCACCAGGCTCCCCTGTCCCTGGGATTTTCCAGGCAAGAACACTGGAGTGGGTTGCCATTTCCTTCTCCAAGGCATGAAAATGAAAAGTGAAAGTGAAGTCGCTCAGTCGTGTCCGACTCTTGGTGACCCCATGGACTGCAGCCCACCAGGCTTCTCCGTCCATGGGATTTTCAAGGCAAGAGTAAGGACTGGGGTTCCATTGCCTTCTCCACATATCCATATATGTGCATGCAATTTCTTAAAACTTTGGAGCACAAATAAATACCACTTTTCATTATATTTCTTTTCACATAAGTGTTTGTTCATCCTTTTGTGTGTATGTTTATATTCTCACTTCTTAGATTGCTCTCGAATATTCTTCCACTTCCTAAAGTAAGTACACCAACAGGGAAGGTTGCCATTATTTGATATCTCCTTATGGTTAGGATAGTTCAAATAAGTTTTCATTCTGCCATACTTGCTGAGAGTACAATTTTATTAACGGGGAGAGGAGCGAGGCTCAAGAGGAAGGAGATATTTGTATAATTACGTCTGATTGACTTTGTAGTATGGCAGTTTTGTAAAGTAGTTTTCACCCAATTGAAAAATAAATTTAAGAAAATAAAAGGGTAGAATGGAATTTTGTTTTCAGGTAGGGAAATATTCTAGGTACCCCATTTTCTAAAGTTTTTTTCCTTCTCAGAATTTTGGAATTCCATGGAGAAATACTAGAGTTTGAAAAGGTTGGTTCTGGTGTTCAAGCCTCCCTCTCATCAGTGCAATTCTGTTTACAACCAGCTTTATAGTTCATGCAAGACTTTCTTTGTGAAAAAAGTGATGATAATGCTAAAAGGCAGAATATCACTGTGCCAGATACTCTCTGAGCCACAAGAGAAACGTGGATGCACAGCTGTGGCCTGCTTTCACTCTCCATGAACTGATGCTGAGAACTAAGATGAATGATGTCAGCCTCATCTGAACAATAAAACATGTGCAATGATTCAGGGCCACCGTCATAAGTAAAGGAGAGGCAATGTGCCACCTCAGTATACACTCCATTCTAAACAGTTCTCACATGTTCCACCAAGACAGACACTTAGATGACTGTGTAAGTCCCTTAGGAATCTGCTTTAGGTTTTAGGGAGTGCATTAGGCATCAGCTGCTGGCTACAGCTGAATGATTATCTATTCAAAGAGAACAGATTCTAGGGAGGGTATGAAAACAGGTTTTCCCCTCACAGTGACTCAGCAAGGTGGAGTTTTGAGCCACATGAAGGCAAAAGGAGAGAGTCAAGCAACAGTATTTTATGGTGCTGCTCAGCTTTTCTAAAATTCTTCTGAAGAGACAGATGCAAACAAGCAAACAAAATGTAGCAATGAAAAGACACTGAAAAAAAAAATCCCTCCAACATCTAGAAATCATGTAAAGATGATAAAAACTTCATTTTTTTTTCAGCCCAGTTTGCTCTCCTATGTAATTTTTGTACTGATGAATAAATTTCCTTATCCTGTAAACTAGATAAGGAGNCAACTTTGATAGCTTTCCTTATTATACTATATATATATATATGTACATATACATATGCTGCTAAGCTGCTAAGTCGCTTCAGTCATGTCCGACTCTGTGCGACCCCATAGACGGCAGCCCACCAGGCTCCCCTGTCCCTGGGATTTTCCAGGCAAGAACACTGGAGTGGGTTGCCATTTCCTTCTCCAAGGCATGAAAATGAAAAGTGAAAGTGAAGTCGCTCAGTCGTGTCCGACTCTTGGTGACCCCATGGACTGCAGCCCACCAGGCTTCTCCGTCCATGGGATTTTCAAGGCAAGAGTAAGGACTGGGGTTCCATTGCCTTCTCCACATATCCATATATGTGCATGCAATTTCTTAAAACTTTGGAGCACAAATAAATACCACTTTTCATTATATTTCTTTTCACATAAGTGTTTGTTCATCCTTTTGTGTGTATGTTTATATTCTCACTTCTTAGATTGCTCTCGAATATTCTTCCACTTCCTAAAGTAAGTACACCAACAGGGAAGGTTGCCATTATTTGATATCTCCTTATGGTTAGGATAGTTCAAATAAGTTTTCATTCTGCCATACTTGCTGAGAGTACAATTTTATTAACGGGGAGAGGAGCGAGGCTCAAGAGGAAGGAGATATTTGTATAATTACGTCTGATTGACTTTGTAGTATGGCAGTTTTGTAAAGTAGTTTTCACCCAATTGAAAAATAAATTTAAGAAAATAAAAGGGTAGAATGGAATTTTGTTTTCAGGTAGGGAAATATTCTAGGTACCCCATTTTCTAAAGTTTTTTTCCTTCTCAGAATTTTGGAATTCCATGGAGAAATACTAGAGTTTGAAAAGGTTGGTTCTGGTGTTCAAGCCTCCCTCTCATCAGTGCAATTCTGTTTACAACCAGCTTTATAGTTCATGCAAGACTTTCTTTGTGAAAAAAGTGATGATAATGCTAAAAGGCAGAATATCACTGTGCCAGATACTCTCTGAGCCACAAGAGAAACGTGGATGCACAGCTGTGGCCTGCTTTCACTCTCCATGAACTGATGCTGAGAACTAAGATGAATGATGTCAGCCTCATCTGAACAATAAAACATGTGCAATGATTCAGGGCCACCGTCATAAGTAAAGGAGAGGCAATGTGCCACCTCAGTATACACTCCATTCTAAACAGTTCTCACATGTTCCACCAAGACAGACACTTAGATGACTGTGTAAGTCCCTTAGGAATCTGCTTTAGGTTTTAGGGAGTGCATTAGGCATCAGCTGCTGGCTACAGCTGAATGATTATCTATTCAAAGAGAACAGATTCTAGGGAGGGTATGAAAACAGGTTTTCCCCTCACAGTGACTCAGCAAGGTGGAGTTTTGAGCCACATGAAGGCAAAAGGAGAGAGTCAAGCAACAGTATTTTATGGTGCTGCTCAGCTTTTCTAAAATTCTTCTGAAGAGACAGATGCAAACAAGCAAACAAAATGTAGCAATGAAAAGACACTGAAAAAAAAAATCCCTCCAACATCTAGAAATCATGTAAAGATGATAAAAACTTCATTTTTTTTTCAGCCCAGTTTGCTCTCCTATGTAATTTTTGTACTGATGAATAAATTTCCTTATCCTGTAAACTAGATAAGGAGCAAATGAATGTATGAGCACACCATTCATCACAATGGACCTGATCTGTAGAAAAAAATTCAAGTGGGCTTTATGTGACTTTTCTAAGGACACTTTTTAGAAATGATTCAATTAAAATGAATGATTGCACAGCTGTTGCATATAGCAGCTGAAAAGTGCCCACTTCTGCCTGATCAGCAATTAAACATAGGTGAAAGGAAATGCCACTGTTCTCCTGCTGATCATATATTCATAGATACCTTTTACCTTGTGATATCTGTGTTCCTATCACCTGGTTCAAATATTAGTTTGGCCAAAAAATTATTTTGAGTTTTTCTGTCACACTTTATGGAAAATCATGAAAGAATCTTTTGGCCAAACCAATACTATCATCATGACAATAGTAAACACAATTTTGAAATATACTAGCATAAATTATATATACGTTATAAAATACATATCACAAATCCTTACATGTAATTCTATCTAAAAAGGAATATTTCATATTATTTCATACAAAAAGGCCTCTATAAATAAAGTTTTTTAGAAGGATGCTAAACTAAATAGTTAAATTGGTTTCCACTGTATAAGACTTTTCAGAGACTTTAACTGTAAATTCTGAGAGGAGAATATGGTAGGACTTTTCTCTTCTGCTGATGATAGAATTGGTGTGTGTGGCGGGGGGGAGTTGGGTGTGGGTATGTAGAGGATATGTAAAATATCTTGAAAAATATAGTGTTGCATGAAAATATAATTTGGGGAAATAGTCTAGAGTGTATTGTGGACATTTGTTGCTTACTAAGGACACTGTGTGCATAGACCTGAAAATAGAATTGCTTAATTAAATGGTCTATACCTGCCCTTGTCTTCAGTTGTAGTGACTACAAACAAGCATATTGATCATATTTTAAATCATTTATCATGCAGTCTTCATGTATTAAGATCTAAAAATCACTCTGATAATAGGTCTTATATCACTGACCTTTTCCCCAGAAATACATAAATCACTCCAGGCATTTACAGACCCCTTGAAACTTCCCAGAGTACAAAGAGGGAAAGGAGTCTCATTCACAAAAATACTTTGGGGAAAACATTTGTAGGCTATAAAATAAAAACTTGAGGGATTCTGAGAATCATTCAAATCTAAAACTAGAAGTTGGACTTGGGACTTTTTCCTCTGTGGCCAGAAGAAACTTGAACAGAATAAGTTATAGAAGAAATGAGAAGGGAGTCATGATTATATAATAATGAATAGTGAGAACTCTAGCCTTTAAACACAACACACAAACATTTCTTTTATAAAATCAAACCCTGGGACTCTCCTGGTGGTCCAAGGGTAAAGAATCCACCTGCCAAAGTAAGGGACATGGGTTCTATCCCTGTTCCAGGAAGATTCCACATGTTGCAGGGCAACTAAGCCTTCGAGCCACAACTACTCAAGCCATAGATTGCAACTACTGAAGCCTATGCTCCCTAGAGCCTGTGCGCCACAAGAGGCGCCACCACAATCAGAAACCTATGCACTGCAACTGCAGAGTAGCCTCCGTTTGCAGCAGCTAGAGAAAGCCCACGCATGGCAACAAAGCCAAAAATAGAAAAATCAAATATTTTAAAATGTAATAGATTGTAAAAAGATGAAGCTCTTTAAAAAAGTCAAACACTGGAAGTACCTCAGTTAAAGTTCTCAGCCTCACCCAGAGCAGAAAGAATCAGGTGAGTAGCTCTGTCTTGAAGGGATCAAGGAACTGAAACACAGTGGTTAGAGTTTAGACATTGGAGTCAGACTGCATGAGCTCGTACCCCTATCACAAACTATGTGAACTTGAGCAAATCATGTAGCCTAGAGGTATCTTCACTGTCTCATCTGTAAAATGCAGGTAATAATAATAAACTAGGCTATCAGGTTGTGATGTTTCAAGCAGTTAACTTTTTTTAAAGCACTGAATGCCTGGTATATATAGATGGAAATACAGACAGAGAAATGGATAGATGTAAAAACAATATGTATATATATTACATATAACTATATATGTATAAATAGAATAAGATGTTTAACACACTACTGGTGCCAGTAAATTGTATACCATGTCAATCTATCTGACTCTGCCCCAGTAGAAGGAAGATGTGACCTCTGTATGCAGAGAATACATTTCCATGAGATGCTATAAAAGACAATTTAGTGAATAGTCTTGTATGGCCTGGCTTGAATGCAATATTATCATTTATAAAATTATTTCCATGAGGAAAACTATTCCTACTATAAACATTTTAACAATGCTTTTTAACAAACAGCCTATGTATTTCGGTTTCCTGGGTAGCACTAGTGGTAAAGAATCTGCCTGTCAGTGTAGGAGGCATAGGAGACCTGGGTTTGATCCCTGGGTCTGGTAAGATCCCCTAGAGGAGTTCATGACAACCCACTCAAGTATTCTTGCCTGGAGAATCCCATGGACAGAAGAGCCTGGCGTGCTACAGTCCATGGGGTTGCAAAGAGTTGGACATGACTGAAGCAACTTAGCACAGCACAGCAGCATGTATAAATTGAGGATACCTTGGGAATTTTATGCAGTAAGCTTCACATTAAAATAGAAAATGTTTTGAGTGTTTGAGCATGTGTTCTACTGGAAAGGGAAAAAGGTAAAATAGATAGTGTGTAGGGGAAGGACTTTGATTTTAGGACCACAACATTTTGAGGCACGAGAGCACTAGAAAGTTTTAAAACAATATAGAAACTTCTGGTCTTGAGACAAGATAGAACCTGAAACTCTTTGCTGCAGTGCTTGCACCTAGACAAACATCTCCTCAAGCAAGAGAATACAAAGAGGGACTAGAAATGTAACTGTGCACATTTATGGACAAAAAAGATTTTAAAAGACCAAAATCCCACTGCCACTTCTAAAGAGCTGGAAGAAAAACAGGGTGCTGTGCATGCCTCCTGCAATGAACACCACCAAAGGGGTGGGCAAACCAGTTAGATCACCCTTCCTGTCCAATCCCTGGAGAAGTCCCTATTCTCACCCCACCAAAGGGGTGGGTAAACCAACTAGATCACCCTTCCTGTCCAACCCCTGGATATGTCCCTAATCTCACCACATATAAGGAACCAGCTTGCCCCCAGCCACAGGGAGTGAGCAAGGGGGCTGTTAGCTGTTTTTGATCCCCCAAGTTGCTGCAGGAGCCCCATAAAGCCTCACTTGAATTTCTTGTCTGGCCTCTTATCAGTTTCTACTGACTAAGGAAGGCCAAGAAATGTCTTAGATATTTTAAACTTTAGTGTATTCTTTTGTCCATAGCTTTTCCAGTGATTAATCTGCTAACTTGCAGGTTCAGTCCAAGTCAGGTAGGAAATAAAAACTGGCTAATGGGCTGGGTCATCTGAAACTGGATGTGACTGTAAAAGATGTGCAAAAAATAAAGACTTTTCCCTAGGCTTCATAATTTCAGCATTTCTCCAGAAGAATTTCATTCCACATAAAGAAACACATAAAATATTTTTATTTTCAAAAAAAAAAATTTCTTTTTGGCTCATGTGGCCAGCAATATTTGTTTTTGTACAAAGGAAACAAATATTACTTTTTAATGCAAATGTTTAGGAGTTGCACTGTCAGTGGTAGCGTTCATCCCAAACTGTCTGGGGTCATATACGTGAGCTGTCATTTACCATCTGTGTGATCTCGATCGAATTCTCTGACAATTCTGAATTACTCCATCAATTTAATACAGAGAACAATGCTTTCTTACTTAATACAGTTGCTGTGAGTGTTCAATTCTCATCAATGAGAATATACATTTTAAAGACTTAGAATACCATTTGGAAAATAATAAGAAGTGATGGATAAATTTTGACTATCATAATAGTGAATTACCAGCTGACTGCATATCAGCTGAGTCTGCCCTGTTTGTTATTCTGTCTTTGTAGGGTTTCTTTTCCCCTTACAATGAGTCTAGCCTTATTTTCACTGAGAAAAGATTCCTTGTCACTATATGAAGACATCTAATAGATGTGATTCCCATAAATGATCAACAAACTGTTAACATAGCATTTTTGAATTCCCATACTTTCATTTACCAAAGTTGTTGCTCTGTGGTTTGCAATCATTATTGTGCAGCTTAGTGTGGAAAAAAGTGTTTAGCTTCAGTAAAGCACAGATATCACTTACACACAAAACTAAAGTGCCAACTACATCTAGGAACACCCCTGCACATTTCTATTAGTGAGTAATATGCCAGGATAACAGATTATTCATATAATTTAAATATGAAATGTGATCCGTGGAGAGACTTCACAGATGTGGCTTATAGTAGGGAACTATGAAATTTATAATTTGACCAAAGAACAGATTCAAACCTTGCCTTATTATCAAATATCTCAAAGCATATGCACAATTCAATTCCATATATTAGGAAGCAGAGGAGAAAACCTATCCTGAGAGAGTCTCCCTTAACAGCTGTCAGATTTGAGACTGACACAGTAATTTACATAAACACAATCAGTTCTTGTAAAAGATCCAGCAAGCAGAGACTTGGATTGCTGCTGCTGCTGCTGCTGTCTCTTCAGTTGTGTCAGACTCTGTGCATCCCCGTAGATGGCAGCCTACCAGGCTCCTCCATCCATAGGATTCTCCAGGCAAGAGTATTGGAGTGAGTTGCCATTTCCCTCTCCAAGAGACTTGGATTACACACCAGCAATCGTAAAATGGGTATTAGCACAATGCAAATGTCTCGGTTGCTCTTAAGATGGATGAGGATGTCTTATTCGAACACCAAACTCTTATAAAGTTAGTGAATTAACCTGCAGTAAACATCCTTTACTTCTAACTGCCTTCCAGGGCTGAGAAACAGAGGTAACTGAGTAGATCCTACCTCATCAGGAAAGAACAGTGAATTAAGCAGTAAAAGTTGATGGAATACCTACATCCTACCAGACACCAAGAAGAGTGTGGTATTATTGAATTGACTAAGGAAGTTCTAGGCTTTGTTAAACAAAGAACTTATTTTAGGGACATCAGAAGTGATAGTCATTCATTCTCTCTCCAATTTCACATCAGAAAGATGATCATCTCTTTAGTATTATAAAGCAAATGAACCTTAAAAGAAAGTGCTTGCATGCTTCATTGCTTAGTGTTTGATTCTTTATGACCCTTTGGACTGTAGCCCACCAGGCTCCCCTGTTCATGAGATTATCTTGGCAAGAAAACTGGAGTGGGTTGCCATTTTTCTCCTCCAGGGGATTTTCCCCACCCAGGGATCAAAACCACATTTCCAGGGTCTCCTACATTGCAGGCAGATTCTTTTTTGATGAAGTAAAACCATTACATAGAGGTTGTAGCCCCTTAGTTGCCTTTCACTAGAGAAATTATTCTCCCTTCATGTGCACAGACCAGACTATGTTGTTTTATGTGTTCTATACGTGCATATATATATGTGCAGATATTAACATTTTAATTAACATGTGTTAACATATAATTAACATATGTCACATATAATTGACATGTGTTACATATAATTAATATATGTTACTATTTACATATTTAAACTATGACATATTACCTTGTGTCACTTTGTATTGGAGATTCTGTTGTACTTGTTAAATATTTTACAATTCATCAATATCAATAGATAAAACTTTATAGTTCACTAACTAGTATATAATGTTTTATTATATTCAGTTCAGTTCAGTCGCTCAGTCACGTCTTTGAGACCCCATGAACCACAGCATGCCAGGCCTCCCTGTCCATCACCAACTACCAGAGTCCACCTAAACCCATATCCATTGTGTTGGTGATGCCATTCAACCATCTCATCCTCTGTCGCCCCTTCTCCTCCTGCCCTCACCCTTTCCGAACATCAGGGTCTTTTCAAATGACTCAGCTCTCTGCATCAGGTGGCCAAAGTTTTGGAGTTTCAGCTTCAACACCAGTCCCTCCAATGAACACCCAGGACTGATCTCCTTTACGATAGACTGGTTGGTTCTCCTTGCAGTCCAAAGGACACTCAAGAGTCTTCTCCAACACCACAGTTCAAAAGCATCTATTCTTCAGTGCTCAGCTTTCTTTATCGTCCAACTCTCACATCCATACATGACTACAGGAAAAACCACAGCTTTGACTAGATGGACCTTTGTTGGCAAAGTAATGTCTCTGCTTTTTAATATGTTGTCTAGGTTGGTCATAACTTTTCTTCCAAGGAGAAAGTGTCTTTTAATTTCATGGCTGTAGTCACCATCTGTAGTGGTTTTGGAGCCCCCCAAAATAAAGTCTCTCACTATTTCCATTGTTTCCCTATCTATTTGCCATGAAGTGCTGGGACCACATGCCATGGTCTTAGTTTTCTGAATGTTGACCTTTAAGCCAATTTTTTCACTCTCCTCTTTCACTTTCATCAAGAGGCCCTTTAGTTCTTCTTTACTTTCTGTCATAACGGTGGTGTCATCTCATATCTGGTTATTGATATTTCTCCCGGCAATCTTAATTCCAGCTTGTGCTTCATAAAGTGCATGATTTCTCATCATATACTCTGCATATAAATTAAATAAGCAGGGTGACAATACACAGCCTTGATGTACTCCTTTCCTGATTTGAAACCAGTCTGTTGTTCCATGTCCAGTTCTAACTGTTGCTTCCTGACCTGCATACAGATTTTTCAGGAGGCAGGTCAGGCGGTCTGGTATTCTGATCTCTTTCAGAATTTGCCAGAGTTTGTTGTGATCCACACAGTCAAAGACGTTGGCATAGTCAATAAAGCAGAAATAGATGTTTTTTTCTGGAACTCTCTTGCTTTTTCCATGATCCAGCAGATGTTGGCAATTTGATCTCTGGTTCCTCTGCCTTTTCTAAATCCAGCTTGAACATCTAGTAGTTCAGGGTTCACATATTGTTGAAGCCTGACTTGGAGGATTTTGAGCATTACTTTGCCAGTGTGTGAGATGAGTGCAATTGTGTGGTAGTTTGAACATTCTTTGGCATTGCATTTCTTTGGGATTGGAGTGAAAACTGAGCTTTTCCAGTCTTGTGGCCATTGCTGAGTTATCCAAATTTGCTGGTATATTGAGTGCAGCACTTTCACAGCATAATCTTTCAGGATTTGAAATAGCTCAACTGGAATTCCATTACCTCCACTAGTTTTGTTTGTAATGAAGCTTCCTAAGACCCACTTGACTTCACATTCCAGGATGTCTAGCTTTAGGCTAGTGATCAAACCATCATGATTATCTGGTATATGAAGATCATTTTCGTATAGTTCTTCTGTCTATTCTTGCCACTTCTTCTTAATATCTTTTGTTTCTTTTAGGTCCTTAACATTTCTATCCCTTGGTGAGCCCATCTTTGCATGAAATATTCCCTTGGTATCTCTAATTTTCTTGAAGCGATCTCTAGTCTTTTCCATTCTGTTGTTTTCCTCTATTTCTTTGCACTGATCACTGAGGAAGGCTTTCTTACCTCTCCTTGCTATTCTTTGGAACTTTGCATTAAATATGTATGTAGTAACACATAAAAGAACTCAAGAAACTTCAACTACTACTATCATTTTGCTACCATTATTGAAGAAATAATTCAAATATCTAAGAAGAGAGGATCCATAATATACATTATTGTTGTATAAAGTGAATCAATAAAAAGTATAAAACTGAGAGGTAAACTTTAAATAAAGAAAATATATTTGATATTCAAATACTTAAATATGTGAATTCTGTATAACAAATAAATAGAAATATTTGAAACAATATGCATTAAAACAATTAAGAAAACATTTTTTACTTACTTTATAAGCCAACAAAATACAAAAATAAAACAAAAGAAAATAATATTTCTAGTGAGCATACATTAAGATTGTACTTGCATGTGTTTTTAACATGGGTGGAAAATTGGTACGAGCTATATAGAAAGCAATAAATATGTGTCAGTGGTCTAGTTCTTCAATTATGTTTACAATATAAATAGCATTTGCATACATTGAAAAAGAGAATTTCTTTTAATAGAGTTTTTCATAGCAAAATTCATGAACAAAAACTGTCAAAAATTTGGGCAATGTTTCAATAAATCTCTTTATTATCTATTATTAGTTTATTATAAAGCATATCTAAGAATTAAAAATCACTTATAATAAAAAATTCCAAGATATTAAGCTGTCTAAATATGTGATCTAAATTGTTTAAAACCTTAGACAGATGTAGCTATGGATATAATATAGACAATGGACTTCCCTGGTGGGTGGCTCAGTGGTAAGGAATCTGCCTGCAATGCAGGAGATACAGGAGATGGGGGTTTGATCACTGGGTTGAAAGGATCCCCTGGAGGAGGAAATGGCAGCCAATTCCAGTATTCTTGCTGGGAAATCCCATAGCCAGAGGAGCATAACAGGTTACAGCCTGTCCATAGGGTCACAAAGAGTCAGGCATGTGAGTGACTGAGCACACGCTGTCTCTTATACACATCTAGATGTGTATAAGAGACAGGCTTTTTAATATGTTGTCTAGGTTGGTCATAACTTTTCTTCCAAGGAGAAAGTGTCTTTTAATTTCATGGCTGTAGTCACCATCTGTAGTGGTTTTGGAGCCCCCCAAAATAAAGTCTCTCACTATTTCCATTGTTTCCCTATCTATTTGCCATGAAGTGCTGGGACCACATGCCATGGTCTTAGTTTTCTGAATGTTGACCTTTAAGCCAATTTTTTCACTCTCCTCTTTCACTTTCATCAAGAGGCCCTTTAGTTCTTCTTTACTTTCTGTCATAACGGTGGTGTCATCTCATATCTGGTTATTGATATTTCTCCCGGCAATCTTAATTCCAGCTTGTGCTTCATAAAGTGCATGATTTCTCATCATATACTCTGCATATAAATTAAATAAGCAGGGTGACAATACACAGCCTTGATGTACTCCTTTCCTGATTTGAAACCAGTCTGTTGTTCCATGTCCAGTTCTAACTGTTGCTTCCTGACCTGCATACAGATTTTTCAGGAGGCAGGTCAGGCGGTCTGGTATTCTGATCTCTTTCAGAATTTGCCAGAGTTTGTTGTGATCCACACAGTCAAAGACGTTGGCATAGTCAATAAAGCAGAAATAGATGTTTTTTTCTGGAACTCTCTTGCTTTTTCCATGATCCAGCAGATGTTGGCAATTTGATCTCTGGTTCCTCTGCCTTTTCTAAATCCAGCTTGAACATCTAGTAGTTCAGGGTTCACATATTGTTGAAGCCTGACTTGGAGGATTTTGAGCATTACTTTGCCAGTGTGTGAGATGAGTGCAATTGTGTGGTAGTTTGAACATTCTTTGGCATTGCATTTCTTTGGGATTGGAGTGAAAACTGAGCTTTTCCAGTCTTGTGGCCATTGCTGAGTTATCCAAATTTGCTGGTATATTGAGTGCAGCACTTTCACAGCATAATCTTTCAGGATTTGAAATAGCTCAACTGGAATTCCATTACCTCCACTAGTTTTGTTTGTAATGAAGCTTCCTAAGACCCACTTGACTTCACATTCCAGGATGTCTAGCTTTAGGTGAGTGATCAAACCATCATGATTATCTGGTATATGAAGATCATTTTCGTATAGTTCTTCTGTCTATTCTTGCCACTTCTTCTTAATATCTTTTGTTTCTTTTAGGTCCTTAACATTTCTATCCCTTGGTGAGCCCATCTTTGCATGAAATATTCCCTTGGTATCTCTAATTTTCTTGAAGCGATCTCTAGTCTTTTCCATTCTGTTGTTTTCCTCTATTTCTTTGCACTGATCACTGAGGAAGGCTTTCTTACCTCTCCTTGCTATTCTTTGGAACTTTGCATTAAATATGTATGTAGTAACACATAAAAGAACTCAAGAAACTTCAACTACTACTATCATTTTGCTACCATTATTGAAGAAATAATTCAAATATCTAAGAAGAGAGGATCCATAATATACATTATTGTTGTATAAAGTGAATCAATAAAAAGTATAAAACTGAGAGGTAAACTTTAAATAAAGAAAATATATTTGATATTCAAATACTTAAATATGTGAATTCTGTATAACAAATAAATAGAAATATTTGAAACAATATGCATTAAAACAATTAAGAAAACATTTTTTACTTACTTTATAAGCCAACAAAATACAAAAATAAAACAAAAGAAAATAATATTTCTAGTGAGCATACATTAAGATTGTACTTGCATGTGTTTTTAACATGGGTGGAAAATTGGTACGAGCTATATAGAAAGCAATAAATATGTGTCAGTGGTCTAGTTCTTCAATTATGTTTACAATATAAATAGCATTTGCATACATTGAAAAAGAGAATTTCTTTTAATAGAGTTTTTCATAGCAAAATTCATGAACAAAAACTGTCAAAAATTTGGGCAATGTTTCAATAAATCTCTTTATTATCTATTATTAGTTTATTATAAAGCATATCTAAGAATTAAAAATCACTTATAATAAAAAATTCCAAGATATTAAGCTGTCTAAATATGTGATCTAAATTGTTTAAAACCTTAGACAGATGTAGCTATGGATATAATATAGACAATGGACTTCCCTGGTGGGTGGCTCAGTGGTAAGGAATCTGCCTGCAATGCAGGAGATACAGGAGATGGGGGTTTGATCACTGGGTTGAAAGGATCCCCTGGAGGAGGAAATGGCAGCCAATTCCAGTATTCTTGCTGGGAAATCCCATAGCCAGAGGAGCATAACAGGTTACAGCCTGTCCATAGGGTCACAAAGAGTCAGGCATGTGAGTGACTGAGCACACGTGTGCACATAATATAGACAAATTATAAAGACCAGGTCCAAATATTGACTGTGACTAATAACTTCAGAAAAAGCAGGAACATTACTTTGCCAACAAAGGTCCATCTAGTGAAGGTTATGGTTTTTCCAGTGGTCATGTATGGATGTGAGAGTTGGACTATAAAGAAAGCTAAGCACAGAAGAATTGATGCTTCTGAACTGTGGTGTTGGAGAAGAGTCTTGAGAGTCCCTTGGACTGCAAAAATATCCAACCAGTCCATCTTAAAGGAAATCAGTCCTGGGTGTTCATTGAAAGGACTGATGCTGAAGCGGAAACTCCAGTACTTTGGCCACCTCATGCGAAGAGTTGACTCATTGGAAAAAACCCTGATGCTGGGAGAGATTGGGGGCAGGAGGAAAAGGGGATGACAGAGGATGAGATGGCTGGATGGCATCACCGACTCAATGGACATGAGTTTGGGTGAAATCCGGGAGCTCATGATGGACAGGGAGGCCTGTTGTGCTGCGATTCATGGGGTTGCAAAGAGTTGGACATGACTGAATGACTGAACTGAACTGAACTGAAGTAAATAACTTCAGAAATGAAATTCATAGTTTTTTTCTTTATATTAGCTTCATTGTTATTGATATAATTAAAAATTATACTAAATTAAAAAGGTAATCTTATGTGTTTTATCATACTAGATATATATTTTCATTAAAAGAGTAACCATGAAGATATTAATGAGTAAAGCTTAATGATCTCACTAAATATTTTTACCTCAATTTACAATTTCAACTTTATATGTATCTATTTAAATGCTGTAACATTCTGCTCCTTTTGTCCAATTTGTTTGCTTAATATTCAGAATCTATAGTTTTGCACAACACTGATCTTTATACATTGATAAAAAAGAAAATTGAGGTTGAAATCAGTTAGAATACTTGAATAGTACTTTGTCTTGATACTTTTCTTAATGATAGGTATTTTTTTTAATGCTAAGTCATTCTTGAAGATAAAAAATCTTGCAGCTCATTTTTTTAACAGTACATAGCAAATTATTTCTTAAGAATTTCAAGATGATTAAAGATTACTCAGTGTTTCCCAGATCATCAGAACATCATCTGAAAATCATTGCAGCCATCTGTTCCCAATCACAAGAGATGTAAGAGAACAGTTAGTAAGGATACATTAAACACCCCAGGCTGTGACAAGAAAATGTCTATGTAATTGGAAGAAGCTTTATTTCACTGACCTATCAGCTAGCCTATTTTTATCTACAATATATCCTACTACTCCTTGAATCAATTTATTTTGGGTAAGTTGGACTGTGATAGAGACAACCTCCCAATCTGAAAGATTCGTAGTAAAAAGGTTATTTCTTCTTGAGCCACTTCAGTCAGGTCTTTACTTCAGGATCTATGCTCATAAAACAGTGCCCATTCTGGATATTGCTGGTCTTGTGATAAAGAGAAAAGAAGGAGTGCATGAACCAAGAGCTGGCTTTTGCAGTTTCTCCTCAAAATTGGCATTTAGTATTTCTATTCACTTTTCATTTGCCAGATATATGTAAACAGCCATAATCAGTTCAACAGCCATAGCAATAGGTAGAGGGTCTAGCCTTCCCCCAGAATGTATCACAAGTCACAAAGTCAGACATGGTTTTAATGAAGTAGGGAAAGAAACAACCATAGTTTGAACTATATTGTAATGTATCTGCCCTCTGAAAAACTAAATCTTTTGTAATTTCACATTCAAGATTAAAACAATATTTATTTAAAGCCTGCTATGTTCTTGGAAATGTGTAAAGCACTGAAGACTTGAATTATCCAGATACATAACTGCTCTTATAGAGCTCACAGATAGTCAACAGGGAAGCATATGTGAATATATTAATAACATACTGTTAGATATTAGTCTAAGTCATGACCCAAAACACTGGTTGAAAAATATTTTCTTAATGGCTCAATAGTAAATGTTTTAGGTTTTGTGGACACTTTTGTCTCTGCTGCAACAATTCCATTCTGATTTTATGGCATAAAAGCAGTCATACATAAACAAATAGCATAGCTCTGTTTTAATGACTCTGTATTTACTAAAACAGGCAGCTAAATTGAGAGCTACAGTATGCCAGTACCTGGAATAGAGAATAAGTGGAGGTGAGTAGTTTCTATAGATGGGACTATCAGGGAAGTCCTTTCAGAGGATGTGAGTGTGAATGCTAAGGGGCCAAGCTTGTGAATACCCAGGATTGAAGTATGTGGCAAGGGATGCATCATATGCAAAGGCCCTAGGCTGGGGAAAAATTCAGTGTTTTGAAGAACAGAGAAAAGGCCAATGTTGCTAGAATATAGTGTGCTATAGTTTGTGATTATGAGCTAAGAGAGGTGTAGACTATATCAAGTTTCATAAGCCATGTAAGGAATTTGGATTTTATTTGAGGTGGAACTAGGAGTCACTTGAGTCTTAGCACAAATGGATTGGCTCTGAAAAATGGTCTTTCATGCTGTTATTTAGGAAAGGAGTGAAGAAGGACAGGAGCATAAGCAGGAAGGTTATCATAGTCATCCAGGAGGAAAGTAATATTGATTTAGACTAGCCATGGAGATGGAAAGAATTGGGCAGATTCAACACATTTGAAGGTGGAGAAACTGAACTGTCTGAGAGTATGGTAAAGAGAGACATGTAGGACTTTAAAGCTGTGAGTCTGAGCACATGAGTGAGGGGTGGCATCTCTTGACATTTCCTACTCATACAAAATAAATGTGAAAGTTTAGTTACCTGGAGATTTGAATCAAAAAGAGAACTTCTATTCAAAATATGGTCATGATATATTCTATGACTGTTTCAATTTTTTATTTGATTTTACCTTTTTGTAAGTAAAGATTGAATTCATTTTAGCTCAGTGAATTTTCTTCAATCTGCAAAGTCTGATTCTCTTATTTCAGAAACTAGTAGGTACCCAAGACAGACAAAACTGTATTTTTTAATGTACTCTCCAATCAATATGTACATATAAGTTCCACAAAATCCTAGAAGCTAGTGCTTTTGCCATATTTTCCTGAACAGTAGGCATGTATGCATTTATTCAATAAATTATATATTGAAGATACTATATATGCTGGAAATACAGTGGTTCAAAGCCCTTACATGGACTTTTTGTTTGGAGTGGTAGACAATGTTTAATTCAATGAATAAACAATAGGTAAGTGCAATTAACATTTACTGAGAAATTAATATGTCTTCAGTAACAGTTCTTATTTCTGAATTTTATTGCTTCAGATATGCTCCTCATTCAAATTTATTGTACATTTTCTAAATGTATTTGTTTTTTATACCCCATCTTTTATTATCTTTATGTTAGATTACAGTGAAAGTGGGGAGGGGTGTAAAATCAGTAAAATCTTTTAACTTGATCACACTTCCTCAATGAATGAAACTTTGACCCTAACTGACAAGAGTGTATTGATTGAAAAACTTCATGCTGCAGAAAATAAAAATATACAATTCATGAAGTTATATGCTTAATTCACTTTCATTATATTGCCATAGTCAGTGGTTTTCCCACTTTAACATTTCTGCATGGAGAACAGTTAATGAAATAAGTTTTCCACTCAAATGGCCACTTTATCAGCTTAATAATTTCTCCCTTTCCAAAGTAATTTGTTGTCACAATTATTGACAGATGATATGACAGACACACAGATAGATACTTTGATTATATTTTTGTTACAATTATCATATGATAATATTTTTTAAAAAGATAGAAATAATGAAAGTTGGGAGTTTAGAGGCTTCATTTATGATTGTGAATAGAAAGCCTTTCAGAGAGGAGAATTTTTTTTAATGTTCTATTTTAGTTAAAAGAAATAAAATAGAGAATCTTGAGGAGGTTGAAATTTGAATTGAGACAAATAGGACTGAGCAGAATGAAAGCGGAAACCTAAAGCCATCTCTTGTACTGACATGTTATCATTTGGTAAATATAAACTTCAGGTGAATAATATCTGAAACCTTTTATTTCTTTGTTTTTTATTGCCTATTCTAATCTTTCTAGCCATATACACTTATTACATTTTTTATATCTCTTTTACTTTTTCTTTGACTTGTATTGCATTTAAAAATAGATTCTAGCCTCACTTTTTCTCTAAAACAAGACCCAACGAAACCAGTGTTCTGTGGGTACTAGCCCACTACCCACCACTTTATCTTATTAGCATAGAAAAATTCCCTGACAATTTATACTGCCTACCAATTAATTATAACAACTATAGGAAGAAGTAAGATAGAAGTCAATCTGGCAGAAAAATGTTGATGTGCTGAAATAAATAATTGATATATATTATTGTTGTTTAGTTGCTACATCATATCTGACCCTTTGCAACCCCATGGACTGTAGCACATTGGTCTAACAGAAGTTACACCAGAGCAAACTGAGCTGATCAATGTGCACATAAGGTCATTTGATCATTTTGGAAATTAGTTAGAATCTTTTGAATTATTATTTTTACATTATATTTAAAATTAATTTCCCCTGAAGAAAACAATGCAGTTCCCCTATGTAACATAGGTTTGTTTGTTGTTGTTGCTGTTGTTTTTTCCTTTTCAAGAATTTTGTTTTATTCTATTTATGAAGACTTTCTTAACCAAGAATAGTTTTAAAGAACTACATCTCCCTCCCTGAAACTCATACTCACATAATAAATACCTTCCTTTGATACTAAATCAAGTCAGCATTTGATTATCACTTTATTTTCTGATCCCAGTTAAAGAATGTTTATGAAGGCAATACACTTCTTCATTTTCATTCCCTATCATCCTCTGTATTTTTTTCCCCTCACACAGTCATGCTTGTTTCTTCCTCATGCTCTGTACAGTGTTCAGTTTTCAATCATTCTTATCTTTAAATATTTACTAGTTATTTAAATGATTCTTCTGAATCTAAAATATTTCTTCAAATACTAGCTCAAGTAAGTATCAGAGCATGAGGCATCTAATGGATAAAGAAATAGATTGCAGTAGTAACAGATGTGTTCAGTTCAGTTCAGTTCAGTCGCTCAATCATGTCCGATTCTTTGTGACCCCATGAATCACAGAACGCCAGGCCTCCCTGTCCATCACCAATTCCTGGAGTTTACTCAGACTCATGTCCATTGAGTCGGTGATGCCATCCAGCCGTTTCATCCTCTGTCAGCCCTTCTCCTCCTGCCCTCAATCCCTCCCAGTGTCAGAGTCTTTTCAGTGAGTCAACTCTTCACATGAGGTGGACAATTGTCTTTTGGAGGGATAATTTCTTGTCTTCTCTCATTAGTTTATAGTAAATAGTCTAATTCCTCTCCATAGGAAACATTTTTATTTTTAGAGTTTGGAATGAATTAAAGCGGTAATATGTCAACATTTGTTTAACTACTTCCAATGAAATATGGAATAAAATGTTATTGAATGCCTATTATGAGCCAGGGTTTTTGAAAATATCACTTCATTTACTACACAGAAAAAAACTTTACTAGGCAATTAATATCTGCAGTTTGCTACTGAAGAAACTCAGGTTTAGAGTTTAATGAGCTTGTTCAACATTATATTGTAGATAGTGG
Source organism: Oreotragus oreotragus (assembly GCA_006410675.1). Classification (NCBI taxonomy): domain Eukaryota; kingdom Metazoa; phylum Chordata; class Mammalia; order Artiodactyla; family Bovidae; genus Oreotragus; species Oreotragus oreotragus. Next base: position 56,792 of record SJYX01003303.1, on the reverse strand, counting down.
ATGAAAGTGGAAATTCATCCTAGGTCCATTTGTCTATGGTAGATTTTTCCTTTTTTTAATTCATAATTCTTCCCTGTAAGAGGCTTGATTATTATTAAGCCTTATTATTTCATTTGCTCCAACTTGGAGCTTTGGAATTAATTTTTCCAAAGGTACTTTTGAGTACCTCCTCAGTATTTTGGTCATAACTCAATTGAAATTACCTTAGCGGACTATCTCATCTAATTTACAGTGAATGCCCTCTACCCAATATCTTTCTTTGTTTGTTTGTTTTCTGATTGTTACTATTATTATTACTATTGTCATTATTTTTCCTGTTTGTTTTGGGGCTTCCCCGCTAGCTCAGTTGGTAGAGAATCCATCTGCAATTCAGGAGACCCCTGTTTGAATCCTGGTCGGGAAAATCTGCTGGAGAAGGGTTAAGCTAATCACTCCAGTATTCTTGGGCTTCCCTGGTGGCTCAGCTAGTTAAGAATTGACCTGCAATGAGGGAGACCTGGGTTTGATCCCTGGGTTGGGAAGATTCCCTGGAGAAGGGAATAGCCACCCACTCCAGTTCTGGCCTGGAGAATTCCATGGATTATGTAGAGTCGCAGAGTCTGGACACGACTGAGTAACTTGCACTTTCACTTTTTGTTTGTTTTCATTTTTTGTTGTTTGAATTAGAAAGTTTGATGCCTTGTTATAACTTTTTGATGGATTGTCTCCTTTATTTAATGACCATGTCTCAACTATTTTTCTCTTAAAGTCTATTTTGTCCGATTTAAGTACAGCTACCTCTGATATCTTTTGATTACCAAAAGAGCTTCATTAGTTTCCTGTGAATGGGCATCATGTTCACTTGCTTCTTCATGATTTGTGATTCCTTCTATTGGTATCTGAACATTTGAATGTGTGTCCTATTCCAGACCTCACAGGTTCACTTCAGCAGAGATGGTCCTTCACAGCCACCTCAGCTTAGAGTTCTGGATAAGTGAGCCAACATCATCCTTGGGCAGATGGGACTTGTTATCAGTGTCTCTATTTGGGTGGGCCTGATGCTCATGCTGTGAGGTCAAGAGCAGTGCCACTGGTTGGGAATGGTTGTATAGGAATGCTGACTGATTTCTAGCCCTAGTTTGGCTGTAGATGAGTTATGTGACTGCCTGGATGCTTTGGTCATGTCTTCTCACCAGCTGGAATTGTCTATTATATTCAGCAATTGGATGGGACTGCAAATTTGCTTCTTTGCCTGGACAGGGCAATAGAAATGCCTCCATGGCCATCATGGCTCAGTGGCTGGGACCCAAATGTAGCAAAACTGCCTAGTGAGCTCCCTGGTCAGATGGAGCAGAGGATGCAAGAAAAGCAAACAAGTAAAGTTGTATCCTACAGCAGATGCTGTGATTTCAATTTAATTTAAGAACTCTTAAGTCAGGCATTATAATATTATTATAATATTCATTGTATTCATAGTATTATAATATTCATTGCCTCTTTTTTCAAACAAATTTTTTAACAGATATTTTGCATAACATTTTCTTTATCTAACTAAAGTTGTATCTATAAAATTAAGTTTTAACGAAATAATTTCTTATAGTTTAATTCAACCATGAAGTTAGATTGGATGCAGCATTTACCTAATAGCCANCATAGTATTATAATATTCATTGCCTCTTTTTTCAAACAAATTTTTTAACAGATATTTTGCATAACATTTTCTTTATCTAACTAAAGTTGTATCTATAAAATTAAGTTTTAACGAAATAATTTCTTATAGTTTAATTCAACCATGAAGTTAGATTGGATGCAGCATTTACCTAATAGCCAGATAATTTATCATATTTCACCTTTCTTTCTGTCATCATAGTTTTACATCCATAAAACCATAAACATCCATAAAGTTTATTTACTTTCATTTTCGCTATGACTGTATCACGATTGGGTTGGCCACAGCATGATTAATTTAGAAAGTTTAGTCATATGAATAAGCCATGTATTCTTATTTGATTATCTTTATCTATCTGTCTATCTATTTCTGTGTGCATATTCAGTCCCTCAGTCTTGTCCAGCTCTTTGCACCCCAGTGGACTGTAGCTTGCCAGGCTCCTCTGTCCAGAGGATTTGAAGTTATTAGCACATATCCTTCTCCTGTATCTCAGTCAGTAAAGAATCTGCCTGCAATGTAGGAGACCCAGGTTCAATTCCTGGGTTGGGAAGATCCCTTGAAGAAAGAAATGGCAACCCACTCCAGTATTCTTGCCTAGAGAATCCCATGGACAGAGGATCTTCACAGTCTACAGTCGATAGGGTTGCAAGAGTCAGACACGACTTAGTGACTAAATCACCATCATGCTCTCAATTGAACATCTTATTATTTTGCTTTTTTCTTTCCCTTGGGAAAACTTCTGTAATACAATATTGTTCTCTGGGTGAAATTTAAGGATTTATCATCAATTTACAAATTTTTCTGATGCTTAAAGTCCTATAGTCTTTTCAAGAGACTTTTTAATGTTAGCATAAGTTAACAGTTCAGTTCAGTTCAGTCGCTCAGTCATGTCCGACTCTTTGCGACCCCATGAATTGCAGCATGCCAGGCCTCCCTGTCCATCACCAACTTCTGGAGTTCACTCAAACTCACGTCCATCGAGTAGGTGATGCCATCCAGCCATCTCATCCTCTGTTGTCCCCTTTTCCTCCTGCCCCCAATCCCTCCCAGCATCAAAGTCTTTTCCAATGAGTCAACTCTTCGCATGAGGTGGCCAAAGTACTGGAGTTTCAGCTTTACCATCATTCCTTCCAAGGGACACACACTTGCTAATAATAAATTGCTTTCTCTTTTCTTCTGTACTCATCTAACACATTAGAACTGCTTAATTAATATATTAATATATGATAGGTTTTATCTATTTTTATGATAAGATCACTAGGTCATTAGGAAAAATAATTTATTATTTAATAATAATAATATATTTTAATTATAAAAATGTAAATATATTTCCTTAGTAGCTGGTGCAAGAGGTCTAAATGGAGTTAAGTATTTTTTCCTTGCTCTTACCAACTTTTCTACTAGTGACTGTTTCAATAATTAAATGTTTCTTGTTTATGATTCAATTAATATTCTAAAGATAATAGAATCTACCTATGTTATGCAAATTCTAAGTACATATGGTTAGTTAAAATAAACTTGATTTATCTGACAAGGAGGGAGGAAACTTGAAACCTTTTCATATCAGCCATAGTCTTTGGCAGCTTTCTGGTGTCCATTCATTCACCTTGAAACACCTTAGAAGAATCCTTAGGATCCTTTATATATAGTTTGAAAACCACTAATAGTAGAAAGGACATTGACTGAAAGTAAAAAGATTCAAGTTCTTGACTGAACTTGATACTGATTTGGTGTGTGGCTCTTAGCTTCTTCCAACTTTTATTAGCCTCAGAATTTGAGCTAGATTATTCTCATATTTATGAGGTATATATACTTCTTCATGCATTTTCAATTAAAAACTATTTATGCCTAAACACTGCTTGCAAGTCAACTGAGAGAACCAACTGATCACTGTATTCAATTAGGAATTTGTGTTTTAAAAACCTAGAAAGATAATATAGAGTCATTTTTTCATAATATTGGTCAGCAGAAATCTTACCACTTTCACATTATAGTAATTGATACTGCTATTATCACTGTTACTATGTTAATAACTAAATGCAAACATAAAGACACATTTTCTTTAATTCTTGCCATAAACGTGGAGAAAGGCACATACTTATTTTTATTATATAAATTAAGAAATTAAAACTCAGAAAAGTTAAAAAAAAAAAAAAAAAAACTCAGGAAAGTTAAGTGATTTGTCCGAAATCTGTTTACACATGCATAGGATTGAATTCAGTCTTATTATTTTTCTATATTTGTCATTCTCAGCCAATTAATTTGATCTCAAAGAATGGAAAAAATAGTAACTTTTCCTAATAAGAATAATAAGAAAAAAATGCCTTATATGTTATGTAATAAGTTTCAGGAATCCACCAGGAATTTTAAATATAAAATATGAATGTAATTGAACAGTTCCAGTATACCTATTAAAAAAATTGGAAAATTTTAGGGTGGCTCTTGACTCAGGAGATTTGAATTATAATCCTAATTTCATCATTGATTATTTGTATTCTTTTAGATCAGTTACTTCCTTCATTATACCTCAGTCCCTCATTTATAAAAGAAATATGTTTTTATAGCATATTGAAAAGCAGAGACATTACTTTGCCAACAAAGATCCGTCTAGTCAAGGCTATGGTTTTTCCTGTGGTCATGATGGATCTGAGAGTTGGACTATGAAGAAAGCTGAGTGCTGAAGAATTGATGCTTTTGAAATGTGGTGTTGGAGAAGACTCTTGAGAGTACCTTGGACTGCAAGGAGATCTGATCTGTCCATTCTGAAGGAGATCAACCCTGGGATTTCTTTGGAGGGAATGATGGTGAAGCTGAAACTCCAGTACTTTGGCCACTTCATGCAAAGAGTTGACTCATTGGAAAGACTCTGATGCTGGGAGGGATTGGGGGCAGGAGGAGAAGGGGACGACAGAGGATGAGATGGCTGGATGGCATCACTTACTCGATGGAAGTGAGTCTGAGTGAACTCCGGGAGTTGGTGATGGACAGGGAGGCCTGGTGTGCTGTGATTCATGGGGTCGCAAAGAGTTGGACACGACTGAGTGACTGAACTGAACTGAAATGAACTGAATTGAACTGATGGATATCTCCAAAGACCTTTCTAGCTCTCAAATTATAAGATCTCTAGAAATATTTATTGGTTAATTTATGTTAAGACAGAAAAATTGATGTAATGTCATTGCTTATAATTTAATTTAATATTTATTTTAATATAATTTTTATAAAATTTGTATTAAAAAAGAACCTTGTAGTTATGGATATAAATAAAAATGAATATATATGAGATTATACTAGTTACAAAAATTACTGAAACATTTAATATATAACATCTTAAAATTATTATTCACAATATTTTTACCTTGAGCTCAAGTAGATTTCCATTTAAGTATACACTGCATAAGTTGAACGAGTTTTACTGTAATTATTTTATGACATTATATATGTTTATATGTAAAGTATTCTAGAAGGTACATTCTAAAAATCAAGAAATTGAAAATCCTTATAATTCAATAGAGTATCTTTTGAAAATTTTGACCCATCCATCTATCCAGTTTTATCCAAACAGAGCTACATAAACTTTGACTATAAAGATGTATAGTTGAGCCTTGACCTAACATATTTGAAATTTTAGTACAACCAAAGAGTTCCTCAAGGCTAGGACTGAAATTAATTTGAAATATTAGGATACTAATTTGAGGTCTTTTCCCTTTAATTTTTAAACATATTTTGCAAAATGTTCTAATATAAATTTAAGAAAATTATGCATTAGCAAAAATAGTTTCTAAACAGTGTGACATGGATTATAACTGTGTCATTTTCCAGATTAGCTGTGGGTTTGGATCATTTTATTTAGGATAAAAAAATGTCACCTGCCTCAAGCATATGGAAGTAGAGGAAAGTTTTGTCAAACCAAAATAAATATTTTTTTCAGTTCTGTCCTCTAAAACCTTGGCAAACCCCTCCAATATTCTTGCCTGGGAAATCCCATGGACTGAGGAGCCTTGTAGGCTACAGTCCATGAGGTCGCAAAAAGTTAGACAGGACTAAGTGACTTCAATTTCACTTTCACTTTCTAAAACCTCCAATAACTCTTCAGATCATACAGTAGTTCCCTTTCTTTTTGTTTTCCAAAGGCCTCCTGTAGTCAAGTTTTAAAGAACTATATCTGCAGTTTAACCCCAGTTCCTGCATAAAAAACAGTTTCCTCCGAAACAATACTGGCATAGTTCCTCCAAAGGTGAAGACAATCTCCTCCTCCACTGAGTCTAAATACAGTAAAAAATTATATTCATGTTTTGGGAAATATTCCCAAACACCTTCTTTCCAGTCCACCAAGAGTATTTCACATAAATGTTTTAAGTTTTCTCTTTTGAACTATACTCACTAGTTGATATTGGATCAGATGACATAACCTGGATTTCTGAATTTCCATCTACAAAAAAGAATTCAGACATACTTTAAACACATAATAAATCCTGAGTATCTGAAATCAAACGTTGAAATTGGTTCTTTTGTCCTGGTTAAACTGCTGAATAGACATTGTGCAAATACAAAGGAATTGATAGAGTAAGATAGTACTGTAGACTGAAAACTTGTCTCAGATGGCATAATGACAGCTGAAGAAGTTTAGATAAGAGAAAATGAAATGTCAGAATCCTCGTCTTAAAAGTTTATAGTCTCCTGGCATATGCGTTTGTTGAAAGAATGGGAAACTCTGCCCTAATCCAATTGTTGAAAGGTGCTAGCTGAAAAAAAAAAGTGACTCAGTTCCAACTATGATGTAGAAAACCTTGCTATTTAAAACTGTAAGACAACAAACAGGTGATATATATACAATTTTTTGTAGTTTAGACATTAGAGAAAGTAACTGTCTATATAGTTCCTCAAAGCAAAAGGCAATTTGTGAAAGTGTAAGCAGGACTATTTTAATATTAAGAAAGAATAACACTTAAAATTTTTTACACCTAAATAATTCTATCAAGTATCAATATCATTGCAATGCCATTTTTATTGAGGCTTCTCAAACACAGATACAGATGACTGCTGCTACACTGCCACCTGGTGATCAGGCAGGTGGGTGGGATTTGAATAAAAATGCCCGACAAAATGTCAGAGATTGTTAATGAGTGTTCAATATGTTGAATTTCTCTAAGCTAAACACATTTTCTGATAACATGGAAGATGCTTTGTATCCCATTATATGTCTTTAAGAGCATGATTCTGGTAACTTTTAAATTGTTTTATATTCAAAATTTATATGTTCTGTATTTCATATCTGCTGCTGCTAAGTCACTTCAGTTGTTTCTGACTCTGTGCGACTCCATAAATGGCAACCCACTAGGCTCCCCCATCCTTGGGATTCTCCAGGCAAGAACTCTGGAGTGGGTTGCCATTTCCTTCTCCAATGCATGAAAGTGAAAAGTGATCTACTTGCAGCTAAATCCTTTATTAGTATTATTATTGTTTGTTTTTTTGAGTAAAGTAAATGAGGAAACTCTNCCCCCATCCTTGGGATTCTCCAGGCAAGAACTCTGGAGTGGGTTGCCATTTCCTTCTCCAATGCATGAAAGTGAAAAGTGATCTACTTGCAGCTAAATCCTTTATTAGTATTATTATTGTTTGTTTTTTTGAGTAAAGTAAATGAGGAAACTCTGCAGAGGTTCAAAAGTCAGTGACCCATGTTGTCAATGAGAGAGGAAAGGAATGACATGACCTAAATTTCTATTTCAAATGGTGCATTTTATATTAGCAATCTTGACTTTCACTGTTGAACTACTTATTCAGTTCAGAATTACTCATTGATTTTTATAGCACTGCCTTTTCCTTTTAAAAATGATTTGGCCTAGAAAAGAATGGTTTCAACAATATGAAGTTGAGTGTCAAAGGCAACAATAGTAAATAAATGAAGGGAGCAAAAGATGTGAGCATCTCATGAAGTTGTAATTTTTTAATGCTATCTTTTTTAAACTGTCAAGAGTTGTAAACAATCTTAATAAGCAAATATAGGTGTTGAGACAATAAAGCTGTTAGATAAGTCATTTTTGGACAAACTTGTTTTATGTATCTAGTCATGTATATAGAGATTATATTTAATATCTGCATTCATTTCCCTGTTTCTATGCTCATTACTAATAAACTATAAGAGAACATAGTTAAGAATAAGGGATGCAAGAAACCATGTAAGACCTGAAATGGCAGAGCCATGCTACAAGTCATCTCTTCTCAACAAAACTAAAGTAACTTCAGAAAGTCAAGAACTGCAAACCAGGGACCCTTGTCAGTTTTTTTATATACATGGCATATTCTTACTATGTTTCTCATAGTCATAAACTATGAGAAAATAGTTAACCACTAATGTGGACTTCCAGGTGATTTAGATCGTATCTTTAGACCACTATACAAATTGTCATGCATCCAAGCTTTTTAAGAGATGAATTAGCAATTTACTTGTAACCACCTTCAAGTGTACATGATCAAAGAAATCCCACACTGCTGATAAGGCTTTGAAGTTATAAATACAGACATATTGAATAGGTTTTCAGAACCATATGCCATTTTGTAGCTTCACTATATTCATAAAAGGCTAAACATGTGCTTTTACTTATTACAAAGGGTGAGAACTTGCTGTCATGTCTATATATCCTAAAAGGCTATATCATTCTGGGTGGCAAATTATGAAAACAGTCTCTTGCTGAGGGGGTGGGAGAATGTGTAATATTTACAATGCTGTGCTCATGTCTTGAAAAAATGTATTTTCCTATCCACCCACTTTTTATCCATTCATGATATTTTTATGTCCCATGTTTCCACATTAATATATTAACTTTTTAACTTGACTAGGGTACATGTAAAAAGTGAAAAGATATTTGGGTATGTCAAAGGCAACAATATCTATATATCTATATGGTCATTACACTTATGTATTGGATAAAATCTTTGGAAATAAATCTTTTTCTTTTTTTTATGTGGTCATTTCTGGATATCTTTAAAAAAATTTTTTTAAATTTTTATTATTTTTCTTTATTTATTTTTTATATTTTACTTTATTTTACTTTACAATACTGTATTGGTTTTGCCATACATCAACATGAATCCACCACGGGTGTACATGAGTTCCCAATCCTGAACCCCCCTCCCACCTTCCTCCCCAAACTATCTCTCTGGGTCATCCCACTGCACCAGCCCCAAGCATCCTGTATCCTGCATTGAACCTAGACTGGTGATTCATTTCTTACATGATATTATACATGTTTCAATGCCATTCTCCCAAATCATCCCACCCTCTCCCTCTCCCACAGAGTCCAAAAGTCAGTTAACAAAGATCAGACACAAAAACAAATATTAAAAGAAGCAAGGGAAAAACAACAAATAACACACAAGGGGATTCCCATAAGGATAACAGCTGATCTTTCAATAGAAACTCTTCAGGCCAGGAGGGAATGGCAAGACATACTTAAAGTGATGAAAGAAAATAACCTACAGCCCAGATTACTGTACCCAGCAAAGATCTCATTCAAATATGAAGGAGAAATAAAAAGCTTTACAGACAAGCAAAAGCTGAGAGAATTCAGCACCACCAAACCAGCTCTCCAACAAATGCTAAAGGATATTCTCTAGACAGGAAACACAAAAGGGTGTATAAACCCGAACACAAAACAATAAAGTAAATGGCAGCCGGATCATACTTATCAATAATTACCTTAAACGTAAATGGGTTGAATGCTCCAGCCAAAAGACAAAGACTGGCTGAATGGATACAAAACCAAGACCCCTATATATGTTGTCTACAGGAGACCCACCTCAAAATCTTTTTCTTATAATGGACAATCACACTGAAAAAAAAAAAAAAAAAAAGGCAGGCAGTTTCATTCATTGCTCTTTTGAAGGACGATGGAAGACAGACCATCTTCTCCTCAAACTCAGGCGGGCTTGCTCCCAGTGTTTCTCCCCCAGGCCCATAATCACAATATTCAACCAAGAGCAATTTTCAGCTGAACAATGTTAGAAGCACTGAATAAGTGATAAGGAGATTAAGCAGGCAGTAAAGAGATGAATCTTGCCATGCTCATCTATGGAATATAAATAGCTAGTGAAGTGCTCAGTAGATAGTGGACACTAATAAATCTTTGACTGGAATTTCTAAAAGGACAATTGAAAAAGTCAAAGCTTTCTTAGTTTGAAAATATGAAGGCTAAAAAATGTGATTTATTTCTATGAAATCACAAACAGCTGGACACGTTCTCCAAATTTCAGAATGTTCCTTAAGCATTATGTTCATGGGTAGAGTTCCTTATAGCAGACAGAACATGTTAATATTCTTTATCTTACATTCTTTCCCCAATAATGTAAAAGATGTGTAGTATTCCCTTTGCAGATATAAGGAAGCAGGATATTGCTAGATCTTATAATTAAAATTAAAATCAGTCCTTTTCAAACTTACTGTAACTGTGTGAGTGGGGAGTTTTTTAAAGACAGGTAAAAGAAGTCCTTCTTACACACCATAATTTCAATTTATTACTCTGAGAAACTGTTTAGGTACAAAAAGGAATTAATTCAGCAAGGTTTGTAGATAATAGAACTCTATTATATTTAGAGTTAATGGAGTTGTTTAGTTAACAATTTATATTTTGAGGTTTAAAACATGGAGGGCAGATTCCCACACTGAAATGTATGTCTCTTGATAACACTGGTAGAATACTTAGGCTTCCTCTCTAGTTCTAAGTCAAGAAAGATTTGTAATGCATTATTTTCAAAAAAGGGAATAGGAGCTACAAACCATTATTGAGATACTCCTTAGAACACCATTACTCTAGAGACATTGAAAATACTTTGAGAAAGTTAAAGTATAATATTGACTCTTCTCTAATGAAAACACTGTTCATAAATGAAGAATATCAGGTCAACCTCCGAGGAATTTTATAATTTGTCTTTTGGGTATTGAGCACATGTTTCTTCCATACTATTGTAGAATCCAAATAAAAAAAAACTATTCAGATACACTATCAAGTTTGTCAAACTTTGCCTTAATATAATTTTTAATTTTGCTCTGAATATGGACTTTGAATTATTTTAGACTGTGTATCAACAATTGAATAGGAAATAAACTAAGGTAAATTAGCACAGGGAACCATCTACTTTGCCTTTCCATTTCTTTTTCAGCTACTTTTAATTGGTGAGCTTTGTTGATTGCTGTCATCATCACCCAAACAAAAGGAATGGAAATATTTATGTGTAATTTTAAAGAAGTAATTGGTCCTAAGCATCCTGATTCTTGTTACTGGGTGAATGCTCTCTCACCTTAATTTTGCACATATGTAGCATATATAACAAAAAAGGAAAACATCTGAATCAGAATAAATTAAAATTGCTTTATAAACTGTTTATACAAATTCATTCTTTATGTACAGAAAGATGTGCACAGAATCAAAATGACCTGATGTTAACTTGCATAAGCATTTATGAATGTGTACCTTTTCTTTCATATACATAGATAATGCAAAAAAGGAATGTTACTTCCTTCCTAAAGGAAAATACTTTGATTAACATTACAGAAGCAATTTAAAACTTTTAAAATGTATTGTTAGAGATTAAACCTTGAAATAGATTAGAGATAGAATAGCAAACTAGAATGGTAAGACAATAAGTAATAAATTAGAATAAAGTATTTGCCCCCTGTATTTAGATTTCTATCTAAATCTATACAGTTGTAAGCTAAAATATTTAAAATGTTTTATTTCTTCTTGTTTTCTCTGTCAGTTTAGCCAAAGCTTTGCAAATTGTGTTGATTCAAAGAAACAATTTTTGGTTTCATTGAGAATCCCTGTTTTCTTTTTTCGATTTCATTTTTTTATATCAGGTATTACTTTATACCCACTGCAAGAGCAAAAAAGAAATATGTTGGCAAGAATGCATAGAAAGTAACACAATTGTACAATCCTGATGAGAATGTAAAAAGATTCATTTATGGTAAAAAAACATTTACTGGTTCCTCAAAAAGTTAAGCATAAAATTACAATATGGCCCCCAAATTCCACTTTTAGATCTAGATATATATCCAAAATAATTGAAAATGGATATTCAAATAAGTATAAGCACAAGCATGTTACAGTAGCAGTATTCACAATAGCCAAAAGGTAGAAACAGCTCAAATGTCCAGCAACAGATGAATGGATCAACACATCATAATATATAAATATGAATATTATTCAGCCATAAAAATCAGTTTGTGAAACATACTGCAATGTGAATGAACCTCAAAAACACTATGCTAAGCCAAAAAACCAATACACAAAAGCTCAAATATTATAAAATTCTGTCTGTTAGAAATATCCATAGTAGACAAGTCCAGAGACAGACAAGAAATTGGTTGTGGAAGTGGTAGTGGACAAGAGAGATTATGGAAAAACTGGTTAATGGGTAAGATGTTTTACTTTGAAGTGATAGAAATGTTTGTTTTTAAAATAAAAGAATATATATTTTGCAATCAGACAGAAGCTAGATAACTGAGAACTTAGAAGGCTCCATTCTTATCTAAGACTGCATAGATTCCTGAGGTGTAGATTGACACCTGGATTCAGCTGCTATCAGCAGAGAAGACTGGACTAGGTGAGAATTATGTGATGTGCTTGGGTGTTCTGGGCAATTAGTCTTCTCAGTGGAGCAATACAGCTCGGTAAGTGAATTACCAGTTCTCTACTGTCCAGCCATTTATCCAATCTGTAATGGACAAACTGCATTTACCATGGTCCATATTTTGGATTTTTAATTCTTTGTTAGGAATATGTGTCCCTTTGTTAGGAATACACACACACACAGTCTAAATTTGACATAGTTATTTAAAAGAGTTTACAAATAGAAGCATCTTAGTAATGATGAAAAACAAAATTGAAAAAAAAAAAAAGAAATTGCAAGGATTATAAATATTAACCTAGTTATCAGTTTGGCCCTGAGAGACACATCATTCCATGATAGAATTTAAGTTCTTAGTATAGATTCTCTTAGACCATCAGCTTGGTCTTTGTTATGAGCCAATTAATTTTGGAATAATCAAAACATGATACTCTTTAGATAAGATTATGCAAATATATAATTGACTATTGCTATTACTACTACTGTTGCTGTTACTGCTACTACACTTAATAGAGATAATAATAATCTTGTAAATTTTCCTTTATTAGAATATCATTTATATATAGTATTATATTAGTTTCAGATGTTCAACATAGTGATTCAATATTTTTGTGTATTACAGAATTATCACCACCAGGTCTAGTTACCATCTGTCACAATACAGAGTTATTACAATATTATTGACTATATTACCCATGTTACACCTTACATTCCTGTGAGTCATTATCTTCTTATGAAGGAAATGGCTATTAATTCTCTACAGCATAGGCATATTTACCTTCAGAAATTCATCCACAAATTATAAGGTAATATTGTAGGAAGGATGGACCAACTGTTGTTGTATATTCATCAGGTATAAGAATTTGGCCACCTAATGTAAGTCTCACCAGGAAAAGAACCCAGAATCTCTTAGACATGGTGATGATCTAATAATAAGTGAAGTTCAAATAGACTCTAAGATTAATGAAAGGTTTTGATTTCAGTTTCATTACAAACACCCACTTATACACACACAGACATCCTCCATGTTATATTTATTGAAAAACAAACAAAAAATTTGGAAAAGATTCGAGGTTATATTACTGACTAAAATCATATGCAATACTTGCGTTCACTATTTCCAGTTGTGGGTTGCACCTTTTCTCCAGTTCACAGAGGATAGCAGATGAAAATGACTAAATCCAAAGTTTCCAGCTTTCTGGAAATAGAGCATGCCTATGAAACCTTTTCTAAGTGGAAATGGCATGAAGCAAAGAAGCAATTATGATGCAACACATCTTGCTACGGCTGCACAAAATAAATCAAGACCAGGCACAAAGGCTCACAGACATAGTTCAAAGTTAGGGTGACTTAATGCTGAGATGCTGAGTGTAGTTTTGGAGGGAGCTTAGCGGTGTCGGTCTCACTGCCTCCTGTAACACCTGCTACAAACAAACACTGAACACGAGCATCGCTTTTTGCCTTTTTTTTTTTTTTTTTTTGTAAAAGCTAAAATCCTCTTCAGATTTTTTTTGGTTAGTGGAAACATGTACTAATGTAAGTGAAGTGGCATATAGTGAACTTTCAAAAGTGGGAGTTCTCTGAAATAACCTAAATCTCACTTGTGAAAACAAATCCCACCACCAGCTTTTTCAAGGTGTCATTAGCCCTTACAGTATCTACTATTTAAAGAACAAATGTGTCTGTGAAGTTTTTACTCTACTCTTTACATATGTGCAGGCTAAGTTGTATCAGTCATGTTCAACTCCTTGTGACCCTGTGGACTGTAGTCTATCAGGCTCCTCTGTTCATTTTATTCTCCAGGCAAGAATACTGGAGTGGTTTGCCATGCCCTCCAAGGGATCTTCCCAACTCAGGAACTGAATCCAGGTCTCCACATTTCAGCCAATTCCTTACCGTTTGAGACACCAGGAAAGTCCAAGAATACCGGACTGGGTAGCCTAAACCTTCTCCAGAGGATCTTCCCAATCCAGCAATCGAATTGAGGTCTCCAGCATTGCAGGCAGGCTTTTTGCCATCTGAGCTACCAGGGAAGTCCCTTGGATGCATACATTACATACATACCTATGAAAGTGAAAGTGGAAGTTGCTCAGTTGTGTCTGATTATTTGCGACCACATGGACTATATACTCTATGGAATTCTCCAGGCCAGAATGCTAGAGCAGGTAGCCTTTTCCTTCCCCAGGGGATCTTCCCAACCCAGGATCAAACCCAGGTCTCCCACATTGCAGGAGGATTCTTTACCAGCTGAGCCACAAGGGAAGCCCAAGAACAGTGAGGTGGGTGGCCTATCCCTTCTCCAGCAGATCTTCTGGACCCAGGAATGGAACCGGGGTCTCCTGCATTCCAGGTGGATTCTNGGATCAAACCCAGGTCTCCCACATTGCAGGAGGATTCTTTACCAGCTGAGCCACAAGGGAAGCCCAAGAACAGTGAGGTGGGTGGCCTATCCCTTCTCCAGCAGATCTTCTGGACCCAGGAATGGAACCGGGGTCTCCTGCATTCCAGGTGGATTCTTTACCAACTGAGCTATGAGGAAAGCCCATACATATCTATAGCAAATTTCTGTTTTCTTTCCTCTCTTTAAAATTTAATTATTCAGACTTATTCAGAACTTCGTCTGTCTCTCAGTACAATATTTTATCAGTACGTTAATGCCAAAGAAGTCAAAAGCATTTCCCCCACACTTCAATCTTCCTTCTGGGATTCATCCATCATATTCTTTTCATATTTATTAAAAGTAAGACTGACACACAAGGATTTTTGTTATGTTTCTCATGGACAAGTTAGAGGAATAACTTCATCCCTGAAACTTCTTAAAAACATGAGAAAAAATGCCCCTTTCCTCCAAATTGGTTTCTCCTCTCTGCACACATTATGATGGGTGGAGATGATAAAATATTAATGTTTTGGTCAGATGTGTTGATAACATACAGTGATATGAACAGTGTCACTTAGGGAGCAGAGACAATCATCTCTGAGAACTGCCAGAAATGCTAGTAGCTTTGCCTAAGACAGTCCTTAAGTTACTATATTGGCAACTGTTCTGTTCAATTATTTGCCATATTAATTGTATAACTTAGATAGAGAGATGATAGACAAACTACTAAGCAAATGTCTCCAGATTATTAGATTACATTATGGAAAGGACATAAAAATGGACACCATTTCCTTTAGGTTTTTATGCATTTGCAATTTGAAATGGGAGTGAACTCTCAATTTCAGTGGTACAATTTAAATAAAACCAAACAAATGAGTAGATTTATTACACTGAGCCTAAAGAGGTCAATAATAGATTTCTCTAAAATGCTAATGCCCTAAATAAAGGAGAAATGAATTTGCTGAATGGAAGATTTTTTAATATCATGAAAATATCTATTATTCCCAAATGAATATATCAATTTAATAGACTTTGATAAGAACAACATTTTTGTTTGTTTTGGTCAATTTGAGAGTGATGACTTGTCAAAATTATTTTTGGCACAAAGTATGTACTTCAGAGATCTCTTCAAGAAAATTAGAGATACCAAGGGAATATTTCATGCAAAGATGGGCTTGATAAAGGACAAAAATGGTATGGACCTAACCGAAGCAGAAGATATTAAGAAGAGGTGGCAAGAATACACAGAAGAACTGTACAAAAAAGATCTTCAAGATCAAGATGGTGTGATCACTTACCTAGAGCCAGACATCCTGGAATGTGAAGTCAAGTGGGCCTTAGAAAGCATCACTATGAACAAAGCTACTGGAGGTGATGGAATTTCAGTTGGGCTATTTCAAATCTTAAAAAATAATGCTGTGAAAGTGCTGCACTCAATATACCAGCAAATTTGGAAAACTCAGCAGTGGCCACAGGACTGGAAAAGGTCAGTTTTCATTCCAATCCCAAAGAAAAGCGACACCAGAGAATGCTCAAACTACCACACAATGGCACTCATCTCACACGGTAGTAAAGTGATGCTCAAAATTCTCCAAGCCAGGCTTCAGTAGTACATGAACCGTGAAATTCCAGATGTTCAAGCTGGTTTTAGAAAAGGCAGAGGAACCGGAGATAAAATTGCCAACATCTGCTGGAGCATGGAAAAAGCAAGAGAATTCCAGAAAAACATCTATTTCTGCTTTATTGACTATGCCAAAGCCTTTGACTGTGTGGATCACAATAAACTGTGGAAAATTCTGAAAGAGATGGGAATACCAGACCACCTAACCTGCCTCTTGAGAAACTTATATGCAGGCCAGGAAGCAACAGTCAGAACTAAATATGGAACAACAGACTGGTTCCAAATAGGAAAAGGAGTACATCAAGGCTGTATATTGTCACCCTGGAATTTAACTTATATGCATAGTACGTCATGAGAAACACTGGCTGGAGGAAGCACAAACTGGAATCAAGATTGCCG
>SJYX01003303.1:0-37169 GCA_006410675.1 Oreotragus oreotragus | reverse complement strand
AATGGACCTTAGTCAGCAAAGTAATGTCTCTGCTTTTGAATATACTATCTAGGTTGGTCATAACTTTTCTTCCAAGGAGTAAGCGTCTTTTAATTTCATGGCTGCAGTCACCATCTGCAGTAATTTTGGAGCACCAGAAAATAAAGTCTGACACTGTTTCCACTATTTCCCCATCTATTTCCCATGAAATGATGGGACCGGATGCCATGATCTTCCTCTTCTGAATGTTGAGCTAATAAACCTATTAAATGGATAAATGTGTATATTGGAACATTTCATGGGTAAACTTGATCTCCTCACCTATTCTGTAGTTTAAAATGTAGATACTCTGACTTAATAATCCTATTTTTGTGTGTGTGAGGTGGCAATGGGGGCATCTCTAGCCTAGAGGAAAATCAAACAAACACAAAAGAAAAGTAAATGTCTAAAGGGACCTTTTTCAACAGAATAAAAGAGTTGGAAACTGGAAGCATATATGCCTATAACAAAACATTTGAATTAATTATAGGCTATTAATGGTCATATCGCATCTCTGACTCAATGAACATGAATTTGAGCAAATCCCAGGGAATAGTGAAGGACAGGGAAGATGGCATGCTGCAGTCAATGGAGCCACCAAGAGTTGAACAAGACTTTGTGACTGAACGACACAACAGTAACATTGTAAAATATTACTTAGCTATTAAAATGAGTTATGTCACTCGCATTTTTTGTGTAAGGAATACAAATGTTATACTAAAGATAAAAGTGATGTACTATATATTTGCAAAATCCTATTTTTTTTTGCAGCAGCAGCAGATAAAGTGCCTATATATGCCTGTGTATGTTGGCACATTTGTGTTTAAACATGGAGAAAGATATGAGATATCTATATTAATAATGATAAGTTTGAGGTAGTTATATTTGAAGAGGGAAGTGAGATTATTTTATTTTATTTTTACATTTTAGCATTGTTTAACTTATTACAAAAATTGTGTGTATGACTTTTATAATTTAAAATAGACTAAAAGTTTGAAATAATTAGCTAGATCAGTTACATTAAATTGGAAGATTACTATGATATTACTATATGGGAAAGCAACCCTTAGAAGAAATGGAGTAGCCATCATAGTCAACAAGAGTCTGAAATGTAGTTCTTGGATGCAGTCTCAAAAATGACAGAATGATCTCTGTTTGTTTAAAGGGAAACCATTCAATATCACGGGAATCCAAGTCTATGCCCCAACAAGTAATGCTGAAGTTGAAAGTTTCTATGAAGACCTACAAGACCTTCTAGAACAAACAACCAAAAAAGCTGGCCTTTTCACTATAAGGAGCAGAATGCGGCAGGAGATACCTAGAGTAACAGCCAAATATGGCCTTGGAGTACAAAATAAAGCAGGTCAAAGGCTCATAGTGTGTGTGTGAAGTCGCTCAGTCATGTCCGACTTTATGCGACCCCATGACTGTAGCCTACTAGGCTTCTCCATCCATGGGATTCTCCAGGCAAGAATGCTGGAGTGCGTTACCATTTCCTTCTCCAGGGGATCTTCTCAACCCAGGGATCGAACCTAGGTATCCCGCATTGGAGGCAGACGATTAACCTCTGAGCGACCAGGGAAGCCCCATAAGTTTTGCCAAAAGAACACCCTGGTCATAGCAAACACACTCTTCCAACAACACAAGAGAAGACTCTACACATGCACATCACCATATAGTCAAGACTGAAATTGGATTGATTATATTCTTTGCAGCCAAAGATGGAGAAGCTATATACAGTCAGCAAAAACAAGACCAGGAGCTGATAGTGGCTCAGATCATGAAAAACTTACTGCCAAATTCAGACTTAAATTGAAGAAAGTAGGGAAAACCACTAGAATATTCAGATATGACCTAAATCAAATCCCTTATGATGATACAGTGGAAGTGAGAATAGATTTAAGGGTTTAGTATCTGATAGACTGTCTGAAGAACTATGGCCAGAGGTTTGTGACATTGTACAGGAGACAGGAATCAAGACCATCCCCAAGGAAAAGAAATGCAAAAAAGCAACAACATCCGCTGGATCATTGAAAAAGCAAGAGAGTTCCAGAAATACATCTATTTCTGCTTTATTGACTAAGCCAAAGCTTTTGACTGTGTGCATCAAAACAAGCTGTGGAAAATTCTTCAAGAGATGGGAATAGGAGCAAACTCTTAGCCACTGGACCACCGGGGATGTCCCAGTAATTAATAATCTTAAGGTAATAAAAGAATGCATGACTGTTATCAATCAAGAGAAGCAATAGTAAAGATAATACCTCCACAATAAAGACTGTTTCAATGGTAAAGATTTGCCTGAAATCTCAACCAACAGATCAACTAGAACCTGAGTCATAATGCATTTGACCTTTCCTGTTCTTCATGACTTCAATCAACTAAAGCTTGGACTACTGTCAACCTTTGTCTCAATTCTATGCTGAATTCCTCTCTGCTCAAGCCCCTTCATGAATATGCATGTACAGTTACCTTGAAATTTCCCCATTTTTGCTGTCTTTACACTGCTTTGAGAAAGATTCCCAGTGTTCTTCATACTTGCTGTGAGTAAGAAGTCCTTCCTTCTCTTGAAAAAAAAAAAAAGAGAGAGAGAGAAAGAGAGAGAGATGGGAATACCGGACCAACTGATCTGCTTCTTGACAAATCTGTATACAGGTCAGGAAGCAACAGTTACAACCGGACATGGAACAACAGACTAGTTCCAAGTTGGGAAAGGAGTACAACAAGGCTGTATATTGTCACCTTACTTGCCTAACTTATATTCAGAGTGCTGGATGAAGCATAAGCTGGAATCACGGTTGCTGGGAGAAATATCAATAACCTCAGATATGCTGATGACACCACCCTTATGGCAGAAAGCAAAGAACTAAAGAGCTTCTTGATGAAAATGAAAGAGGAGAGAGAAAAAGTTGGCTTAAAACTTTATATTCAAAAAACGAAGTCATGGTATCCAGGCCCATCACTTCATGGCAAATAGATGGGGAAACAATGGAAACAGTGAGAAACTTTATTTTGGGGGGGCTCCAAAATCACTGCAGATGATAATTGCAGCCATGAAATTAAAAGACGCTTGCTCCTTAGAAGAAATATTATGACCAACCTAGACAGTATATTAAAAAGCAGAGATATTACTTTGCCAACAAAGGTCCATCTAGTCAAAGCTATAGTTTTTCCAGTAGTCATGTATGAACGTGAGAGTTGGACTATAAAGAAAGCTGAGCACCGAAGAATTAATTCTTTTAAACTGTGGTTTTGGAGAAGACTCTTGAGCATCTCTTGGACTGCCAGGAGATCCACCCAGTCTATCTTAAATGAAATCAGTCCTGAATATTCATTGGAAGGACTGATGTTGAAGCTGAAACTGCAATACTTTTCCACCTGATGCAAAGAACTGACTCATTTGAAAAGACCCTGATGCTGGGAAAGATTGAAAGCAGGAGGATAGGGTACAACAGAAGATAAGGTTGGATGGCATCACCAACTCAATGGACATGAGTTTTAGTAAGCTCCAGGAGCTGGAGATTGACAAGAAGCCTGGTGTACTGCTAAAGGGTGTCAAAGAGTCAGACACGACTGAGAGACTGAACTGAACTGATCTATGATATAATATTTTATAAGTTAAACAAAGTAAATATAATATAGTGAAGTATTATGAACAAATAAGCTCTTTTCAAAAACAAAACCAAAACTCTGTGTGTGTGTATGTATAAAAGGAAGAAAGAGAACACTAGCATATGTTAATATTAATATATTATTATTATTATTTGATTCCTCTGCTTTTTTGAGTGTACAAAAACATGATAGAAAGATTCAGAAAAAAAATTCAATCTTCTATGGTATTGTGAGACTATAACTGCTACAAGCATTCTGGGGCTAATTAGGCAAATACATATGAAATGCTTAAAAATCTTTATGCTGTTTCTCAGAAATTTAACTTTAGTCATTTATCCTGAGGAAATAATCAAGGACTTATTTGGCAAATATATTAAGCAATGATTTAGGCATTAGTGTGTAACAATTTAAATATTTGCTAAGAGGTTAATTGATTAAATGCCCTGTTGATACAACCAGGATAGATATGCAGCTTGTACTCAGCAA
This sequence comes from Oreotragus oreotragus, assembly GCA_006410675.1. Lineage (NCBI taxonomy): Eukaryota > Metazoa > Chordata > Mammalia > Artiodactyla > Bovidae > Oreotragus > Oreotragus oreotragus. The sequence goes on along the minus strand of SJYX01003303.1, from coordinate 33,056 downwards.
CAATCCCAGTTGTTTATGTTGACATCTGTTTCTGTATTTGCTTTATGGTCATTAGTTGATGGTTGGCAACCACAATATACCAGTTGTTAAAACATTTTAAATGTTACCGTCAAATATAACCTCATGAGAATATAGTATGTAACTTTTAAAAGTGATATAGTAGAAAATTGTGTTTCCCAACTTCAATTATTTGCTATTCCACATTTAAGATTTTCTCATTTGCATGTGACAACTGAATTGATATTTTCTTAATATATCTTCCTAAATCCATTCTCTTATCAAAAGTAGAAACCAGTATTGCTTGTATTGCTTAATATGAATGAAGAGTAATGATAACAAAAAAAGCAAAATTGTTAATTTTGAGCTGTCTGTTACAAGGCAATTTTCAAAAGGATGATTAGCAAATATTTGTAATTTAAGTCAGAACTTCTTCTTTATATCATCTCTTCAGAATAACTACAATAAAGCAAAATGATATAAACTTTTGCTATATGATTTAGTATTATTTAGTGCCTTGTCCTAAACTGTTTGAAATTCAATTTTGTAATCATTATATCAGTGGTATGTATCCTATCTTTAAGAAAAATCAAAGGTAGTTTAAAAATAGAAGACTTGTATTTGACTTCAAATAACAGAAAACTAAATCACAATGGCTTTAATAATTTATTTTTCTACAAATAAACTAAGTCAAAGGATTTACGTAGGCAGTGCTAGCTTAGGTTCAGGGATAGTACCTCTGTGATGCTCTTTGCCCTTCTCTAATCCTCCCAAGATGGCTTCCATAGCATCAGCCTTCACATCTATATGCAAGTCAGAAGAATGTAGGGGAGGGGAAGGAAAGAAGCAAGCTAGTTGTATCCATCTTACTTAATCAGAAAATCAAAAGTTTCCTTTTAATTTTGAAGTAGCTAGCAGTGTCTTATTGTAACCCACAAGGCATTCATGATATATTTTTAAATTAGAAAAGCAGTTTGCAAAGCATATGTATTATATGATTTTGTTTTTCAAAAGGAGTTAGGGTGTCTGTATATATATATATGTGTGTGTGTGTGTGCATATATACATACATGTGTCTTTATGAATGAAAATATTTATAGTTTTCTATGTTGAATGAAATGATGGTTGACAGATTTTTAATACTTAACTCTTTTAAATACTGGATTTATAATATTAAAAAAATAAGATCAACATATTTTGTTGAATCAGATTTTGTTAGATTTTTAGAAAATAGTCCAGGTCTTCAGAAAAGCTTTGGTCGGCTCACTTCATATCTTAGTATCCCAGCTACCATAATTTCTGTTTCCTGTATACAGTCCTGAGAATTTCTTAATTGGTATGAGGGGCATTACACGCTTCTTGCTCTGCAAATGTTTCTTTTCATTTGGGAAAGTTTAAAATGTAAATTGAGATCTAACTTCACCTTCTATTTATCCCTTCACAGCAGCATAAATGTCTGTGAAGCTAGTGCAGGGCTTACAGTTTTGACACAAAGGCTAATTCTTCCAGAGTCCAGATTTGGTGGCTTTTAGACATAATGTAAGCTACATCTGTTTGATTTAACAGTTGTATAAATTTTATTACTGTTGAGACAGAATGTATCCTGCAAGAAAAATAATAGATTTCCAGGGTTACATCTATGTGTATTTATATGAATTGCACATCTCTATTGTTTTGCTTGGTTATCTGAGAGGATGTCTGGCTGATGGTGCCCTGGGATCTTTAAACATTCTGGTACAAAGTAAGGCTCTTATAAAGCTATTAGCTGAAATATACTTTTATTATAATTTATAATTGTATATATTTTTGAAATATATATATATACACTTACAATTAAGGATTAACCTCAATAGTGATTACTTTAAAATCAATTCACGTATAAGAGTAAGAATTTCTGGAAACCACAGAAATGACCTTCATGCATAGTTAATGTTAAAACAAAGTCACTCCTCCTGTCGGTAGTTACAGCTCAATCTAGAGTCAGTGAGCATAAAAGACTACTTGATCTGGCATTAGATCGCTACTTTTTATTTAATGTCACTTGATTTTCTTATTAACCAGTAAAGGCAGGGGCTTTGCAATCTCTTCTGAAATTTTAGACAGGCGTAAGGCCAACTTCAAGATAACAACTATGTTGGTAACTCTATTGATTAGCTCATTTATTTTCTGTATATCAGTGAGCCACAGATTTTTATTTTTATTTTTTTATATAATCATGCAGGTGAAAAGAAAAGGGATGCCTAAATACATGCATTAAAAGTTTTAGCATGTTCTGACTATAAGCCCTAAGGGCAATTATTTCAAGTTAAAAATTCAGAATTAAACATACTTCATCCTTTCATACACCTGTATTCTCGCTACCTGGCTTATCCCAGGGGAACATCTGGACTTGGTATTTAGAAATCATTATATTATGGAATTCAGCACCAAGGCAGCCAGCATGAGGGAGATAAGATCCAATGAATCATTCATATCTGGGAGTCGAACTGATTCATTTTGGAGCCACTGAAGTGGACACAAGGCTTTTCATAGAAGACCAGCACAAAATACCTTTCAGTTGTCAAGCCAGGTTGAGCAAAGAAGCAAATTATCTGAGCATCATTTCAGAATGTGTCAAAAGAAATGCCAGCCAAGTGGCAGCAGAGATGTTTGAGTTTCTAAACCACATGATTTGTCAAAACAGAATTTTTAACCATTTTATTTTTTTATAACTTATTCCAAGAATGGAACTGTTAGAAGTATTTCTTCCTTATGCAGGCATTTAAATGGTATTTATGTATAAATATGTATTTTACTTCTTTATCTGGAATAATAAATTAGATAGAATTTACTTTTGAATATGATCACTGAAGTATAAATGAAAACTTTAATGAAAGGAAACAGGAATAACAAGCAAGAATCTGCAAAAATGAGCCTAGATACTTAGGTATCTAAGCATTGTCAGGTTGTCTAGAAGGATGCAGACTCTAGAGGGAGAGTCCACTTCCCACTTCCCTGTATGCTGGCTCTTATGCAGTCTCCTTCCTCTGAGCATGGGCTGTATCTAGTGACTTGCTTCTAATGAAGAAAATAATGGCAAAAGTGATGAGATATCACTTTCAAGATGGGGTTACAAGAGACTGTGACTCTTATCTTTCTAGTTCTTGCTCTCACTTGCTTTCTAGTTTATTTTTACTTTGCCAAAGCAAGCCGCCATGTGGAGTGGCTCTAGGAGGTGAAGACCTCAGAGGGGCTGTTGCCCAACAGCTACTGAGGAAATAAACCCAGTAACCCATGAGTGACTGAATCCTACCAANGGGTTACAAGAGACTGTGACTCTTATCTTTCTAGTTCTTGCTCTCACTTGCTTTCTAGTTTATTTTTACTTTGCCAAAGCAAGCCGCCATGTGGAGTGGCTCTAGGAGGTGAAGACCTCAGAGGGGCTGTTGCCCAACAGCTACTGAGGAAATAAACCCAGTAACCCATGAGTGACTGAATCCTACCAACAACCACTAAAGGAGCATGGATGTGGCTCCCAGCCTAGTTAAGCCTGGAGATGACTACAACCATGGCTGATATGTAGGTTACAGCCTGTACAGGCTCCTGGAGAAGACCCAGCCTAGTTAAGTGCAGGATAGCTGGCACACAGGAACTGTGAGATTAAAAATGTGTACTGTTTAAACTGTTACACTTCTGGGAAATTTGTTATCTAGCCATAGATAACTAATATGATGACCTGAGCTCCTATGGGTTCCTCAGGTCTCCAAGTGCTTAGCAGCTCCTGTCTCACAACTGAGAACTGTTGACACTGTGTTAAGTTATCCCAGTGACCAGCAAACCTGTCAGTATAACACAGAGTTTACACTTGCCCCATGTTTAGATCAAGTTATCTAGTAGCAGATTCTGACATGGGTTAATAATTATCTTGTACAAGTGATTTAGTGAAGTCCTCCTGCAGAAACATGGAAAGCAGTGGGGAAAACTACTTAAGAAAGAAGAAGGCAAGCCAAAATGCAATTCCAGGCAAGTCTGGAGGAGAGTAGCTTTAGCCTGGGCCCACATGGGAACCCTGGAGTGTGTTCTTCCTGAGATTTCACCTGCACAAAGTCAAGGGAGGTGGGCCTTCATATGCTTGCAGCTGTTAATCATTGACAAAGGCAGCTTGATTGGAGAAAGGAAGAGTGTGGTAGGACATAACCTCCCAGGTACCTTTTCTTTTTGTGCCTTTTCATATTTGAAGGACAATATGATGAAGAGGGGCCTCAAGTACTAGCTGTTAGAGGCCAAAGTGCCCTGAAGCTGGAGAAGGCGAGTTGAAATGGTCAAGTGCATTTAAGGAGATCTGAATGCAGTCCAGCAGTGTTCATACCATAAATGTAGAAAGTTGTCTTGAAGTTCAGAAAAATGTCATGGACAGAGAAGCCTGGTGGGGCTACAGTCCAAGGAGTCACAAAACATTGGCCACAACTGAGGACGCATGCACACACTGCCCTGCCATAGGTACATCTCCCCACAGGATGTGGAGAGATGGGTGCTTACGCTGCTGTCCTCTCTGTGATTTCCAGCCTAGGAGTACAACTGTTGTTGTTGTTTTTTTTAGACCTGAAACCATGACAGAACATTTACTTGATGCCCTGAATTTATAATGAAGTTCTTTCTGGGTAGCAACTTATGAGTGCAGGTGGCTTAGCATGGATGAGGGAGCAGAGACCCTCTGCACTGTGCCTCTGTAATCTGAATGTCCAGGATTCTTCACACAGAACTAAAACCAGCAGACTCTGTTTAGTTATTATAATTCTGTAACTGAACAATTATCATGATGATGAGACATGTTATCCTCCTTATTTCAAAGATAGTGTGTCTGGTTATCAATCAGTGGGTCTTCTATTTTCTAAAGAAATTTAGCAGAGTAAAAAATCCTCCAATAAAAACTCCTAGAAGAGAACATAGGCAAAACACTCTCCAACATAAATCACAGGAGGATCCTCTATGACCCACCTCCCATAATATTGGAAATGAAAGCAAAAATAAACAAATGGGACCTAATTAAACTTAAAAGCTTCTGCACAACAAAGGAAACTATAAGCAAGGTGAAAAGACAGCCTTCAGAATGGGAGAAAATAATAGCAAATGAAGCAACTGACAAACAACTAATCTCAAAAATATACAAGCACCTCCTGCAGCTCAATTCCAGAAAAATAAATGACTCAATAAAAAAATGGGCCAAAGAACTAAACAGACATTTCTCCAAAGAAGACATACAGATGGCTAGCAAACACATGAAAAGATGCTCAACATCACTCATTATCAGAGAAATGAAAATCAAAACCACACTGAGGTACCATTTCACGCCAGTCAGAATGATTGCTATCCAAAAGTCTACAAGCAATAAATGCTGGAGAGGGTGTGGAGAAAAGGGAGTCCTCTTACACTGTTGGTGGCAATGTAAACTAGAACAGCCACTATGGAGAACAGTGTGGAGATTCCTTAAAAAACTGAAAATAGAACTGTCTTATGACCCAGCAATCCCACTGCTGGGCATGCACACTGAGGAAACCAGAATTGAAAGCGACACGTGTACCCCAATGTTCATTGCAGCACTGTTTATAATAGCCAGGCCATGGAAGCAATCTAGATGTCCATCAGCAGAGGAATGGATAAGAAAGCTGTGGCACATATACGCAATGGAGTATTACTCCGCCATTAAAAAGAATACATTTGAAATCAGTTCTAATGAGGTGGATGAAACTGGAGCCTATTATACAGAGTGAAGTAAGCCAGAAAGAATAACACCAATACAGTATACTAACGCATATATATGGGAATTTAGAAAGATGGTAACGATAACCCTGTATGGGAGACAGCAAAAGAGACACAGATGTATAGAATAGTCTTTTGCACTCTGTGGGAGAGGGAGAGGGTGGGATGATTTGGGAGAATGGCATTGAAACATGTATAATATGATATATGAAACAGATAGCCAGTCCAGGTTTGATGCATGATACTGGATGCTTGGAGCTGGCACACTGAGATGACCCAGAGGGATGGTACAGGGAGGGAGGAGGGAGGGGAGTTCAGGATGGGGAACACGTGTATACCTGTGACAGATTCGTGTTGATGTATGGCAAACCAATACAATATTGTAATTAACCTCCAATTAAATAAATTTATATTAAAAATAAATAAATAAATGTTTATATGAGAAATTGTATTAAAAAATATTCTCCAATAGACTCACTCTGTAAACTGAGTTACATGTGTCTTCCGAATGCCTATGTGGATGGCTTTCTACAGACCCACATGCTCAGTTCCTGTAAGATTCTCAGACATCAAAGATGGGGCTGCTCCCAGAATTCTAGTCACAGAATATAAAAATGAAAAACATTCCAAGTAAGAGTGAAACAAAGCAATATATAAACCAGAAGAGTCTAGGCTATAAGGGCGCTCACTCTAGCAGGTAACGTCTTCTGTTAATACGTTTGCCTTCGTCTGGTTCCAGTCTTTAGGTTGATGCTAACACACAATAGGATCTCAAGTGCTGTCAAGCTACCTTCAACCCCTGTCTGTCCATCTGTCAGAAAGACATCTGTCAAAAGACATTGCCTTTGAGTGCTGAGAATGGCTGCACAATCTTGGCCAGATGACTGATGTCACTAGAGTAGGACAATCAAAATGTTCAATAGATCAAAACTGACAGTCACCCCCACTCACTTGCTGGCTGTAAAGAAAGAACACTCAATACAATTTTGCCCAATGAAACGGGGTTAGGAGTGCTCTCTGACAGAGGATTAACCCCCAGAGAACAAAATTTCCAGGAACTTTCCTAGACAAAGGGCTTCTCTGGTTGGTCAGCTGGTAAAGAATCCGTCCGCAATGCAGAAGACCTGGGTTCAATCCCTGGGTTGAGAAGATGCCCTGGAGAAAGGATCTTGTAGAAAGATCTTGGAGAACGTATTCTGGCCTGGAGAATTCTGGCCATGGATTATATAGTCCCTGGACAAGACTGCACAACTTTCATTTCCCAGACAAAACAGTCAATGAAGTGCGACTTTAGAATGCTAGCCTACCAATTTGATATTTGAAGTCTACCGATTGATCTGACAAATAATTTTAAACCATCATCTTTCAATACATTGGCAAATTTTGAGTAATTTAATTTTCTTTCTCACATATATATAACTCTATTAAAATAAAAACTGTGAGTTTTACTTGCTTTCAAAAGAAACTGGGGAGCATTTCCCAAAGCCTTAGGTAGTAGGTGGTGGTTCAGAAATGATACTGGAGAAAAAGAGAACAGGATAGAGAAGAGTGTGTCAGCACACTCCTAAGAGCTGCATTCACATCCTGAGTGTCAGTATTGTAAACATTTCTGGGATGGACCAAAACAGTCCTAAAACTTTATATAGAAACTCTATGAGAACTTTCTTTTACTTAAAAAAAAAAAAGTGTGTTTTTCTTTTGTTGTTGTTTTTTGCTTTTTGCTTTCTCATTTGTAATTTCGAATAGAAAGATCCTCAGATGTTTCTCAGGAGGCAGATTTTGGGGAAAAGGCTAATATGCACTGATTTTTAATGGGAATTCTTACAGAATTTTTGTACCTAGATAATGAATCAGATAACTGGCTTACTGTCATCATAGGCATTTCACTTCCTCATTATCAGCATCTCTGGGCTGGCTTGACCTCTGTTTTCCATAGGCGTTCTATAAAAGGTTTGAGTCATTATTCTGAAGCACCTGTTCAGTTGTTATCTTATTGCAATTAGTTGCCTGCCATGAGATTGTCATAGATGTTTAGAATACACAACTGATACTGTGAACGATAATACTGGCTCAGGAATGACAAACCCTGGGGGGTACAGCTATTGAGTTTTACCCACAACTATTTATCTGAGAGACCAAGGGGGAATTAGTGGTAAAGCAGTTCTGTGTTGTTCATGGTGTTAGTGTTTGTCATCTGTGAGAGACTCAGTGGCTCCAAGATTGGATTCATCTCTCAAGAGAACAGACACCAGTGAGATCAGTCATATAGTTTCCCGAGGAAAACTGTATCCCATGATTATTTTATTTCCTATTTTACTGTTTAGAAAATGATCCCCAAATGTCATCTCAAAGTCCATAAGTATTTTAAAACAGAATTTTTCTATTAAAAAAAACTCAAAAATTAATAATTTTTCTTGAAATTTTACACTGTACACTGCAAAATATCTGTATTAATACTTTATATACAGAATATTTTCCAACATTTAATTATCCTTATTTGATTTGGAAACTTAAATTATGCATGTTAAGAAAAAGAGATAAAATTAAACATATCCTTATATACCTATTAAAATTTTTTCATCTTTATCACTGCAAAAAAAATCTAAAAAAATACACATTTTTGTTAAATATTCTCATAAAAATGTACTTTTTCTATATCTCTATAGACATGTTTTTTATCAAGAAATTCAAATCTAGTGTTTTTTATCTTGAAAAGATCTACGTAATTCTGAATTCTCATCCCTCTGTGTGAATAAAATTATCTGTATCAATATATCTAGGACTGCTTGGTTAGCATACTATTTAAAGTTTTATTAAAATCCATTGAAATAAAGAGCAAATGTTTATATCTCAGATGTAAGGTACTGCCTAAGATAAAATAATAATAATAACAATTAGAATAATTTCTATCCTCAAAGAATTTAGGGCAAACTTGTCAAGAAAATTTGCAAGGTAGTGTAACCACAAGAGCAAAGGTAAGTCTGGTGATCATACAGTAGAAGATAACATCAGATTTGCATGACTGGAGCCATTTATGGATACTTTCATGGAGGAGGCACTTGGGCTGGACATGAAACATGAGTGAATACCCTGCAGTGAGTGACGGTTCAAATGTATTCCAGAAAAAGGAGCCTATAGATTCAAAGACATTGCACAGGCCAGGTAAGTCAGTAGGGTATTGCATAGAGGGTCTGAAGATAGGATGGGGTCTTAAATCACTTAGATCTATAAAGTGTCCACCAATCCCAGGATTTTAGGTCATTGAATCTAATTTATCTCTAAGAAAACCAGGTCTCTGGAGGTCCCTGATAGCACATCTAGTAAAGAATCTGGCTGCAATGCAGGAGATCCAGATTTGATTCCTGGGCCCAGAAGATCCCTGGAGAAGGGATAGGCTACCCACTCCAGTATTCTTGGGCTTCGTTCATGGCTCAGTTAGTAAGGAATCTGCCTGCAATGCAGGAGAACTGGGTTTGATCCCTGGGTTGGGAAGATTCCCCTGGAGGAGGGCATGGCAACCCACTCCAGTGTTCTTGCCTGGGGAATTCCACGGACAGGGGAGCCTGGTGGGCTACAGTCCATGGGGTCACAAAGAGTCAGACATGACTGTGTGAATAAGCACAGCTTAGCACAATACATTAGTGAAAGCTAAATAGATGTTCTTGTCAACACAACTTGGAGACAATAGTTATAGACAATATGATCATGAATATGACAGTAACATTGACTCAAAAAGAAATAATTTTTACTTGTTTCTGTGACAAAGTTTATTCTGCTAAAAATTACCTAAGAAGTTCTAAAAATGTATATTCTGCATAAAGTACCATAACTATTGGATAGGAGTTTGCTAGCATAAGAAATAACATTAAACACGTGTATACCTATGGCGGATTCATGTTGATGTATGGCAAAACCAATACAATATTGTAAAGTAATTAACCTCCAATTAAAGTAAATGAATTTATATTAAAAAATAAAAATAAACATTCTGACATTAACAATGTAATTTTGATTATGTCATCCTTGGAACACATTTTGAAACACATATAGATCTAAGGAAAATTAGCTACCCGAAAGCCAATAAAAAACTAAGATGAACTCAAATCAAAGCTGCAATGAAATGCCTTCTAATACCAATTAGGATGGCTACTGTTAAAGAAAACAACAACAAAAACAGATAATAACAAATGTTGGTGAGTATGTGAAAAAATTGAAACCATTGTGTAATCTTGGTGGGAATGTAAAATGTTACAGCTGCTGTAGAAAACATTATGACAGTTCTTCAAAAAATTAAACACAGAATTACCATATGATCCAGCATTTCTACTTTTGGGTATATAGTCAGTAGAATTGAAAACAAGGTCTCAAGAAAATATTGGTATACCCATGTTCACAGCAGTATGATTTTATGATAGCTAAAATGTAGACTCTACCCAATTACCTGTTGATAGATGAATGGATAAATTAAAATATTATATACATATATATATATATATATATATATATATATGTTCAGCCTTAAAAAGGAAGAAAATTTTGACATGTGCTGCTTCCTTGATGGCTCAGTGGGTAACGAATCTGCCTGCAGTGCAGAAGACACAGGAGGCATGTTCAGTCCTTGGGTTGGGAAAATCTCCTGCAGGAGGGAATGGCACCCACTCCAATATTCTTGCCTGAAAAATCTCATGGACAGAGGAGACTGGTGGGCTACAGTCCATGGGGTCACAAAAAGAAACAACTCAATAACTATGCTTGCACACTCAACCTGGATAAATCTTAAGGACATTATGCTAAGCAGAACATCCAGTTACAAAGCGACAAATACTGTACGATTCCACTTATATGAGACACTGAATATAGTCATAAACATACATAGAGACAATAGAATGGTGGTTGTTGGGAGCTAGGAGGATAATAGTATGAAGAACTGTTAATGGGTACAAAGTTTCAGTTCTATAAGTGTAGAGTTATGGAGATTGGGGGTAATGATCATTGCACATTCTGGATGCATTTAATATCATTGAATAGCACAATGAAAAATGGTTAAAATTGTAAATTTAATGTTATGTTTATCTTACCACAATAGAAACATTGAGAAAAAACAAACAAGCAAAAAACAGGAGCAACAATCTGTTGTTTATATGCCAAGACCCAATTCAACATCATCTCTGTAAAGCTTTTTGAAACAGCTCTAGCCAAAGTAATTACTCAATCTTTCTTTTTTTGTCCTCTCACATCATTCCATTCATAGTAATTATTGCTTTTATCACACTGTATTATAATTATCTTTTACTTCCATAGCTGCCCAACTATATAATTCCTGAATGCAGGCTTATCTTTATAAATCTAGGCCCTAGATTAATGCATAATGCATAGTTGATTCACAATAAACATCTATTGAATTGATTGCCAATAATTATACATCACAATATAAAGAGTGACAAGACAGAAAAAAAAGGAAAAAAATAGTTGAATGAATAAAGAGAATAAGTCCATAAACAAGCCTCAGAGAGATGCAAATGGCTTTCATTTACTGCAAAAATATCAAAAATAATTTTTAGAGCACTATTACTATATTCTTGTATAGAAATTTTAGTGTGGTCAAACAGTTCAGAATAAAATTTTAGCTGTCTTTAGCAAATTAAATGTAAATATCAGGGCATCCACCAACTTTGCAAAATTACATCCTTGGAGCTTCATTGATATAATTATGTACAAATGAATGAGTGATTACTTACTTTTAGATAAACCATTTGCTGGATTTACAATGGATAATTTCCTAGAAAATTGTGTAAAATACTTTGCAATAAAATAATATCTTAAATTTAATGATATATCAGGGTACACAAAAAATTGTGCAAATCAGTTTCCAAAGTTCAAAGGAGTTTTATAAAGAGAATTAATAACCTTTTGATTACATGAAAAATTTTATGTATCTAGTTTGCTTAATAATAATATGCACATCTACAAAAAGATGTGGACTGATCCCAGTATTGAACAGACAAGATCACCTTAATAAAGTTTCAATAGATCAAGGGTATTTTAGGACTAAGTAAGATTGGGAAACTGAAATACAAAAGAACTAAAATCAAAGATGATCTCTTAACATAAAACAATAATTTATATTATAAATGTTAAAAATAAATACATGAAGAGCAGAACTTAAAACTCAATTTCAATGTATAATACTGCTAAAATGATCCTAAGTTTTCTTGAATACAAAATGACCATTTCAAGAAACTATGTTAACACATAATTAAAAATCTTCTACCATCAAGTTTCTTAAGAACTAATTATGACCCTTATTTTTCCTAGATGTTTGTTTTTGTATCTCTGTAGACTGGTTGAGTCAGTTATTCCTCTATGTGGAAGAAAAGAAATGTATGTCAAAAAGAATTGATCATGACTGATTATCATCTTTAGCTGTGGCAAGATACTGATATTGAACAATTATCACTGTATTTGCTTCAGTTCAGTTCAGTTCAGTGGCTCAGTCATGTCCGACTCTGTGACCCCATGAATTGCAGCACTCCAGGCCTCCCTGTCCATCACCAACTCCCGGAGTTCACTCAAGCTCATGTCCATCGAGTCCGTGATGACATCCAGCCATCTCATCTTCTGTTGTCCTCTTCTCCTCCTGCCCGTAGTTCCTCCCAGCATCAGAGTCTTTTCCAATGAGTCAACTCTTAGTCTGAGGTCGCCAAAGTATTGGAGTTTCAGCTTAAGCATCAGTCCTTCTAAAGAACACCCAGGACTGATCTCCTTAGAATAGACTGGTTGGATCTCCTTGCAGTCCAAGGGACTCTCAAGAGTCTTCTCCAACACCACAGTTCAGAAGCATCAATTCTTCTGCGCTCAGCTTTCTTCACAGTCTAACTCTCACATCCATACATGACACTGGAAAAACCATAGCCTTAACTAGACGGACCTTTGTTGGCAAAGTAAACAAATAAAAATGCAGTTTCCCCACAAAGCTGTGCCAAATATGGTATATGGTAGGCAGTATGCTGAGATTTAACATCCTGCTAACTTATATGCAGAGTACATCACGATAAACACTGGACTAGAAGAAACACAAGCTGGAATAAAGATTTCTGGGAGAAATATCAATAACCTCAGATACACAGATGACACCACTTTTATGGCAGAAAGTGAAGAGGAACTCAAAAGAGCCTCTTGATGAAAGTGAAAGAGGAGAGTGAAAAAGTTGGCTTAAAGCTCAACATTCAGAAAATGAAGATTATGGCATCCGGCCCCATCACTTCATGGGAAATAGATGGGGAAACAGTGTCAGATTTTATTTTGGGGGGCTCCAAAATCACTGCAGATGACTGCAGCCATGAAATTAAAAGACGCTTACTCCTTGGAAGAAAAGTTATGACCAACCTAGATAGCATATTCAAAAACTGTAGCAGGGGGGTGTGAACAATGGGAGCGGTGGTGGGGTGAGTGTGCCACTGTAGCGGGGGGTGGGGGTGTGAACAATGGGAGAGCACGCACCACCCTAGCAGAGGTGTGAACAATGGGAGAGCAATGATGGGGTGAAGGCACCACCCTAGCCGGGGTGTGGACAATGGGAGAGCGGTGGTGGGGTGGATGCGCCACTGTAGCGAAGGGTGTGAACAATGGGAGAGCGGTGGTGGGGTGAACGCACCACTGTAGTGGGGGGTGTGAACAACGGGAGAGTGGTGGTGGGGTGAATTCGCCAGTGTAGCGAGGGGTGTGAATAATTTGGAGAACGATGATGGGGTGAGAAGCACGGATTATGTTTGAAGTCTCTGTCTCTTCCTCTCCATTTTGCTGGAACCCCGAACATCTTAAAAATAAAATCTATTGAAAAACAAACAACATATGAACAAAACAGTGCCCATCAATTGCTCAATAAACGGATGCTAAATGAATAACATATGATAAATCCCTAACAGCAACACTCCTCAAACGAAAGGGCTCACAACCCCGCTCCACAAGGCCAAGGGTACAAGGCACATGCTGCACTCTGAACCTCTCACGCCCACACTGTATCCCGAGGGCTCATTATGAAGGCCTTGAATTTGTAAATGCTGCACACAATCTTTCCCCACAAGAAATCAGTATACATTCAAGAGGGACCCAAGACAATCCTTTGGGAGGACACTATTTACATTTCTTCTAGAAGTTTGTCCTGCAGGTATGATTACACAAGGGCACAGAGGTTTAAGTTTAAGGTTGCTCATTAAAAGCACAAAGACAGTCTTATTCTCCAGCTGCACAGGGACTGGATAAATTAATTATGGACTCTCCACACACCAGGACATAGTTTAAAAGAAGAAGGCAGCATTATGGGCAGAATTGTTTCCTTACGCTCATCCCTCCTCTCATATGCTGAAGTCCTAACCCCCTGTATCTCTGCATGTGACTATTTGGACAGAGAGCCCTGAAAGAGGTAGTTAAGATTAAACAAGGTCATCGGGGGGAGGGGGGGCCCTAATCCAGTATGACTGGGGTCCTTATAAGAAGAAGAGATTAGGCCACAGACACACTCAGAAGGAAGACCACGTGAAGCCACAGGGGGAAGTCAGCTATCTACGAGTCAAGGAGAGAAGCCTCTCACGATCCTGGACTTCCAGCCCCCAGATCTGTGAACAATTAACTGTCGGTTGTTTATTTACACCACCCGGTCTGTGGTACTTGGTTATGACTAACACAGTCAGTAGAGCTGGATACTTTATAGTCATGCATATCTATAAGTGGGGTGTGTGGACACAAAGACCACTAACGTCAATCAGCCAGAGGGTGCGCCTAGGAGGCTGGGCCTCCACGTGGGGAAGGAAATGACAGCTATACCTCACAGTTCTGCTCTCCTGTGTGGGTTTTTAACCATGTGTGTGTATCGCCCTTGCCATTAAAAAAAGAAAATAGACTAAGAAAAGTAACTATGTCTCAAGATATTGATACAGAAGTATTTGCAATGTGGCATTGACTTGTGTGATTTCTTTCTTTCTGAAGAACTCCCCCTCCTTCAAATATATTGAAAAAGAAAAAATTTCAAAGAGCTGTTCACACCCTATATCTAACTTCCTTTGAAATAACCACAGCATGAAGAGGAAAGGCTTTTCTAACTAAATAGAAGGTGCTTTTTCCAAACAGGAGGGTGAGCAGAGTCCACATGAAAGGATAAGACAGCCTCTTGCTGCTACCTGGAGCTGGGCCTTCCCCTTAGTGTGAGTTTTCCTCTCTTCTCTAAGAATACACACACGCGCGCGCACACACACACATTGCCCACAATAATAAACACCAGTCTCCCTCCCTGTCCTCCCCACTGGCCTTGGGCTTGTCAACCACAAATTGCCGCTTGCCCTGGGTGCTTGCTTGCCATTCACCTCTGCAAGGATTAAGTCATGTGCTGCTGCAGCGGCTGACCTCAACGCCCACTGAAGGAGTTCAGGGTGGAGAGCAGAAGTGAGGCATCTTTGAGCAGGGAAAACTGGCAGGACAGGTCTTCAGATAGTTACATATTCTCAGGAGCTGATTTTATGAGCCCAGTTCTTACATGTCCTCTTGTCTACAGAAGCAGTAAAATCCTTCATGGTGATGACTGTTTCTTGTGACAAGCAGAAGCTTCACAAGACTAGTAGAAACCTCCTAAAAATAAACGTGTTTGACTGTACCTACTCCCCCTTTACCAAAATCACATCCATACTGTCCTCCCCTACCTCTTTCGAGCAGTTTCTCAGAGCTATCTGAGGTGCTCTCTCCCGGGTGGCAGTCCTCACTTGGCCCTAACTAGTACTTGACTCACAACTCTCACGCTGTGCAATTTTTTTTTTTTTTTAAGTCAACAGGTTGAGAGTTCTTCTAAGGACTGATGCCAGGGACATGAGGAAATGATCACAGAAGTGAAACATGAGTCAGGACTGGTAGTAACTTCCAGGCTCTTCTTTTGTTAAATTAAAAAGCACAATTTCCATATTATCTAGAATTCCCTGCTGACACCACCACCAATTGGAAATAGCAAGAAATCAGGAAGAAAGCCAAAGAGATGTCACAGAATCATAAAATCCATGTAAATAAACACACAGGTATCTTGTAAGAGTTCCCCTCTCCCTCCCTCAGATCTGGTCTTCACAATTCCAACAGGCTTGCGTAAGCCCACTGGTGGAAGAGTACAGGTCTGAGAACCAGAGAGCCTGGACTCTAACTCTGTGCAGCTCTGGGACTTGGTTTTCCTCATCTGCACACTGAAGGAGCCTAGCAGAGGATAGGTAAGGAGGTTTCATCTCGTGCCCAACTCATTGGCGATGGCAGTCCTGAGGTGGGTTCTAAGGCTGAGTGCCTCACTCCACAGGGGAAATGCAAGCACCAATGAGCACCAGGTGCCAGAGGCACGGAGGCACCCCTGCTAGAGTCTGATCATCCCTGCAGGAGGTGACCTGACCTCTCCCATCCATAAACTCTCAGATGTTGAAAATGACCTGCAAGAGGCAAGCACACTGGGTTAATAAGCCCAAAGCACGAAGGCAGAAAGATCAATCAGAAAGAGAATTGAGAAGTGGAGCCGTCAAAGGCTCCTCGCATAGCTGTTTGCTTCTATGAGCATCCCTGCAGCACTCTTTCCATACTACGTCTGCAACGTTCAGCTCCCAAGGCAGTGCCAAAACTCACGTTCATCATCATGGCTCAGGCATTCCATTACCTCGGGTTCCCTTCCTTCCACTTAGGAAGGCAAAAAGCTGCGTAGGGCACTTTTGTTACAAGAATCACTCCAAACTCAGGACACATTCTTAGTTTCAGTGCTTTAGTTTGGGGGACTGTAAGCCCCTCAGCAGCATGGGAAACATTCGCTTTTCTCTTTTGGCATACCTCACAGCTTGCCAGATATCTTAGTTCTCCAATCAGGGATCGAACCCATGCCCCCCTGCAGTGGAAGCCCAGAGCCCTAACCACTGGACCACCAGGGATTCCCAGCATTTATTCAGATTTATTCCACGAGAGCTCTGGACAGCCTGGTTGGCTTTAGTGCCATCTAAACTGAGTTCAAACTTCAAAAGGAAAGAACGCTTCAAATCTGACATGGACCTTCCTTCAGTCCTTTTCCTGACTTGGAAATGCAGGAGCCCAGCAGAACTGAGGAAAAGACTTCACAGAGATTTTTGTTAACTACAATAATTATAATATTGTCCCCTAATAAACAGTGAGGGGATAGAGCAGCAGTAGCAAGTTCCTAAAAAAGGGAAGATGTTGAAGCTGTTGGAAGCAGAAATGAACTGAACTGAACTGAACTGAACTGAGGGGCTTTGGTAACTAGCAACAAAGGTATTGTACAAGGAATAACCAAGAAAAGTAAAGATGTGAAATTGAGAGCATGATTTGTACCCCTTTTTTTTCTCTTATGGTAAAGTATAGAATCTTGAAGAAAGTCATCTTAATAAGAACAATTTAAAAATTGAGGCTAAACAAATTCCACAGTAGGTTTTACCTCCTTCCAGATTCTTACAACCAAATTAGTGGACCTATCTTCTTTTTTCTTAATAGCTAACTGTGATCATTATTTTCAGTTCAGTTCAGTTCAATTGCTCAGTCGTGTCCAACTCTTTCTGAGGCCATGAACCACAGCACACCAGGCTTCCCTGTCCATCATGAACTCCCAGGGTTTACCCAAACTGATGCCCATTGAGTCAGTGATGCCATCTAACAATTTCATCCTCTTCATCCGCTTCTCCTCCAGCCTTCAATCTTTCCCAACATCAGAGTCTTTTCAAATGAGTCAGCTCTTCACATCAAGTGGTTAAAGTATTGGAGTTTCAGCTTTAACATCAGTACTCCCAATGAATATTCAGGACTGATTTCCCTTAGGATGGACTGGTTGAATCTCCTTGCAGTCCAAGGGACTCTCAAGAGTCTTCTCCAACACCACAGTTCGAAAACATCAATACTTCTGCCCTCAGCTTTCTTTATAGTCCAACTCTCACATCCATACATGAACACTGGAAAAACCACGGCTTTGACTAGACAAACCNGATGGACTGGTTGAATCTCCTTGCAGTCCAAGGGACTCTCAAGAGTCTTCTCCAACACCACAGTTCGAAAACATCAATACTTCTGCCCTCAGCTTTCTTTATAGTCCAACTCTCACATCCATACATGAACACTGGAAAAACCACGGCTTTGACTAGACAAACCTTTATTGACAAAGTAATGTCTCTGCTTGCTAATATGCTGTCTAGGTTGGTCATAACTTTTCTTCCAAGGAGTAAGCATCTTGTAATTTCATGGCTGCACTCACCATCTGCAGTGATTTTGGAATAAAAAAAAAAAAAAGTCAGCCACTGTTTTCCCTTCTATTTGCCATGAAGTGATGGGACTGGATGCCATGATCTTAGTTTTCTGAATGTTGAGCTTTTTCACTCTCCTCTTTCACTTTCATCAAGAGGCTCTTTAGTTCCTCTTCACTTTCTGCCATAAGGGTGTGTCATCTGCATATCTGAGGTTATTGATATTTCTCCTGGCAATCTTGATTCCAGCTTGTGCTTCATCCAGCCTGACGTTTCTCATGATGTACTCTGCATAGAAGTTAAATAAGCAGGGTGACAATATACAGCCTTGATGTCCTCCTTTCCTATTTGGAACCAGTCTTTTGTTCCATGTCCAGTTCTAACTGTTGCTTCGTGACCTGCATACAGGTTTCTCTAGAAGCAGGTCAGGTGATCTGGTATTCCCATCTCTTTAAGAATTTTTCACAGTTTATTATGATCCACACTGTCTAAGGCTTTGGCATAGTCAATAATAGAAATATTATTTTGGATATTGATAAAATTAACTAAAGTATCTTTGTTCAGATTCTATTAAATGAGAGTTGGTTTCTTTGATTATTTACTTTAATGCTTCTATGGGGATTTCTTATAAGCCAATATCAAATGTAGAAAAGGTACCTGTATATATATTTTTATGGACAGAAAATGTGTGTGTATACATAAAAGTTCAAATGCATAAGTAAAGGGATGCACAATTATTTCTACCAAAAACTAATATTTAATAGGTTGATAGAGTAAAGGAAACAGAAAACTACATAGTCCTCACTTATCATGCTTTTCGCTTTCATATTACATTTTGTTGTTTAGTATCTCAGTCATGTCCAACTCTGCGACCCATGGACTGCAGCACACCAGGCTTCCTGATCTTCATCATCTCCCAGAGCTTGTTCAAACTCAGGTCCACTGAGTCCTTTTTGCCATTCAACCATCGCATCCACTGTCATCCCCTTCTCCTCCTGCCTTCATCTTTCCCAGCCTCGGGGACTTTTCCAGTGAGTTGGCTCTTTTTGTCAGGTGGCCAAAGTATTAGAGCTTCAATTTCAGCATCAGTCCTTGTAATGAATATTCAGGGTTGGTTTCCTTTAGGATTGAGTGATTTTATCTCCTTGCAGTTGAACGGACTCTCAAGATTCTTCTCCAAAACATCAATTCAAAAACATCAATTTTTCAGTGCTCCACTTTCTTTATGGTCAAAATCTCACACCCACACACTACTACTGGAAAAACCATAGCTTTAACTAGATGCACTTTGTTCGGCAAGGTAATGTTTGTGCTTTTTAATATGCTACCTAGGTTTGTCATAGCTTTTCTTCCAAGAAGGAAGCATCTTCTAATTCGTGGCTGTAGTCACCATCGGCAGTGATTTTGGAGCCCAAAAATAAAGCCTGTCACTGTTTCCATTGTTTCCCTGTCGATTTGCCATGAAGTGATGGGAACAGACGCCATTATCTAAGTTTTTTGAATGTTGAATTTCTAGCCAGCGTTTTCCACTCTCCTCTTGGACCTTCATCATGAGGCTTTTTAGTTTCTCTTTGCTTTCTACCATAAGGGTGGTGTCATCTGCATATCTGAGGTTATTTTTATTTACCCCAGCAACTTAATTCCAGTTTGTTCTTCATCTAGCCTGGCATTTTGCATAATGTACTCTGCATATAAGTTAAATAAGCAAGATGACAATATGCAGCCTTGATGTACTCCTTTCCCAGTTTGGAACCAGTCCCTTGTTCCATGTCCAGTTCTAACTGTTGCTTCTTGACCTGCATACAGATTTCTCAGGAGGCAGGTCAGGTGGTCTGGTATTCCCATCTCTTGAAGAATTTTCCACAGTTTGTTGTGATCAACACAAACAAAGGCTTTAGCATAGTTAGTGAAACAGAAGTAGATTTTTTTTCTGGAGTTCTCNTGTTGCTTCTTGACCTGCATACAGATTTCTCAGGAGGCAGGTCAGGTGGTCTGGTATTCCCATCTCTTGAAGAATTTTCCACAGTTTGTTGTGATCAACACAAACAAAGGCTTTAGCATAGTTAGTGAAACAGAAGTAGATTTTTTTTCTGGAGTTCTCTTGCTTTTTCTATAATCCAGCAGATGTTGGCAATTTGATCTCTGGTTACTCTGCATTTTCTAAATCCAGCCTGAACATCTGGAAGTTCTTGGTTGACATATGGTTGAAGTCTGTCTTGAAAAATCTTGAGCATTGAGGGACTATCACTTTTACTTCACTTTCACACTTGTGTAGGCAAATGTATTACCTGTTTAGTTTGTAAGTCATGAGGAACAATTTTGTGTTAATAGAGAATTTTGGGGGAAAATGAGGAAATATGTATATATATATATATATATATAAAATGTATATTCCTCCCAAATTATATATATATCACATATATTTAGAGGAAAAGGCAGGTAAATATATATATATATATATATAGAAGATGGTGGAGGAATAGGATGGGGAGACCACTTTCTTCCTCACAAATTCATCAAAAGAACATTTCAATGCTGAGTAANTTTCTGTACTGGAAGGAGTACTGATCACTGAAATTATGGTACATTCATATTATTGAATCCAATGCACCCACTGATTATACAGAAAAAATTGCCATCATGGAAAGGTGTGTGTGTGTGTGTGCGCGCACGTGTATGTGTACATGGGTGCACGCGCACAGTTGCTTAGTCATGTCCGATTCTTTGTGACCCTGTGGACTACAGCCCACCAAGCTCTTTCCATCCTAGACAAGAATACTGGAGTTGGTTGACATTTCCTACACCAGGGGATCTTTCCAACCCAGGGATCAAACCCACGTTTCTTGCATCTTCTGCCCTGGCAGGCGGATTCTTTGCCACTGAGCCACCTGGGAAGCCCATGGAAAGATATCCACACTGCATTAACTGAAAATAGTTAATAACACAAAAACACAGAGTATGATAGCATTTGGAGTAAAATTATAACAACACATAGATCCGCCATAACCACAACAAAAAGCAATCTAGAAGGATGCATCAGTGCATCAACAGTAGTTAACAGAGTTGTAGGATGATGAGTGACTATGCTTTTCCGTATTTTCTGAACTTTTTGCAATAAGTACATATCTTTTTTAAAAAAAATACATTTTAAAGGCACATATCTTATAATTAGAAAAACACTTCAAGTTTCTATTTTGGAAGAAAACAAAATGACACTCCTGTTCTACCTTATGGGTGGTAAACACTCAAATATTTGCTAAATGAATCAGCCAGTGAGTAAATAAGATCTACTTCAGCTATGTAATTGGTAGAAAACAGATAAGAGATAACTATTACTACAACTGAGTCATAAAAGTAGAAAATTCCTACTGTGCTGTATCTTTAAATATGGTTAAGATGGTAAATTTTTTTACCTCAACTTAAAATTTCTTTAACCCTTGTAACTTTTTTTGAGTTCAACTGCTAGAAATAAACCTCTGCTTGGTAGACTATGAAGCAAATAAAAATGAAATGGGAAAAATTAATGGCTACTAAGGATTCAAGGAGTTGAATTAGAAGCTGCGTATTTGCCTGAACCCGAAATTGGCTCTTGTGCTTCCCTTCATTTCAGATTCTTAAGTTTTTCTCTTTTGAGTTCAGAGAATTCCTTAAAGTTCCAAGGGTTTCACAGTCCCTTCCATAACTGTAGGGACGGGACTCCGTAGGCACATCAGAAAGGAATTGGGAAGAGGGATTTCTGACACAGGTTTCAACGTTCTAGAATGTGCCGGTTTCAACAGCATCCCATGAAAACTGTCAAGGGTCAGTGTCCTCCCTTCAAGAGCACTGAACACCCACAGCCGCTGGGACCCAAACTGAATCAGCCAAAGACAGGTCATCATCAGCCAACACCTGCCAAGCCAGCACTGGCTTTCCGGTTACCACGAATCTGGACAAAACCGTCCCCCCCTTGCTGGGAGTCTCTTTCTCACAAGGTTAGTGTTACTTTCAGCACCGAAGGAATGCCGATCAAGCTCTCTGCTCTCAGACAGCAGTCGGATTCTTGGAGTCATTCCCTGACACCACTCCCCGCTTATGTATCTTCTTTAAAAAACACCACACTTGATATATTTTAGTAGGTTGGTGGAGAGGATCTATAAAGTTTAAGTTAAAAGGTAAACTCTGCTTTCTGGCAGTTCAATAGAAAACAAACTCTCCTGGGAGACAGATCATCTAGAGAAGAGTTTGTCAAACCCAGCACCACTGGGGGTCACATAACTCTTCATGGGGGTGGGGAGGGGCGTCCTTTGAGCTATGGGGTGTTTAGCAGCAGCATCCTCAGCCTTCATGTACTACATGCCAGGAGCAACGACCCCACCCCCCAACACACACAAGTGGAGATAATCAGAAACGCCTCAGACAACTTCCCTCCCCCTTCTCAGTGGGGCCAGGCTGTCTGGGTTCACACCCAAGCCTGATTAGGGGCTCTTGGGCCAATTCTTTACCTCTCCATGTTTCAATTACCTCATTGTTCAATGGGTATAAAAGTACCTCCTTCACAGGGTTATTTTGAGGAGTAAATGAATCAGTTCACGGAAAGTTCTTAGCACAGAGCCTGGCACAGGGTACCACCCTCTTCCCAAGAAAGCCATCTATACTTATCATCTATATCACCATAGTCACGTCCTTCCTCCTCAGAGACACCCCTTCTCCTCAGTCCATCAGGGAGGCGTGGAAAAAGGTAAAGCTGGGGGGGGGGATGTGAGCAAATCATGATACCTCATTTATAATAATATTTTCATTTTCTGCTCTAATGTGGATGGTAACTACACCTGTTGAAGGAAAATACTTTTATAAATAAAAACTCCTGAGATCTGAGCCCAAGAAAGCATCCCACCAACTTGGGAAAAACATGGAGGCACGTTCCTCAAGCCCTCTTTATTGCCACTACAGAACAAAGGAGGCGATCAGAACATTCATTTGCACCCACTGAAGCCACAAATACCTGCAGCAGAAGAGGGCTGAGAAAGACGAGTTAAACAAGTTCTAGGGGGAAAAATGGTATACGAAAACAAAACCTTGAATTTCAAAATGGAAATGTGTAGGATGATGGGAAGGAAAGTGCTCATTAGGTTTAAATCATTTTTAAAAGTTGGTTTTAAGTCTTCTCATCAAAAGGAGAGGTGGGGGGAAAATCCTGCTTGTTCTACTTCATAACAGCTTATCAATAACCAGTTAATGAACCACAAAACCCAAAATTTGCCTGATTGATTGTGTCATGGAGATTATGCCGCAGTGAAGAATCTGCCAAGTCCTTTCTAAGAAGTACTTTTCTCCAGCCCAACCCCAGACCCTGCCAAGCGCAGTGAAGGAGGCCACAGAGCCAAATATGCTCTGGGAAGGAGAACAGAAATGACCTCGTTTCAACAATTCCAGTGGCCATGACCTCAGAGCTGAGGTGGGCCAGCAGTTTCAAGGGGTTAGCAATGCACTCCTTTCTCACCAAATGAAATCCCATGTGCAACTCCAATGCACAAAACATAGGGATGCACAACACTAGAAATGTTCGTACATACTGATACAACACATATTTACCAAGTGCTTCTTAGTGACCAGGCACCATTCTAGGAGCTAGTAGGACAGTCACTGCCCTCATGAAGCTCTAGGGGATTTATATTAAACTTAGCAACCCCCAAACTCTACTCAAACTGGGACATGTCACAGCACCTAGGTTGAAAGCCTCTGATCCAGCCCAGTTTCTTTAATTTCCTGATAGGAAATCTGAGGACAGATCTAATGAAGGGCGTCAGTGGACCAGCAAAAAACACATCGGTTGCAACAACTCAGCAGTCTGGAAGCAGGATGAGCCAATAACTCAGGCGTGGGTCCCACAATTCTGAATCCACAGTGCAATCAATTCACAGACCTGCAAACCTACTAAAACATGGCACCTTGAGTAAACGATGGTCTGTCCACTCTTAACAGGAAGGCAGTAAGTGTCTAAGTATCTAATACAATGTGAAAGGTTTCCATCACAGCATAAAGTGATGGCATTTTATGGCTTATGATGAGTCAACCCTGGGGGCGCCACAAAGCTGAAGCTCTTGAAGCCGCAGGCTATGGCTGCCAAGTGCCCAGGCCCCCTGATGTGCCCACTTCTCACTTCTGAAAAGCAAGCAAGTCCCTCCCCGCATCCCCCACACAACCCACATGCCTAGTCAACTGCTGGCCACTTTCCCTCCCCAAGACACCTCCAACCCGTAGCTGTGACAAGCCGACTATCTCTGAAGATGAGACTAGCTGCAGTGACTCTGCGCAAGGACAAACTTGCACAGCAAGTCAGGATTTCATATAATTCTGTTCTTCAGGATTCCCAAATGCCTGATAAAAGGTGACATTGCGAACCTGGTTTCACCTAACTGAATAAAAAAACTGAAAACAGAAACGTCAGAAAATGGCCTCTGGTTTGGAAAACCCAGAGCTGCAAGCAGATGGCCCTCAGAGGCAGGGAGGGAAGAGACAGAGGCCCATGGGAGCTGCTGGCTCACAGGGACCCTCCTAGAGGGCTGCCCTCAGTCATCTCTCCGAGGGAAGC
Source organism: Oreotragus oreotragus (assembly GCA_006410675.1). NCBI lineage: Eukaryota > Metazoa > Chordata > Mammalia > Artiodactyla > Bovidae > Oreotragus > Oreotragus oreotragus. The sequence continues at coordinate 8,495 of SJYX01003303.1, read as the reverse complement.
CTGGGGGCACAGCCTTTTCTCTGAGCTGAAGTTAAGAGCTGCACTGTTTTCCTACAGCTGAGAAAACACTTTCTCACAGTTAATTTCTCCATTCCTCAGTCCCTCAAAGCTTCAGAAAGCCTTCTTTTCAGCTCTCCTCTCGAAGTTTCTCCCTCCCAGTTCTAGCTTGAAGGGGAAGGAACGCATATGTGTGTGCCCGGCCCCTCAGGCAAATGTCCACAGTTAACTGTCTGTTTCATCTGAAGAGCTGCGCAGACACCCAGTGTGTTTTATCAGAAGCCCCTCAACTCTCTTCTGAACCAGGGCCTCAGGACAAGGTGACAGGGTTTGTCAAGATGCTTTTGTTCAGGGACGGGAGGTCTCGATGGCATCGGACAGCACAGAACTCTCCGACACGTGCAACTCCCCCCACGACTGCGCCCCCAACCTAAGAAACTTCCTACTTCCTGTTACTGTTCTTAAAATACATCTGCAAAAGGAACCAAGGCCACACATGAGGGAGCTCATGAATCATGTTTTTCTATCAAAATATCACAGAAATGAAAATATTCTCATACATGCCCTCTTCCCCCACCCCAACCTTCAACCTTCATAGCTTTCACCCATCAGAGCACTGACTGTGCAAGCAAGTAGGGCAGAGGGGAATCTAAGGGAGATTCTCCNCACACATGAGGGAGCTCATGAATCATGTTTTTCTATCAAAATATCACAGAAATGAAAATATTCTCATACATGCCCTCTTCCCCCACCCCAACCTTCAACCTTCATAGCTTTCACCCATCAGAGCACTGACTGTGCAAGCAAGTAGGGCAGAGGGGAATCTAAGGGAGATTCTCCCCGGGGCATTCTTTTTAATGAAAGAAGTCACTCATGTTGGGGGTTGTGTTCCCTCTGCTGCTTAAAACCACAAAGATAGAGCTCGTCTATCAGGCCTAGACGGGAAGAACAGTACCTCAGCATCAAAATCAAACACAGGGACCACAGAGCTAGGCAGACGCACACACTCTGAACTATTATTGGGTTGCAAGGTAAACAGGCCCAAGGGGTGGGCAGTTCAGGAAATACGCCTTAATTACTGTTATTTGTTCAGTCAAACCTAGCATTTCTCAAGCCAACTGGGTGGAGTGGACGGAGTAGAGGGCTCCAGGGAAGAGTCTGGATCTGTCTGGCCCCTCCTTCCTTCCCCCAGGGAAATCCAAGGCCTGGTTCAAAGGGCCCAAGCTTCGTTGGCAGGCTGGGGCCACGATAGGGCTGAGGGATGGAGTCTCTGAAGCGGGGAGCCCCCACCCTCTATGGAGAGAGAGCAATCAGCCAGCACAAGGCCTGAGCACCCACGCAGGAAGCTGGGAGGATGCAGACGGCAATGAAGTCAAAGCTCTTAGCTTACCTCCCTGGACCTTGACTTGGTGGTGGACACGGGAAGGGGAGGCCTGGGAAGCTAAGAGCTGCTGGAGTGAGGAGAAAAGCAGGTCTGGTGGGGATCTGGTGTGCGCAGAGGGCCACGGACAAGAGCCTGGACCAGGGGACAGTCAAAGGCAGTGCAGGAAGGCCCCCAGATTGGCCCAGAGCAGAACATGACTGGCAAATTCGTAAGTACCTGAGCTCCCTGGTGCCTAGTGCGGGGCAGCAGCGTGGGGATCACTGGAAGCCCGTCAGTTCTCAGAATTAGAACCTGCATTTAATAAGCTCCCCAGGTGATCTGTGGCTCCTTCAAAGTTGTGCCCAAGCTCAAGGAATTCAGGGAGGGCTTCTCTTTTGCAGCGGCAGAGCCTCCTGTTCCGTGGATATGGAACAAGTCAAAGGCAGGTGCAGCTGTGTGTTTAAGGAAAACATTCCACTCCCCTCACAGCAAGTTCCTCAGTTTCCACTCAGGAGGACTCTTCAGGAATGGCAGATGGGGAACACACATCTCCAGGGGGATCAAGCACTGTCTCAGTATGACAAGGGGATTGTGACAGACAAGTATACAGCCCCTGAAAAAGATGCCATTAAATAATTAATACAAGAAAATGCTCATGGACACATCTCTGGGAAAAGACAGAGAAAACAGACTAAAATATTAACCAGAGCTGTGATTTTAAATCATGTTTGTCTTCTTGACCTTGTCCCAGTTTTTCCAGATTTTCAACATTAGGATGGATTTTAAAAAGAAAAGTATGCAAAATCTTAATAGGTGAAGAATAAAACAGTAGAAATCTTCTGACCCAGAAAAAAAAGTACAAAGCCCACTTAATTCGCTACCTTCCACATATGCTTTGCTTTGCTATTTTATGTATAAAATTCTCTTGGGGTAGGTTATAGAACAAGACAACCTTGGCAAAATCAAAAGTATCAGAAGGGAAGAAATACCATAAAATGAGTTTCAAGGATCGCTTTATTTACAACGGCCCCAACCTCACTCTCTGGAGTAAGCCCCGCTAAGATGCTGCTTTGACGCGGGGAGCACCCTACTGTACCATCCTCCCAGCAGAAGAGTCACCCCACCATGCAACCAGGGAGGGACCACTGTTCTGAGGTCGTTTCTCAGTGGCATGGCCCACTGTCTCCAGCCATTATTTCTTATCATCACAGGCAAGTCCAGTGTCTACAGCTTGAGACCTGGTGATACGGTGGTCCTTGAACACACATTTACTCTATAAGAACAAACCTGGGCCACACGGAACTAGACCTTAAACTGTGGCCTCATCTACTCCACCCCGAGTCTTACACTCTGGTCCTTTTCCCACTCCTGTGTCACATGCTGGGCCAAAGCGTCTGTTATTGAAATTAAATCACTGTCGTTGTTTCCCTAACTTGCAGGAACAAAATATAATACAGTTGTTTGGGTTTTTTTTTCTGCTCTGGTATCTGGGGCCTAACTGACCCAAAAGTGACTGCTCCTTTCCGGGCAAACTAATTCCTAAAAGAAACTGCAAGTTGCTCAGTCGTGTCCACCTCTTTGGGACGCCATGGATTATATAGTCCATGGACTTCTCCAGGCCAGAACACTGGAGTGGGTAGCCTTGCCCTCCTCCAGGGGATCTTCCCAACCCAGAGATCAAACGCAGGTCTCCTGCATTGCAGGCGGATTCTGTATCAACTGAGCTATCAGGGAAGCCCCCTAGCTAATCCCTAGACGTAGCAAATAAATCCTCTAAAAGTAAACCTTTCACATGTGAACTAGTCAACCCAGGGTCATATTCTGAATCACCCCTACTATCTGGCTCTTAGGCTCCAGGAAGTAATATTTCTCTGCTCTGACCATCCCAGCGTCACACACCAGACAGAGACACCACCTCCTCTATGCCCCAGAGCCCACTGGCATTACCCAAACCAGCCAACCCTGAACGTGCTCACCCTGCCCTGCCTTCCCAAGTGAAGTGAAGTCGCTCAGTCGTGTCCGACTCTTTGCGGCCCCACAGACTGTAGCCTACAAGGCTCCTCTGTCCATGGGATTTTCCAGGCAATAGTACTGGAGTAGATTGCCATTTCCTTCTCCAGGGGATCTTCCCAACCCAGGGCTCGAACCCAGGTCTCCTGCATTGTAGACAGACGCTTTACCATCTGAGCCACCAAGGAAGCCACAATAAAGACTCCCACCCATGCCTTTCCCTCACTCCTCCTGCCTCCTGATCCCGCTGCTTCCCCGTGTGGCCCAGCATGGCATGGCGACCCCTATAACAAACTGCCTTTGCCATGGCAGTCATCTCTTGATCTGTGGGCTTCACCATACTCAAATGATAGTTAAACCTACATTTTAAAATATTCCCCCAAAATGGCCTCATTTTCTCAATGTTCATTTCTTAATTCCATATATTTTTCCTTAAGCCTTCACCACATGCTCTCAATTATGTATGGACAGATGGCAAACAGAAAGAACACACCATAAATATTAATAAAAAGCTAGGCATTAGAAGATGACATTTAGCTTGCTTTTTCAATTATAAATGCTTGGGATTTTATAGGACATATATATAATAATTACATTCTGCTACATAATCATATCTAGTTCATACCACTAACTTTCTCATAGTGCTCAGTAAGGAACTCCACGCTTTACAGAGAGTATCTCACCCCAAGGACAAGTTTGAGAGTCAGTATTCTAATCAAATTAAAACTCATCTCACAGAGTAAATTCCTGGTACCCTTTGGTTTCCTGGTACCCTTTGGTTTCCAGAATAACTTGAAGCATTCCAAAGCAGAAAAAAAAAATAATAATAATGAAAAGAAGGAGCTACCAGGAACAAACAGAAATCCACTTAACCTTTGATGATAAAATGTGTCCCACTCACCAACTAGACAGCAAGAAGGGCTTGACTGCCAGGCATTTTAGCCAATGTCCAGTTTTCCCAAAGAAGGCAAGGGAGAAACTGGGGAAAACTAGAAAAAATAGGATTAGATAAGCATCAAAAATAAAATTAACATAAGCAACAGCTACTGACAAGTGTGTACAAAAACAATTCATTGAGCACCTGTTAAGTAAAACATATACCTAAGCCGGGCGTGCTGCCGTCCATGGGGTCGCAGAGTCGGATACAACCTAGCGACTAACAACAATACCTCACTAGATTCTTCATATACACTACAGAATTTAATGTTCATCATAACCCTGTTATCATCAACCTCTACTCTAGATGGGAAAGTTGATCAAAGAACAAAGGTGTACCTAGTAGGTGGGAGAACTGGGATTTCTGCCTCAGTTGGGTGTCATCCATCTCTATGTAATGTACAAGGTTTAATTATCAGTGTAACATTTTAATCATACCTTCAGAAACTTCCTCCCATTCTATCCTGAGAACCATCCTATGTGACAAGCATGGAGTGTAACTTTATTCCCACTACAGCGATGAACGTAAAGCCTTGAACTCATTCTTGTTCTTTCTAATACAGCACTCCACAAGGATGAGAGCAGTGAGCAGCAAAACCCTGAAGGTGCAAGGACCGGAGACCTGTAACATAGGAAAGATAAAGACAGCAGCTTTGCCACCTCAACAGTGCCTTGGAAGCACAGGGTGGGTTTGTGTGCATGTGTGACAAGCACCTACACATACACGTGTGTGTCTGCACATATGCAGGTGTACCTAAGAAGAGCAGATAGAACTCCAGCGGCAGAACAAAGCCCCAGCCCTACTTCAAAGCATCAAACTTTGCAGCGAGTTCCACAAGTTAAGAATGCAAAGAATTATATGTTCTTCCAGGGCTTCCCTGGTGGCTCAGAGGTTAAAATGTCTGCCTGCGATGCGGGAGACCTGGGTTTGATCCCTGGGTCGGGAAGATCCCCTGGAGAAGGAAATGGCAACCCACTCCATATTCTTGCCTGGAGAATCCCATGGACGGAGGAGCTTGGTGGGCAACAGTCCATGGGTCGCAAAGAGTCAGACATGACTGAGCGACTTCACTTTCACTTTCACTGCCATTAAAACACTGGAAATTAAAGCTAGGAGTGTCTTTAAAAAAAAGAAAGAAACAAACCTGGGAGTGCTTTAAGCAACCAGGGAGATCATTCTACCCAGTTCAGTTCAGTCACTCACTCATGTCGAACCCTGTAACCCCATAGACTGCAGCACGCCAGGCTTCCCTGTCCATCACCAACTCCCAGAGCTTGCTCAAACTCATATCCATTGAGTCTGTGATGCCATCCAACCATCTCGTCCTCTGTTGTCCCCTTCTCCTGCCTCCAATCTTTCTCAGCATCAGGGTCTTTTCTAAGGAGTCAGTTCTTTCCATCAGGTACTCATTATAAATAATAGCTACAAACAATTTCTTAAACATTTCCTCTCTATCAAGGCACTATACTGTTTTCAAGACAGTTTTTGATTTAACCTTTTGCGGGGAGGGGGTACCAAGGCATGTGGGATCTTAGTTTCCCAACCAGGAATTGAACCCACGCTCCCAGCAGTGGCAGTGCGGAGTCCTAACCATGGAACCACCAGGAATCCCGATTCAATATGATGTATCACGATCCTCATTTTATAGATGAGGAAACCTCAGCCTCTGACTGCAGAGCCCATCAGAATTCCAAAAACTGTTTTCACATCACCTCATCCCCAGAAGACTTGGAGTACACTGTTTTGAAGCCTCTTACACCTGCCTCCATACAGAAACATAAAATCAAGAGAGCCTCTAAAGTACCTTTGTGCACACAAGATCTGAGGCCCATCAGATCTGCATCTTCCTCACTGACTCTCACTCAGCACCATACCAGAGGTGTGTTACATGAAAGCACAGCCACGGTCTCCAGCATCCAAGTATCATTCTGTGGCAGAGGGCACATCACCCCCAACATGAGTGACTTCTTTCGTTAAAAAGAATGCCCCCCCAGGAGAACCACCCTTAGATTCTCCTCTGTCTTACTTGCTGGCATAGTCAGTGCTCTGATGGATTAAAAATATGAAGGTGAAGGCTGGGGTTGGGGAGGAGGGCCTTGTATGAGAATATTTTCATTTCTGTGATATTTTGATAGAAAAACATGATTCATGAGCTCCCTCATGTGTGGCCTTGGTTCCTTGTGCAGATGTATTTCAAGAACAGTAACAGGAAGTTTCGTCCCCGTTGGGGACGGCGGGGAGTTGCACGTGTCGGAGAGTTCTGTGCTATCCGATGCCATCGAGACCTCCTGTCCCTGAACAAGAGCATCCTGACAAACCCTGTCACCTTGTCCTGAGGCCCTGGTTCAGAAGAGGGTAGGGGGGCTGCTGATAAAACGCACTGGGTGTCTGGGCAGCTCTTCAGATGAAGCAGTTAACTGTGGACATTTGCCTGGGGGAAGGGCACACACCTCTTCATTCTGAAAAGCATTTGGCATTGTTTACTTTTCTTGTAAGTTGTGGCAGCGGTAGTAATAAATTTTTTTTTTATATAGAAAATTGTATTGTGTATTTCCTAGGTGCCAGGTGAGGTCCTAAATTCCTAACATAGAGTCATTTCATCCTCAAATCCTAGTGCTGATATGATTTACCCATTTTCAATGGTATTTTTGCCATCTTTTCACAAATGAGAAAATACTACTGAACTTTTGGGCATGAAAATGTACTACATTAAGACTCAGAGAAGAAATTTAGATGCTATTCTGACTTTGAATGAGTGACAGAAAGAGAAAAAGTTAAAAAGAATGTTGATTCCAGTTTTTTTCTTTTTCACAAATGAAAAAACTGAGGTCAGCAAAAGTGAGGCAACTTTCCTAAGGTCCTGAGAAGTGAACTCAACCCGCCAGGTCCTAACAGTGAAACCTAAACCTTTATGGTACCATCTGTAAGAAGGAGTAGGCATCAGGAGGTCCCGAGATGTGAACTCAACCAGCCAGGTCCTAACACTCAAACCCAAACCTTTATGGCACCATCTGTAATTTGGAGCAGGCATCAAGAGGTGCTGAGATGTGAACTCAACCAGCCAGGTCCTAACATTCAAAGCCAAACCATTATGGCACCATCAAAGATGGAGCATGCATCAGGAGGTGCTGAGTTAGTTACTTAGTTCAATCACTCAGTCATGTCCGACTCTTTGTGACCCCATGGCCTACGGCAAGCCAGGCCTCTCTGTCCATCACCAACTCCCAGAGTCCACTCCAATCCGTGCCCATTGAGTTGGTGATGTCATCCAACCATCTCATCCTCTGTGAACCCCTTCTGCCACCTTCAATCTTTACCAGCATCAGGGTTTTCTGCAGTGAGTCAGTTCTTCACATCAGTTCAGTTCAGTTCAGTTCAGTTGCTCAGTCGTGTCCGACTCTTTGCGACCCCATGAATCGCAGCACGCCAGGCCTCCCTGTCCATCACCATCTCCCGGAGTTCACTCAGACTCACATCCATCGAGTCCGTGATGCTATCCAGCCATCTCATCCTCGGTCGTCCCCTTCTCAAGAGGCCAAAATATTAGAGTTTCAGCTTTAGCATCAATCCTTCCAATGAATATTCCGGACTGATTTCCTTTAGGATGGACTGGTTGGGTCTCCTTGCATTTCATGGGACTCTCAAGAGTCTCCTCCAACACCACAAGTCAAAAGCATCAATTCTTCGGTGCTCAGCTTTTTTTATAGTCCAACTTTCACATCTATACATGACTACTGGAAAAACCATAGCCTTGACTAGACGGATCTTTGTTGGCAAATTAATGTCTCTGCTTTTAATATGCAGTCTAGGTTGGTCATAACTTTTCTTCCAAGAAGCAAGCATCTTTTAATTCCATGGTTGTAGTTACCATCTGCAGTGATTCTGGAGACCTCCAAAATAAAATCTGTCACTGTTTCCATTGTTTCCCCATCTATTTGCCATGAAGTGATGAGACCAGATGCCATGATCTTAGTTTTTTGAACGCTGAGTTTTAAGCCAACTTTTTCACTCTCCTTTCACTTTCATCAAGGAGCTCTTTAATTCTTCTTCACTTTCTGTCATAAGGGTGGTGTCATCTGCATGTCTGAGGTTATTGATATTTCTCCTGGCAATCTTGATTCCAGCTTGTGCTTCATCCAGCCCAGCATTTCTCATGATGTAGTCTGCATAGAAGTTAAATAAGCAGGG
>SJYX01003302.1:420627-431236 GCA_006410675.1 Oreotragus oreotragus | reverse complement strand
GCCCCACTTTAACCTCCAGAGGCAGCTGTGCTGCTGAAATTTCTTCCCTGGGATCCTGCTAAAGTTTCAGAAGCTCTGCATCCCATCCTCCCTAGAAAACTCCCTCCCAGATGCTCAGATCCAGAGCAGTGGGATGGCGTGCCTGCTGTGGGGAGCTGCATGGGCAGGTAGGAATGAGTAGGGCGAGTCTGGTGGGGGGTGGGTATCGAACTGATGGGGAGATAAGAGCCAGGAGGTTGCCAGCTGCAATGCCCCCACCTCCATCAGCTTCCTCACCTCCTCTTTGGACAACCTTGGTATGGCTGGCCTCTGCAGTGTGCTAATAACTCCCGTCTCTCTCTTCCCTGGATGCTGTGTGACCCAGGTGCGAGGCCCGCCCCTCTCTGAGCACCTGGCTGTGACTAACAGGTCCCATGAGTTCAAAACCACACCTCCCTCTTCTGCTTTTCTTCTCCTCAACATTCACAGCAACAGCAATTTCTTTTTCTTTTCTTTTCTTTTTTTTTTTGCTTCATTGCACATCTTGCAGGATCATATTGATAGTTTCAGGGACCAGGGATTGAACCTGTGCCCAGTAGTGAAAGCAGCGAGTCCTAACCACTGGACGGCCAGGGAATTCCCACAGCAACAGCAGTTAATTCCAGGGCACCTCTGGTAGGCCAGGCCCGACGGAAACCGAGGAGGGCATGGTTCCTGCTCTCTCAGGGAGAGCAGATGCCGTGAGTAGAATGATGGCACAGCTGAAGCCGATGAGAATGCCCCTGCTACATCCCGGGCCCAGACTCAGTACGTCCCTCTGGATCTCTCTTCTCCTTCGGAGAAACAGGCATCGGTGACCCCCACCCTGCTGGCCTCCTAGATTGAAATGACCCCTTTATTTCCCTCTTCATTCATCGGAAACTGATGGAACCAGGCACTGCTCAAGCTCCAGGGACACAGCAATCTACATTTGTAAGCTCAGTAGGATTTTAAAAAATCATGTTTTGTGATTCTGTGTGTAAAAATTTTGTGAGTAAGTGCATGTTTTTATATGTGTGGAGGTAGGTAGGAATATACTCACTATAATTTTAGTTCCACACAATTCTTCAGTTCTTACAGACTTTAATTTGTTTGGCTCACTGATGCAATTATTCCACAGCTATTTTTAAGTTATTTTTTAGGTGTGCTACTTTTCTTTTCAAGCATTTCTGGTTGTTTTAACTGCTGTTATGATCTCTGATTTGTACAACTATTACAAAACTAAATAAATCAAGTGAGAAAAAAATAGGTTAACATTTCTATGTAATGGATCAAACAAAATAATGAGGATTACACTTACTCCTTAATAAATCAAAATGTATCTATTATGTAACAATCATTATACTCACTACTCTAAAAGCTATTACACAATTTTAAAGCATAACTGCTACCATGAAGGGTCTTACAGTTTAACTCAAAAAACAAGGATACATAATAATTCAATTCTAAACTCTGAACTTTATATATAATAATTCTAAACTATGACAAAAGTATAATAGCAACACAGGGAATGGAGAGTTATTACATTTCTGGATTAAAATCATTGGTAAATAGTTATTTGAAAGATTTGAAAATTTGTTATTTAGAGGGAAGAAATGCTAATATTTATGTTTTGTAACCTTTGGTAATCTTCAGTGCTAGTGCTAAGTCACTTCAGTCGTGTCTTACTCCTTGCGACCCCTCAGACTGCAGCCCACCAGGCTCCTCTGTCCATGGGATTCTCCAGGCAAGATTATTGGAGCGGGTTGCTACTACCTTCTCCAGGGGATCTTCCCAACCCAGGGATCTAACCTGTGTCTCTTTTGTTTCTTGCAAGGGCTGTCGGGTTCTTTACCACTAGCACCACCTAGGAAGCCCTGATAATCTTCAGGCAAAGTGTGATGATTAGATATTTAACAATCATACACAAACAAAGAGCAGAGGAGGAATCTTGCTGTGATAGGCTCTGTTTCTTTAGTTTATGCATCAATTAACAGAATTTATAATAAAAAATTTAGCAATGCTTTGGTAAATCTCAAGCATTGCATTAATTTGAATATGCATATCTTGAGCTAAAGCCAATATATAGTATTAATTTATTCTTAAATGGAAATACTTTTAGTTATGCCTCATAGTTCTATTTTAATTTATTTATTTTTACACTTTACAATATTGTATTGGTTTTGCCATACTTCAACATGAATCTGCCATGGGTGTACATGTGTTCCCAATCCTGAACCCCTGTTCCACCTCCCTCCCCATACTTAAGGGTTTCCCTTGTGGCTTAGCTGGTAAAGAATCCACCCGCAAGGCAGGAGACCTGGGTTCAATCCCTGGGTTTTTCCATAATTCCATAGATTAGTTTTTGTAGAATTGTTAAGCCCAATTTTATATGTAGTATTTTGCCATTTCATTATCTAAGAGTAAGAAAATAATATTTAATGTATTCAATGAAATATATTAAATCATATTAGAAATTATAGTTAATAAGTGATCAAATAACAGACATTGTTTAGTGACCATTACAAAATGATCACTAAATCATTTTTATAAATCAGTTTTATAAATCAGCTATTTTGCTAGGCCTCACGCATACTATATCCTATTTTTCCTCACACAAGTATCAAATTTGAAATTACTATATGCAAAGGAAAAATTGGGAAACAGTTTTGAAGTATTTTAAAAACTTGACCTATTAATATGAAAGCATGGTTTATACTGTTTTCTTGGACTCCAAAGGCTGTTTTACAGCAGAGCAAAAGTAACGTATTCAGATTAAAGTTTAGTGTTTAAAAAATAAAAAATCTTAAATGTTAATGTTATCAGATTATGTTCTAGAGCCAATTATTCCTTGCTGTCTTTCTGGCAAAGTATACAAACAGTTTCTTCATGGCTTCAATTAATTTTATATATTCAACTCTGAATTTTATTTTAAATTCAAATCCATAAAGTGAACTGATCTCTCAACTTGGAGAAATCTATTACTTGATATATCTGTCATTGAATCACTGAACTTCTATTCCCTCAAACTTGTTCCTTTGGTATTGATATATCATTCAGTAATTCTACACCTCATATATTATCCAAGAGGAAGCCATGATATCAACATTGTCTTAATTGTCCTCTGTTTTCACTGTTAATTCTAACTCCTATGTATCCTATTAATCCTTTTCATCCTCTTTATGACAATGGCACTACCCTGTAGGTCATTAATCCCTACAGACTGAATTAAAACAGTTGAATGTAATTCTGCCTACCAGGAATCCACAATGAACTCAGATGACCTTTCTACAACAAAAATTAGATCAAGTTACCTTCAGCTTTAAATGTTTTCAAAATCTCTTCATTACTTTAATAAAAGCTCTGTTCCTTCCAAGATTTGCAAGATTCATCATCTGGCTCAACTTTCAACTTGATTTTTATTCTGACCTAAGTTACATGCTGATAGTCGCTCAGTCGCATCCGACTCTTTGTGACCCCATGGACTGTAGCCTGTCAGGCTTCTGTCTCTATGGGGATTTTCCAGGCAAGAATGCCCTTCCCACAAACTATATTTTACTGCTTTTAAAATTGGATATGCCATGTTCTCTCTTCTCTGCATTCTTTGAAATATGACAGTGTTCCTACCAGTGTGAGACCTTTTTGTCTCTTATTTATTGTGCTGCTTTCTCACTGCTACTACCAAATTTTTATATATTTTTTAAAATAATGGTTTACACTTTTTTTTTTTTTTTTGGTGATCCTGCGTGACAGAACTCTGAAATGGTCCGAATGGGCTACAGTCATGCTGTTGGCAGGGCTGCACTGCTTTAAAAAGTTATAGTACAGAATTTCCTTGCCTCCTTGAAACTTCCAGGGCCTGCCTGCAGGTCCTTAACTTGTTACTCTTTCTATCCCCAAGCCAATATGGCTGGTACAGTGTTGTTCACATCATTTCCTTCCAACACTGAGAATCTTGCCTCCATCTTTTACTTACTAGAGCTTTTGTAATTACATAGGTCCACCCAGATAATCCAGGGTAATCTTCCAGTTTCAAACTGCTTAATCATATTTGCAAATTCCCTTCTTTCCAAGTAAGGGAACATGTTCATAGATTCACGAGATTAGGATGGAACATCCTTAGGAGTCATTATTTTGCCTACAATATTGATTCTTGAGTTTCCAGAATAAAGGTAAATTCTCCCCCAAAGCTCCATGTTTGAGTTACATGCCACTCTTATGTGTTAGCATAACTTCTTAGTTGTTTTTACCAGGCTAAAGTAAACAAGACAATCACTGACCTCATGTAGTTTATAATCTACTGAATTATAAAGAACTTTAGATAAGTATGCACACAATGCCAGGAATTTGTCACTACTGTATTCCCAGTGATCATCAAAATTCATTCCATCTAGTATTCTTAAGTATCCTAGATATTTAAATATTTTGAATGAATGAGAGAATAAGTAGAAAATACATTTTCTACTTAAATATATTTAATACACCTCACAAAACATCTTCTAATCATTAATTTTATACGTATCTGTAAAGATTTTTTTAAACAATATCTCATCCAGCCTTCAAGTCTTGTCTACACTGTTTTAATTCTCTTTCTCTAGAAAAGGTATGCATTATCCAAAACTCTGATGACTTTGTACATCTGCCTCATTAAAAACAAACAAACATTTAATTGGGGAAAACAATCTTCCTATACAATCTTTCATATGCTCACACAGTCTTTCTGTATATTTGCAATGAACAACTTTGAAAATACGAACACATGTTTCATAGTAAGATGAAAAAGGAAAGGAATAAAAACTAGGCATACACTTAACAAACGAAGTAAAAATCTTGCATAATATGAAAACCACAAAATATCTTGAGAAATTAAATGATATCTAAATAACTGGAAGTACAATCCATGCTCATGACTGAAAGATTTATCCTGTTAAAATAGCAACACTCACCAATCTTATCTACAAGTTCAACATATTCCCCATCACAATGCCAGATTAATTTATTACTAAAATGGACAAGCTGATTGTAAAATTCATATAAAATTATAAGTAACCAGAAGAGACAAAACAACTAAGAAAAATAAAACACAATATATGACCTCACACTTTCTTACTTCAAAGATGGTAATTAAGACAGTATGAAACTCAGACTGGAACTGAGATAAAGTTCAATGGAGAGAACGAGATCTCCCACAGGTCATCAGAGAGGGAGAGAGAGAGTGAGTGTGAAAGCGAATGTAAAATTCATATAAAATTATAAGTAACCAGAAGAGACAAAACAACTAAGAAAAATAAAACACAATATATGACCTCACACTTTCTTACTTCAAAGATGGTAATTAAGACAGTATGAAACTCAGACTGGAACTGAGAACGAGATCTCCCACAGGTCATCAGAGAGGGAGAGAGAGAGTGAGTGTGAAAGCGTGTGCTCAGGCATGTCCAACACTTTGCAGCCCCCTAACCCTGCCAGGCTCCTCTTTCCATGAAATTTCCTAGTCAAGAATACTGTAGTGAGTTGTCATTTTCTACTCCAGGGGATCTTCCCGACCCAGGATAGAACTTTCATCTCCTGGGCCTCCTGCATTGGCTGGCAGATTCTTTACCACTAATGCTATCTGGGATGCCAGTTAAATGAACGAAAACAGAAAATCCACACACATATAGCCAAATGGTTTTCTAAAAAGGTGCCATGACCATCCAAAGAGAAAAGAAGAGTCTTTACAATGACTGATACTGGGACGACTAAATAGCCACATGCAAAACATCAAGATGTGCCCTTACCCTATAGCTTATTTAAAAATTAAATAAAAATTGATCCAAGACCTAAATATATGAGCTAAAGCTATAAAACTCTTTGAAGAAAACAAAAGAGTAAATCTCTTTTATCTCAGATTTGGCAAATGATTCGTAGAAATTACACAAAAACATGGGCAATAAACAAAAGAGAAAAATTGGATTAATCAGTATTAACAACTTACTGCTTCAAAGGCAGCATCAGTAAACTGAAAACACAAAGAACAGGGAAAACATTTGTAAGTCATTTTTCTGATAAAGGACTTGTATCAAGAATATATTTAAAATTTTTTACAACTATATCAAAATACAAAAAAAATTAAAAGATGAATAAATGCTCTGAAAATTATTAATATTTCTTCCAGGCAGATATACAAATATTTGGCCACTAAGCACATGAAAAGATGCTTGACATAGTTAATCATCATAAAAATGCAAATACAGAATACAGTGTGATATTACTTCATATCTGCTAGGATAAAGTATTACAAGAAGATGACAATGTATCTAAGGATACGTCCAAGAGGAATCAATATATATGTCCACACCAAAAACTGTATATGAATACTTAAACAGCATTATGCATATAAGCAAAAGGTGGAACAATTTGTATGGAAATACAAAAAAACCTCGAATAGCCAAAGCAATCTTGAGAAAGAAGAATGGAACTGGAGGAATCAACCTGCCTGACTTCAGGCTCTACTACAAAGCCACAGTCATCAAGACATTATGGTACTGGCACAAAGATGGAAACATAGATCAATGGAACAGAATAGAAAGCCCAGAGATAAATTCACACACCTATGGACACCTTATCTTTGACAAAGGAGGCAAGAATATACAATGGAGAAAAGACAATCTCTTTAACAAGTGGTGCTGGGAACACTGGTCAACCACTTGTAAAAGAATGAAACTAGATCACTTTCTAACACCACACACAAAAATAAACTCAAAATGGATTAAAGATCTAAATGTAAGACCAGAAACTATAAAACTCCTAGAGGAGAACATAGGCAAAACACTCTCCGACATAAATCACAGCAGGATCCTCTATGATCCGCTTCCCGGAATACTGGAAATAAAAGCAAAAATAAACAAATGAGATCTAATTAAAATTAAAAGCTTCTGCACAACAAAGGAAACTATAAGCAAGGTGAAAAGACAACCCTCTGAATGGGAGAAAATAATAGCAAATGAAGCAACTGACAAACAACTAATCTCAAAAATATACAAGCAACTTATACAGCTCAATTCCAGAAAAATAAACGACCCAATCAAAAAATGGGCCAAAGAACTAAATAGACATTTCTCCAAAGAAGACATACGGATGGCTAACAAACACATGAAAAGATGCTCAACGTCACTCATTATCAGAGAAATGCAAATCAAGACCACAATGAGATACCACTTCACACCAGTCAGAATGGCTGCGATCCAAAAGTCTGCAAGCAATAAATGCTGGAGAGGGTGTGGAGAAAAGGGAACCCTCTTACACTGTTGGTGGGAATGCAAACTAGTACAGCCACTATGGAGAACAGTGTGGAGATTCCTTAAAAACCTGGAAATAGAACTGCCTTATGACTCAGCAATCCCACTGCTGGGCATACACACCGAGGAAACCAGAATTGAAAGAGACATGTGTACCCCAATGTTCATTGCAGCACTGTTTATAATAGCCAGGACATGGAAGCAACCTAGATGTCCATCAGCAGACAGATGGATAAGAAAGCTGTGGTACATATACACAATACAGTATTGCTCACCCATTAAAAAGAATACATTTGAATCAGTTCTGATGAGGTGGATGAAACTGGAGCCGATTATACAGAGTGCAGTAAGCCAGAAAGAAAAAACACCAATACAGTATACTAATGCATATATATGGAATTTAGAAAGATGGTAATGATAACCCTGTATGCGAGACAGCAAGAGAGACACAGATGTATAGAACAGTATTCTGGACTCTGTGGGAGAGGGCAAGGGTGGGTTGATCTGGGGAATGACATTGAAACAAGTATAATATCATATGTGAATCAAATCGCCAGTCCAGGTTTGATGCATGATACAGGATACTTGGGGCTGGTGAACTGGGGTGACCCAAAGGGATGGTACAGAGAGGGAAGTGGGAGGGGGGTTCAGGATGGGGAATACATGTACACCCGTGGCGGATTCATGTTGATGTATGGCAAAACCAATACAATATTGTAAAGTAAGTGGCCTCCAATTAAAATAAATAAATTTATATTTCAAAAAAAGGAAGCATCACATGCGCCCTGGTTGGAGGCTGTTAGCCTAGGAGTGCTGAAGACAGATAAATAGAAGATGGGGCATCCTATCCTATGTGATGAGTGAAGCATGCATATTTGGCTTTCTCTGGTTGGTCCTGACTTGGAAGCAGAGTCAAAAATGAGGGAAGCCATCAGTTACTAATCAAATCCTGATTATCTAAGGCCAACTGTCACAGAAGTTATTGTTTAGCTTCCTGGATTATCACTGGAGATAGCAATCTGGCTTCAAGTCTGATTCATTGCAGGCTGGCTTCCTGGGCTGTTTATCCTAGATGAATGGTTGCTGAGAGTTGCAGGTCAAAGCTCCATTTTCATGTCTGGTCTGCCATTGTCTGTCTGTATGTTCAGTCTCCCAGGAGTATAATGCCCTAACTTGGGGACAGACTTCTAAACTCTCAGGTTGCCTCTGTCTTGACTCAATCCTCTCTCCCTCACTTTTCTTTTCCTTGAGAAAATAAAAGTAACTACCAATTTTAAAAAAATGGAAACAACATATATCCATCAACTGCAGGATGAATAAACAACATATGGTATGCCCATACAATAGAATATCCAACTATAAAAGCAATGAAGTACTGATACATACAAGACAAATGAATCTTGAGACTATATGATAAATCAAGTAGTCAAAAATATCACAAATTTTATGACTGCACTAATATAAAATTATTAGAAAATAAAAATATAGAGACTGAAAATAACTGCTTAGGGATGGGTATAGAGACAAAAGGCTTAAAAAGATGATAGTCACAAGATATGGGGTTTCCTTCTGAGGTGATAAAATGTTTTATAATTGACTGCAGATTACTGCACATATCTGTGAATATACTAAAACACACACACACAATGAACTGCAAGCTTTGAATCGGTGAATTGTATGGCATGTGAGTCACATCTTAATAAAATTGTTGAAAAATAGTCAACTAATAAAAATTTCATTGTATAATAAATGTAAAAAGGTCTTTAACATTTTATCTCTCAAATGCTAAACAATAAAGGAGGAAAATACATGACAATCCCACTATTTAAGGTAAATATATTTTTCTAAAGCACTTAGATGTTGCTTAATTTGCTCAATGCCTGTGACATCACCAGTATCTTCAAACACACAAAAATGGAGACCAGTTTGGAAAATTCCCTGAGCAGATGAAACCAGTTTAGTGCTATAAGCAAAGCTTAATTTAGCTTATTTTGCTAGATTAACATGACCTAGGTCACTTTTTATTTATACATCTTGAAATCATAAACAAAACAACTATTTATCAAAATCTATAAGAGACAACCATCATTTCACATCATTTAAGAAAATTCTAGTATTACAACCAATCTCTGTGAAGGACAGTCACTGCCTCCTCACTATAAAAAAAACACTTAATAACGGTACACCCCTGAGCCTCATTCATGTTTGGTTTGAGTGCTTCTGGTTCACAAACAATCTTTTTGTTATATGCACAATAAACTTTACTAAGAACTGCTTTGGTGATTCATTGGTTTTACCCCTGTTATTTCTGAACTTTCAACAGCTCAAATATAGTGTCCCTTAGTGATAGTCAAAAGCTCCTTAAAGCTCTCATGTAGGTGTTTGTTTGGAAATCAATTTCCCTTCCTCTTTTACTAAATGATACACACTTATACCAAGCTGATAAACAGGTGAAGGGAGGCATTCTGATTTGTAGCTGTTTTATCTTTGTGCCTCTAATATTCTTTCTTTTATTCCTATTTAATACATCACTTTATTCTTGTGTGTGTGTGTGTATATATATATAATATAATATAATGAAACATCATAAATATCTTGAGAGAGTAAGCACAATGCAAGTTATTTCAATAGAACCTAGAATAAAGGTCAGCCCCAAGAAGAAGGAGAAAATATGGAACTTACTTGTCATAGGTTGACTTCTTTCAGAAGCAGACTCTGAAGCAGAAACCAGGGAGGAGGCTGTGTTCTCTTGGGGTCATCAGCCACGGATGAGGAAAAAGGAAGCTGAACAAGAGAAAGGCATCAAGCTGCAAGGCAGTTTCAATGGAAGGTTCCAGTCATCTCTGCAGTGAGTACTGAGGATGGGATGACCTATCCAAGTGGTTCCAGGACTACGGATGAGAAAGCAGGGCCTTTTTACTCATATAAGCAATCACTGGATATGGACCAATCACAGGTGGGGTCATGACCTTTGTGATAATCATGTTTAGTTGAGGCAATCATGAAGCATGATGGTAGTAATCTCTTATAAGAGCTGACAGCTGAGTGCTGGATGCCAGCTGCAGTCACCTCAGCTGGGATAAATGGATCATATCTCAAGACCATCACCCCGTTAAAAGAAATATTATCTTAAATAATATGGTATCTAAATTAATACTTAATAAACTAATTATAAGCAGAATGAAATAGAGCATAACACAATAACTTCACATACACTTTTTATTTTGAAAATGCATCTGTCAATCTTATTATTGTGCATATGAGCTCCTATTTTTTCCCCCCTTTGGCTGCTTTTCAGACTTTTATCTTTTGGGGTTTATTTTAGCAATTTT
>SJYX01003302.1:331474-375954 GCA_006410675.1 Oreotragus oreotragus | reverse complement strand
CAGGTTCCTCTGTCCATGGGATTCTCCAGGCAAGAATCCTGGAGTGGGCAGCCATTCCCTTCTCCAGGGGATCTTGCTGACCTAGGGATTGAACCCTGGTCTCCTGCATTACAGGCAGATTCTTTACCATCTGAGCTATGGGAAGCCCTACATATATATTCACACACACACACATATAAATATGTACATATATATCCTATCTATCTATCTATATATCCCTATGTATATGTGTGTATATACATGTGTGTGTGTGTGTATATACACACACATTTAATGTCAATGATTAAGCCACCAAAATTACACAGACATAAGTCATTTGATTGCACTTCAGTTAACTGTGCTTGGCAAGTATTGTATATTTCTTTTTTAAAGGTTTGTTAGCATTTTTTTAGCAATAAAGTACTTTAAAGTATTTACATTGTTTCTTAGACATATGCTATTGCAAATTTAATAGACTACAGTACACTGTAAGCATAAATTTTATATGCACTGGGAAATAAAAAATTCAAGTGACTTGCTTTACTGCAATACTCACCTTATTGTGGTAATCTGAATCTGTGGTAGTCTGAAACTGAACCCACAATATCTCTAAGGTATGCTTATATATTAACTATAAATATATATGTAAAATATCAAGCTGTGATATATCAAAAAATTTGAATTTTATTCAGTGATTAAGAAAGGAGCTATTATAAATGACTCTGAAAAACACTGTGGTAAGTGAAAATGCCAAACTCAAAAAGAATGTATAGTATATAATTCCTTTTAGGTAATAGTTTGGAAAAGGATAAAACTATGGGGATAAAAGATACATCAATATTTGCCCAGCACAGAACGAAATCAGGAATATGGAAATTGATAATAAGGGGGCAAAAGGGAAAATTTGAGGGATGACAGAAATACCTTCTATCTTGACTGTAATGGTGGTTACATGATTATATAATATATCACAACCTATATAAATTTGCATCCAAAATAGTGAATTCTATCATATGGAAATTAAACCTCAATAAACCTGACTAAAACCAAATCAAATACAAAACTATAAATAGATGGTGCTAGCCATTATTGTATGAATGGTAGATTGTATAAAGTATATATAGTCACAAAAGGTTACTATGGAGGCAGTAATCCAGTGGGAAGATAATGGTAGTCTCGGATAAACTAACATCTTGTAGCCATGTCAGCACCTAAAGGTTCTGCATGTTTCAGAAGGAATGAAGATGTCAGATCAACAGCCTAGGTGCCTATGCTCAACTTCCTGTTAGGCTAAATTAGTTACATAGCTCTATATAATTAGCAGAAAAACTCAGAAATAAAGTTTAGCCATGGTATCTAGAAGTAAGACAGAACAGATTGTGGGAAAACAGATAATCCTAGCTACAAAAACCAATTAATATGGTTTGGTAGAAATATTCAGTTATTAGTAATTAATTTTCTCATCATTTATTTAATCATTCTTTTAGTTTATTATGAAACATTATCTTCCCCCCACTGTGCTTCAGGCACCTAAGAGAGTTTATTATTTGAATAAATAATACTTGAGGTATCTTCCTCAAAATCCCTTTTTAAAAGAAATGGAGATTTCAAGTAACTATATTCCCTCTCTTCCTCCCCTGAAAATTCCTAAACTATGTATATCCACCAATTTTACATTATCAAAAGATAAAAAAGAAAGAAAAATATTTTTCTGGCTAAAATAACGTTGGCAATAATATTTAAAGTATATCAATCATCAGCTGCACTTATGATAATACTAAAACATCCATAAAATCAGTACATGAGAAACCTCTCTTGCCAACATATTAAAAAAAAAAAAAAGAATACATTTGAATCAGTTCTAATAAGATGGATGAAACTGGAACCAATTATACAGAGTGAAGTAAGCCAGAAAGAAAAACACCAATACAGTATACTAACACATATATATGGAATTTAGAAAGATGGTAATGAGGACCCTGTATGCAAGACAGCAAAAGAGAAACTAAAACATCCATAAAATCAGTACATGAGAAACCTCTCTTGCCAACATATTTTAAAAATACTTTGTATTAAGCTACAAATAAATGTGTAAATATTTATAAGAAAATTAAAAAATGTTCTGTAAGATATGAAAGAGAATGCATGAAGAAACAAAACTTTGTCTGGTGAGATGATATAATTCTAAAGACAGATTTTATCTAAATTAAAGCATAAATTTAATGCAATCTTTGTCATTATTTGGAGAAAGAAATGGTCACCCAATCCAGTATTCTTGCCTGGAGAATTCTATGGACAGAGGAGCCTGGCGGGCTACAGTCCATAGGGTCACAAAGAGTCGGACACAACTGAGCAACTAAGACTACACTTGCAATCATTAATATAAATAAATTCACATACAATGTGGTTTAGCAATTCCAGCAAATGGAAACCTTACACAAAATTTGGAAGCATTTGCGTATGTGTATGTGTGTGTCTGTGTATGCTATGATAGAAGCTTACACATCTATTCAGTGGGTTATAGAAATGGTGAAACATATTCTATCACTTCCTTTGCATTGAATAACTTATATCTATTTAAATAACTGAATAGAAAGTGTTCTTGCCTGGAGAATCCCAGAAAGCACTTGCGTATGTGTATGTGTGTGTCTGTGTATGCTATGACAGAAGCTTACACATCTATTCTGTGGGTTATAGAAATGGTGAAACATATTCTATCACTTCCTTTGCATTGAATAACTTATATCTATTTAAATAACTGAATAGAAAGTGTTCTTGCCTGGAGAATCCCAGGGAGGGAGGAGCCTGGTGGGCTGCCATCTATGGGGTCATGCAGAGTTGGACATGACTGAAGCAACTTAGCAGCAGCAGCAGCAGATCTAATATCAGGGCTTCCTGGTGGCTCAGACAGTGAAGAGCCTGCCTGCAGTGTGGGAGACCCAGGTTCAATCCCTGGGTCAGGAAGATCACCTGGAGAAGGAAATGGTAATCCTCTCCAGTATTCTTGCCAGGAAGATCCCGTGGACAGGGGAGCCAGCCAGGCTACAGTCCATGGGGGCACAAAGAGTTGGAAACAGCTGAGTGACTTTACTTTCTTTGCAACAAGCATGCATAAATATAAAGAAGAATGCACGGTAAAAAGCCATCAGTTATACAAACCAGACTGGTAAGTGTTACACTGTTTCTGAATGAAGGGTAAAATTGCATAGGCTGGGAGAGGAGAAATTTAACTTTTTTAATTGACATAGCTTAAATCTTTTAAACAAGAATGTATCATCCTTGAAATTAAAAAAAACAAAAATTCTGAAAGGAGACAGATAATGTAACTCTTCTAGTGCAGCTATCTGAGTTTTTCATTT
The DNA here is from genome assembly GCA_006410675.1 of Oreotragus oreotragus. Classification (NCBI taxonomy): domain Eukaryota; kingdom Metazoa; phylum Chordata; class Mammalia; order Artiodactyla; family Bovidae; genus Oreotragus; species Oreotragus oreotragus. Next base: position 372,616 of record SJYX01003302.1, on the reverse strand, counting down.
TTAGTTTGGATTCTTCCAAACTAATACTGTAAATAAGAAGTCACGATGGGTTAACCATTTAGAATAGTATTTTTATGGCAACAAATAGGAAGAATTATATATACTTCTTTGATCTATGGAACTTATTTGAGGAAGGTTATGGAAGATAGAAAAATAAAGCCTAGGGTAGTATACATCATTCAGAGAAGGCAATGGCACCCCACTCCAGTATTCTTGCCTGGAAAATCCCATGGGCAGAGGAGCCTGGTAGACTGCAGTCCATGGGGTCGCTAAGAGTGGACACGACTGAATGACTTCATTTCACTTTCACTTTCATGCATTGGAGAAGGAAATGGCAACCCACTCCAGTGTTCTTGCCTGGAGGATCCCAGGGACGGGGGAGCCCGGTAGGCTGCCATCTGTGGGGTCGCACAGAGTTGGACATGACTGATGTAACTTAGCAGCAGCAGCAGCAGCAGCAGCAGCAGCAGTATACATCATTATTCTATCTCTTTATAATTAAAGCCTGGTCAGCCAAGGGTGGGGATCTAGGATCTTGAACTGCACTAATCTTATAGATCACTAGATCATGCACCAAAATTAAAAATCTAACAGATTGGATTTCACAACAGGATCATAACTAGAGCTTTATATTAGGAGGAGCTTCTGCTACTTCCCTATAGGCCTCATATTTTCAGTCTATTGCAGCACTTAATGTATCTTGCAAAATTTCAACCTGTGTATTTTTGCAACAAGCATTCTAAATGCAAATTGAAGCTGGGAAAGGGAAAAAGGAAAACGTAGTAACAAAGCTCTTATGAAAGTAAGGAAGAAATTTATCTATAAATAAAATATAAAATAAAATAATGCTAAATAGATCAAATTGTGTCATTTACAATATTAACTCGGTATTATTAAAACAGTGACTATTGAAAAGGGTTGAATAAAATTATATCCTTCAATAGAGAGCTTCACTCTTAGATTATGTAAGTGTCATGCACTTCATTTATACTTTGAGCCAAACCAAAGCACTTCCCTAGAAGTATATTTCCTTCAAGACTCAATGTTATCTGCCATAAGGTTATTACAGGTGATTAAAATAGTATCTTGTCCTATACAGTCGGACTTTATTGTTTATCTATTCTACATACAATAGTTGGCATTTGCTAGCCTCGAGCTCCCAGTCCATCCTTTCCTACTGTCTTTGGCAACCACAAGTCTGTTCTCCAAGTCTGTGGTTCTGTTTCTGTTTCAAGTTCAATTGTGTCATATTTTAGATTCCAAATGTAAATGATATCATAAATACAATACCCTGTGATAAAGAATAAGGGAAAGGAATAAGAAAAAGAATATATACATATTATAACTGAATCATTTTTCCATGTAGAGATTAAAACAACACTGTAAATCAACTACACTTCAATAACATAAATAAAAATTTCTTGAACAAATAAAAAAAAACAATTTTAAAAACAAAAAAACAGTATCTCACTGCCACTGTTATCACTTCAGTCATTTGTATGACATTTAGTCTGTCTTTAAATATGTAAGACTTCATTGAACCTTGTGTCAATTTTAAGTCTACTGCATAATTTCCAAATATTTTAGCATTTTCCAGCTATATTTCAGTTATTGATTCTTAGTTCAATCTCATTGTTGTCTCAGAACATATGCTATGTGATTTCTAGTCTTCTAATTTTATCAAGGTGCATTTTACTGCACAATAGATGGTCTGTTGTTATAAATGTTCCCTAAGAGCATGAGAAGAATGTGTACTCAGATGGTGCTTACTGAAGCATTTCACAAATGTCAATTAGATTGCATTAATTGATATTGCTTTTCAGATCACTTTTTCTACATGCTTGATCTATCAGTTACTGACGATGGGTGGATTTGTAGTCTTCAATTATTCTGAACTTACCAATCACTCTTTATTAATTTTTTGCCTCAACTATTTAGATATTTATAATGTTATGTTAATATTCATTTAAGATTGTAATATATTTGTGAAGGATTGATACCTTTGTCATTACATAGCCTTCTTCTTTATCTCTGATAATTTTCCCTGTTTGAAAATTGACTTTTCTGAAATTATTATAACTCTTTATATTTATTTAGAAAGTTTTAGCTTGGTGTAACTTTCTTCACCAGTTTGAATTTATCTTCTAAGAATGTTTATATTTAGGGTATCCTGTGCTGGACAACAAATAAATGGATTTTGTTGGTTTAAAAAAAAAAACTTATTCTAATAATCTCTGTTTTTTAGTTGGTGTTTTTAGACCATCATATTTAGAGCAATAATGCACTTTGATTAATAACTTCCATCTTAATAACTATGATCTACTTATTTCTGAAGGTTTTCAATTTTAACTAAGCATTTTAATTCCATTTGATCTCTTCTCTAAGTGGTTCTATTATACTTCATTTTAAACAATTAGTGGTCAGCATAGAGTTTACTGTATACACTTTTAACTAATCTAAGTCCACCTTCAAGTAACACTTTCTGCTTCATATATAGTGCAGGTACTACGTAGTAAAATATTCCCAATTCCTCTCTCCTTTCTTTTGTGCTATTGGTACCACTCATTTCACTTACACACACACATAATCATCCAACTAATTGTCACTTTCATTAAATCAATTTTGTATAAAATCAGATACAAATAAGATAGCTCAACTATTTTATTTCACTTTCATTTATCCCTTTGGGAATGCTCTTTCTTTACGTAGATCCTTATTTCTGAACTATACCATTGTTTCTATTGGAAAAACCTCATAACATTCCATGAAGGGCAGGCATCCTACAAATGAAATGCTTTAGTTATTGTCTGATAATGTTTTTATTTGTCTTAAATTTTGAAAAATAATTTCAATGCATGTACAATACTAGATTAGTTATTTTTCTTTCCTCACTTTAAATATATCATATCACTCTCTTCTTATTTGCAAGGTTTTAAATGTAATTTTGATGAAAAGCCTGAAATAGTTACTTTCATTGTTCCTCTATGGATAACTTCACCCACCTCCCAACAACTCCTAGCTTTCTTCAAGATTTTCTTTTTCTTTTTGATGTCCTGCAGTCTGACTATAATATGATTAGAGTTTTAGTTTTTGTCTTGTTATTTTAGTGCTTATCTTGCATTCTCTGAACTTCCTGGAACATGTTTTGGTGTTTATCATTAATTTGGAAAGTCTCAATCTTGTGGCCTTATGTTGATTTCACTAGAAGTGTGGCTGTGTTTGATATTGCTGTAGTTATCTATGTCAGAGGCTAAAAATCTCCTTAGTGTCCTGTTCTGTTCTTTATTTTGGTCTCCTTTCATAAGTCAGCTACCCTAATGTTCTTTTTTTTTTTTTTCCTCCACAGTGCCTGTATCTTGCAGCTCCTCCAGATGCAATTCACTATTATTGTACTGGAACCTTGATGTGGTGGTAAGGTGAAGGTAAAGGGCCTCTGCCTCTGGTCTGTGAATTTTACAAGTGTTTCTTTCTTCCTCATTTAGTTGACACAGGAAGACTAGAGGGAGTTGAAGAGAAGGGAATGCTCTTCCCTTACCAGTAAAGGGTAAGACTCTGATCAATCTTTTCTCTAGAACAGTAGGCCTTTCTCAGGTAGAATGATCTCCATGAGGACTACCTTTCCCCCTCAAACTGTCAAAGCCACGAGGACTCTTTCTTGAAATTTTACTGTGAGAATACAGTAGGTTTCCTGGGTATAAAGTGTGAGTTCTCTCACACATGACCAGAAACCCCAGGGATATCTTCTCTCACTCAAAGTTCCACACTCTGCTTCCCAATTTTGACAAACTTACTATTTAAGTCGTCTAACCATTTCTTTCTCCAGCAGTTTCTGCTCTAGGTAAATAGATCTTAACTCTCATTCTCTGTATTTATGTCTCAGAAAATACTTTGCTGTGCAAACTCAGTTCTTTGATAGATTCCTCCCCCCCCCAAAAAAAAAAATTCCCTGACTTTTGGTTTCTTCCCCTTTTTTCTTTGTTTAAGGATGGGAAGAACAACTTTCAAACTCTATACTGGGAAGCCTAAAGTTTCACTAATTTACTTATTATAATGAAGAAAAGCCTCATTAGGCAGATGCTATTTTATTTGAGATCTTTATGACAAAGCAGTTTTAAACCTGTAATAATAAAGGGGGAAGTATTTTATGCACGCTAGTAAAGTAATGTTCAAAATTCTCCAAGCCAGACTTCAGCAATACGTGAACTGTGAACTCCCTGATGTTCAAGCTGGTTTTAGAAAAGGCAGAAGAATCAGAGATCAAATTGCCAACATCCACTGGATCATGGAAAAAGCAAGAGAGTTCCAGAAAAACATCTATTTCTGCTTTATTGACTATGCCAAAGCCTTTGACTGTGTGGAACCAAAGAAACTGTGGAAAATTCTTAAAGAGATGGGACTACCAGACCACCTAACCAGCCTCTTGAGAAATCTGTATGCAGGTCAGGAAGCAACAGTTAGAACTAAAAGAATAAAGCATTTATTTAAAAAAACAGGACAGCTATAAGACATAGATTAAAGAAATTGAAAAAATACATAAGTACATGAAAAGTATTTCATATTCATGAATCAGAATAACTAATATTGTTTAAATAAAATTCCAACCAAAAGCAACATATAGATTCAATGCAATCTCTATCAAAATGCCAATGACATGTTTTGCAGATATAGAAAGTAATCCTAAAATCCGTATGAAACCACAAAATATCCAGAATAGCCCAAACAATATTGAGGAAGAAAAACAAAGCAGGAGGAATCACACTTCCTAATTTTCAATTGTATTACAAATCTATAGTAATCAGAATACCATGGTATTGACGTAAAACAAACATATATGTTACTAGAACATAAAAGAAAGTCCAGAAATAAAATCAATGCATATATGTTCAATTAACTTATGACAAGCCAAGAATACACAACAGGAAAAGGACAGTCTCTTTGACAAATGGTATTCAGAAAATTGGACAGCCACAAGCAAAATAAAAAAATGGGATTCCCCATCTTACACCACCCACAAAAGTTAACTGGAAAGAGATAACAGGCATCAGGTTAAGACTCAAAACAATAAAATCCCTAAAAGAAATCATAGGATGTAAATTCCTAGACAATTATTTTTTGGACTTGATACCAAAAGCAAAGGCAAAAAAATAAACAAGTTGGACAACATCAAACTTAAAAGCTCCTGTGCAAGAAAGGAAACTAACAGAATGAAAAGACAACCTACAGAGTGGAAGAAAGTATTTTTAAACTATATATCTGATAATGGACTGGTATCCAAAATATGAAATCATTCACAATTTAATAGTGAAGATAAGAAACAATCTGATATACAGGCAGAATAAATGAATATATATATATATATATTCAAAGACATACAAATGGCTCATAGGCACATGAAAAGATACTCAACCTCACTAATCATTAGGGAAATGCCAATCAATACCAAAAGTCACTTCATGCCTATTACAATGATTGTCATCAAACAAAACAAGATATTGCAAGTATTGACATGGGTATGAACAAAAAGGAATTCTTGTGTATTGTTGTTACAAAGGTATATTTGTATGGTTGCTATTGAAAACAATATGGAGCTATCTCAAAAATATTAAAAGTAGAACTACCATATGATCCAGTGATTCCATTCTGGGTATACATATCCAAAGGAAATGAAAACAGTATATCAAAGAGATATTTCGTCCATGTTCACTGCATTATTATTCACAAATGCCAAGTTATTGAAATGACTTAAGTATTCACCAACCAATGAATGGATAAAGAAGGTATAGTATATCTATACCGTGGACTATTATCCAATCCTGCCATGTTCAGCAACACTGATGTTCTTTGACAGCATTATATTAAGTGAAATAATATAGAAAGGGAAATACAAATATTGATAGTATTATTTATAAGTGGAATCTAAAAAGAAAAAGTCACACTCATGGAAACAGAGTAAAATAGTGGTTTCTGGGGGCTGAGGTTTGGGAAAATAGAGGGATTTTGAAGATAGAGTACAAACTTTCAGCTGTAAGATAAATGAATTCTGAGTATCTAATTATAATATGTTGACTATATTTGACAACACCATTTGTATAACTGAAACTGGCTGAAAATCAAACCTAACATTCTCATATATACAGAAAAAGAGATAAATATATGAAGTAATGGATGTGTTAATAGACCAGTTGGGAGAAAACTTTTTACAATTAAATAATTATATAAAAGTGAAAGTGAAAGTTGCTCAGCTGTTTCCAACTCTTTGCGATCCCACAGACCATAGAGCCCAGGGAATTCTCTAGGACAGAATACTGGAGTGGGTAGCCTTTCCCTTCTCCAGGGAATCTTCCCAGCCCAGGAACTGAACCCAAACATAGCCTATGCTTAAAAAAATACAACTGTATTTTCAATTATACCTCAATAAAGTTGGAAAAAATAAATACCATAAGCTAAGTGGTTTGTTAAAAACAGTTCTAAAGTCTGGAAGTCCAGTTCAGGATACCAGTGTGTTTTGGCTCTGGTGAAAACCTTCTTAGAGGTTGCAAATTGCCAGTTCCTTTCTTTGTTCTCAAATGGCAGAAGCATTAGGGAGCTCTGTGGGATCACTTTTACTGGTGTATGAATTCTATTATTACTCTTTCCCTATGACCTAACCGACTCTCTGAGTTCCACTGTCTAATACAGTTACCTAGAGCATTAGGATGTCAGCCTACAAATTTTGGGCAGAGATATTCAGACAGCAATAATGGCATGCATTCTGAATTTTCTAATTAGCATGACATTGTAAATTTACTATGCTTGAATAAACAATTTTTTAAATTAAAGATTTGCTGTTACAAAATAAAAGACTGTAACTAACATATTAATGTTTATGTAAAATAAACCTGTTAAATAAATGATAAATATGCCATTGATATATATATATATTAAAATAATTTTGCATTATAGAACATATAGTAAAATTCAACAAAGCTCCATCATTCATCATAAAATTATTTATCCCTTATGAATGTAAGAAATCTATACTGTCCACCTTCTTAAGCTTTTTTTANGATATATATATATATTAAAATAATTTTGCATTATAGAACATATAGTAAAATTCAACAAAGCTCCATCATTCATCATAAAATTATTTATCCTCTATGAATGTAAGAAATCTATACTGTCCACCTTCTTAAGCTTTTTTTACACATCAACCTGATCACTGTCCTCTCTATTTTCATTGGATAGCAACAGTATTATAATTTAAAAAAATTAAGTAATTACTTATTTTCTTTTAGAGTTTTACTACTTATGGTCGTTCTTCTTATTTGCATTTCAAAACGTAGTTTCCTTTTTTTTTTTTTCTCTGTTTTTGAACCCTAAGTAAAGGAATCATAGAGTAAATGCCATTGTATTTACAAATATATGTTAATATATGTTGTTTTGTTTGAGTATAATTTGTGTATTGTGTCCCAGTATTTCATATGGAAAAATTTACTTATTTGTTTACCTGTCCATGAATATTTGAATTACTTCCTTTTTGTAGCTATTGTAAGTAATATAATTCCACAGCCTCTTCCAGTGAGCTCAAGTAGATACTTCTATAACAAAAATAACAAGTGGATGTCATGGGATACAATCGTCTAAATTTCATTAGATATTTTAAATTATTTTGGAGAGAGTTGAATGCTTTTTTATATTTTTCAAGGTCACTTAGATTTTTGCATTTTAAGAGCCTTTTCAAATCTTTTCTGCATATTTCCATTGCATTGGATGCATTTTACTTAAGGAGTTATAGTTGTTGTTGTTTTTAAGTCCATTCAAATTAAGAACATTAGTCAATTTCTTGTGTTATAAATGCTTTCTCCCATTCTATAGTTTGCTAGTTTTCTCCATTAATAGAGTTTATGATCATTGTTGTTGTTCAGTTGCAAAGTCGTGTCCAGGTATTTGCAACTCCATGGATTACAGCACGCCAGACTTTCCTATCCTTCACTACCTCCTGGAGTTTGCTTAAAGTCATGTTCATCAAGTCAGTGATGTCATCCAATCATCTCATCCTCTGTTGCCCTGTTCTCCTCCTGCCCTTAATCTTTTCCAGCATCATGGTCTTTTCCAATGAGCTGGCTCTTCACATTCTGTGGTCAGAGTATTGGAGCTTTAGCATCAGTCCTTTCAATGAATAGTCAGGGTTGATTTCCTTAAGAACTGACTGGCTTTATCTCCTTGCTGTTAAGAGTCTTCTCCAGAATCATAATTCAAGAGCATCAGTTCTTCAGTGCTCAGCCTTCTATACAGTCTAACTCTCACATCCATACATGACCACTGGAAAAAACATAGCTTTGACTATGATCATTAGAAGTTGTTAATTTTAATATTATTTAATTTACCTGAAAGTTTGCTGCTACGAGCCATAAACAACGCCAGAATTCTTGGCCTCCAGAGGAGAGGAATTCTATCCAGAGTAATGAGGCTTGATCACTCAGAGCTTTTTCTGGTGTGTGTAATAAAGTTTTATTAAGATATAAAAGAGACAGAGAAAGTATCTGACACAGACATCAGAAGGGGACAAAAAGAGTGTCCCCTTGCTAGTTTTTAGTTAGGAGTTATATACCTATTAGAAAGAAAGAAAAAAGTTAAGTTGCTCAGTCGTGTACAACTCTTTGTGACCTCATGGGCTGTAGCCTACCAGGTTCTTCTGTCCATGGGATTTTCCAGGCAAGACTACTGGAGTGGGTTGTCATTTCCTTCTCCGACAATTACAGAAAGGATGTGCCTCCAAAATGAGAGAGTTGCACTAGGCCCTTCACCCACAACATGAATTTTGAGATAGCACTGACACAAGGTAAGTCATCCCGGGCCATAAAAACAATTCACATGAATCTTGAAGAAAGACAGTTTCCAAGCAAATATATAGTTCATTAACACAGCTTAAGGAAGTCATTTCCATGAGAAAAGTGCATTGGTTAGCTCAAGGTTTGAGATAAAGTCTGGTTCAGCTGGAACCAGGTGTCACCATGAAAACACAGGATTAGAAAAGGAAAAAAAAGAAAAGTGTGCCATTTGCAGTTTTACTTTCTCCTGCCACTTGGGGCAGAGAAGGCAATGGCACCCCACTCCAGTACTCTTGCCTGGAAAATCCCATGGACAGAGGAGCCTGGTAGGTGGGGTCGCGAAGAGTCAGACATGACTGAGCGACTTCACTTTCAATTTTANTGGGGCAGAGAAGGCAATGGCACCCCACTCCAGTACTCTTGCCTGGAAAATCCCATGGACAGAGGAGCCTGGTAGGTGGGGTCGTGAAGAGTCAGACATGACTGAGCGACTTCACTTTCAATTTTAACTTTAATGCACTGAAGAAGGAAATGGCAACTCATTCCAGTGTTCTTGCCTGGAGAATCCAAGGGACAGGGGAGCCTGATGGGCTTCCATCTATGGGGTCACACAGAGTCAGACACAACTGAAGCGACTTAGCAGCAGCAGCAGCAGCAGCAGCCACTTGGGGACTTCTGGCCTCCCTACTGAGGCAATTAACACCCTCATAACCAATATTTACCAATATTTTCCTATAAGAATCTTTATTTCTTATGTTTCAATATTTTCCCGTATCCCAATTTCAAGAAGATATTTTTGTATTAATATCTGTAATTCAACTGGAATAGATTTGATATAGTATACTCCCAATTTTTTTATTTTCCATGGGTACACCAATTGTCCATATGCGATATGTTGAAAACTGGTCCTTTAGCTGCTGATTCAGTGCCATCTTTTAAATTAATGAATATTTCTATATATGTTGATCTGTTTCTAGTCTACACTGTTCATCTAGTTTTAATCTAAGTTTTCAAACTTACCACAATATTTCAGTAAATTTACCTTAAGAAATCATCTCTAAAAATCTATTTCTTAATCTTCAAGAATATATTGGATATTCCCTTCATGTTCCTGGGTAGGAAGAATCAATATTGTGAAAATGACCATACTATCAAACACAGTCCACAGATTCAATGTGATCCCTATTAAATTAACAGTGGCATTTTTCACTGAACTAAAACAAAAAATTTCACAATTCATATGGAAACACAAAAGACCCAGAATAGCCAAAGGAGTCTTGAGAAAGAAGAATAGAACTGGAAGAATCAACCTTCCTGACTTCAGATTATACTACAAAGCTACAGTTATCAATACAATATGGTAGTGGCACAAAAAAAGAAATATAGACCAATGGAACAAGATAGAAAGGCCAGGAATAAACTCATGTGCCTATAAGTACCTTATTTTTAACAAAGGAAGCAAGAATATACAATGGGACAAAGACAGCCTCTTCAATAAATGGTGCTGGGAAAACTGAACAGCTACATACATTTAAAATAATGAAATTAGAACACTTCCTAATACCATACACAAAGATAAACTAAAAATGGATTAAAGACCTAAAAAAAAAAAAAAAAAAAAAAAGGCTCTATTTTGTAGGAGTAACAATTGCTCTGGGGTAAGAGCAGGTGAAAGAAGACCCTTTGGGAGTCTACTGGAATAGCTTAATTAAGAAGAGAGTTGAACTAGAGTTGTAGGATTGAAAAGGAAAAGAAGTAGCTAAATTGGGAATTTTTTTAAGAGGTAGAACCAGATGACTTTCTGACATAATTTGTTGGAAGCATAGGTACAGGCTGAAGCCAACTTGTGGACATTATTGTAGGAAAATAACTTAGATGACTCATAGATTGATTAATCCATTCCCACATTAATCAAACAGTCCAGAACGAGTACAAAAATTGCCTAATGATACAAAGCTAGCATGATCATGGCCTGGAATTAGATGACTCTCATAACAGGCCTTTTAGTCATCAAAGCAGTTTTGTTCACTCTCTGTTTTCTGAATGTTTTTATTTATGCAAAAATAATATATTTCTACTTCAAGTTTATCTATATATGGCATCTCCTTTCCTAACTTTTTAAAAAGAGATGCGAGCCAGACTTCAATTTCTTTAAAAGTTTGCCAACTGTCATGTAATTATTTCAGAACTTACACATGAACATATTTGCTAAAATTGAAATGAAAATAAGACAAAGGCTCAACCAGTTAAATTTTTAAATGTAGAATGGAAATGATAGCTCAGCTAGAAACATTAATTTTATACTACAGTATCAGGTGACTGTCTTAAAATTATATCATAGTGATCCTATCCAATTAGTTTTTAAAGGAAAGAGTATAACCATCAGTTCAGTTAAGTTCAGTCACTCAGTCGTATCCAACTCTTTGCAACCCCATGAATATCAGCACACCAGGCCTCCCTGTCCATCACCATCTCCCGGAGTTCACTCCTGTCTCTTATACACATCTAGATGTGTATAAGAGACAGGTATTTATCTGTCTCAGAAAATACTTTGCTGTGAAAACTCAGTTCTTTGATAGATTCCTATGTATCCAACTCTGCAACGATACAACATGGTACTGGCACAAAAATAGAGGTCAATGAACAGAACACAGAGCCCAGAAATAAACCCACATGTCTACTGTCAATTAGTCATCAACAAAACAGATAAGAATAACAATGGAGAAAAGACATCTCTTCTGCAAGCAGTGTTGGGAAAGCTGTACAGCCTCACATAAATCCCTCATCAGTTCAGTTCAGTTCAGTCACTCAGTCGTGTCCGACTCTTTGCGACCCCACGAATCGCAGCACGCCAGGCCTCCCTGTTCATCACCATCTCCCAGAGTTCACTCAGACTCACGTCCATCTGNCTCAGCTTTCTTCACAGTCCAACTTTCACATCCATACATGACCACAGGAAAAACCATAGACTTGACTAGGTGGACCTTAGTCAGCAAAGTAATGTCTCTGCTTTTGAATATACTATCCAGGTTGGTCATAACTTTTCTTCCAGGAAGTAAGCATCTTTTAATTTCATGGCTGCAGTCACCATCTGCAGTGATTTTAGAGCCCAAGAAAATAAAGTTTGACACTGTTTCCACTGTTTCCCCATCTATTTCCCATGAAGTGATGGGACCGGATGCCATGATCTTCGTTATCTGAATGTTGAGCTTTAAGCCAACTTTTTTGCTCTCCTCCTTCACTTTCATCAAGAGGCTTTTTAGCTCCTCCTCACTTTCTGCCATAAGGGTGGTGTCATCTGCATATCTGAGGTTATTGATATTTCTCCCAACAATCTTGCTTCCAGCTTGTGTTTCTTCCATTCCAGCGTTAAAGCAAGGTGAAAAGACAACTCTCAGAATGGGAGACAACAATAGCAAATGAAACAATTAGTAAAGGATTACTTTCCAAAATATACAAGCAGCTCATACACTCAATACCAGAAAGGCAAACAACCCAATCAAAAAGTGGGGAAAAGACCTAAACAGACATTTCTCCAAAAAAGACATAGAGATGGCTAACAAGTACATGAAAAGATGCTCAACATCACTCATTATCAGAGAAATGCAAATTATAACTACAATGAGATATCACTTCACATCATCGAAAAGTCTACAAACAATAAATGCTGGGGATGGTGTGGAGAAAAAGGAATGCTTTTGCACTGTTGGTGGGAATGTAAATTGATACAGCCACTATGGAAGATGGTATGGGGATTCCTTACAAAACTAGGAATAAAACAACTGTATGACCCAGCAATCCCACTCTTAGGTATATACTCTAAGGAAACCAAAATTGAAAAAGACACATGTATCCCATTGTTCATTGCAGCACTATTTACAATAGCAACATGGAAGCAATCTAGATGTCCATTGACAGATGAATGGATAAAGAAGTTGTGGTAAAATACACAATAGAATGTTACTTAGCCATAAAAAGAACACATTTGAGTCAGTTCTAATGAGGTGGATGAAGCTAGAACCTATCATACAGAGTGATGTAAGTCAGAAAGAGAAAGAGAAATATCATATTCTAATGCATATATACAGAATCTAGAAAAAATGCTACTGAAGAATATATTTACAAGGCAGCAAATCTGGAAAACTCAGCATTGGCCATAGGACTGGAAAAGGTCAGTTTTCATTCCAATCTCAAAGAAAGGCAATGCCAACGAATGCTCAAACTACTGTACAGTTGCACTCATCTCACATGCTAGTAAAATAATGCTCAACATTCTTCAAGCCAGGCTTCAGCAATTCATGAACCATGAACTTCCTGATGTTCAAGCTGGTTTTAGAAAAGGCAGAAGAACCAGATATCAAATTGTCAACATCTGCTGGATCATGGAAAAAGGAATAGAGTTCCAGAAAAACATCTATTTCTGCTTTATTGACTATGCCAAAGCCTTTGACTGTGTGGATCAACAAAGGCTTTGGCATAGTCAATAAAGCAGAAATAGATGTTTTTCTGGAACTCTCTTGCTTTTTCCATGATCCAGCGGATGTTGGCAATTTGATCTCTGGTTCCTCTGCCTGTTCTAAAACCAGCTTGAACATCAGGGAGTTCACGGTTCACATATTGCTGAAGCCTGGCTTGGAGAATTTTGAGCATATGATCCAGTGGATGTTGGCAATTTGATCTCTGGTTCTTCTGCATTTTCTATATCTAGCTTGAACATCTGGAAGTTCTTGGTTCACAATACAGTTAAAAATGGAGATGTAACAAGGAAAAGAAGGTAGTGTAGACATAAAAACAAGGAGCCAAATTCAATATCTTTTCCATGAAGAAAATTAAAACTTTTATGGTGATTTCATGGTGTATGTTCATTGTTCATAATATTTCAGAGGAAGAATAATTAGCTGGAGAAAAAAAAAGTTACTGCTAGCTTTACAAACCAAAAATATTAAATAGGAATATATGTTTGCAATGGAATTTTTCAGTACTCTGTTAATTCCATCACTTCATGTGGCAACACAAATCATAGGTATCAAATGATTCAGGTAATTTAAAATATACATTTTATTAGATTTATTTTCTTCTACTTTTTCTCTGTCTCATCCCTTAAGGATATTTCATTATGTTACATCTTAATGATTCTTTAATTTACATTTGGTCAAATAAAATATGAAACAACAGTATCACAACAGCTACTTCAGTAATCAAGATGATAATGTAATAATAAAATGTTAAAATGTTGTTTCATTTAAAATAAATGTAATTTAAAATATCATGTCTCTAATTCAGATTGTTTCCAGACATCCAATTGGATACCTAATTGGAAAGCATGTGGAATAGCTAGTGCGTATCATCATAAAGAATGTTAGAAAAGGACAAAAAAAAGTGTTAGGAGCAGCAAGGAATTTAAAGGGCTGAGTTTGAGTCTGTTGAGTGCTTTATTTGAAGTGACCACAGTCCACGGGGTCGCCAAGAGTCGGGCACGACTGAGCGGCTTCACTTTCACTTTTTACTTTCATGAATTAAGAAGGAAATGGCAACCCAGTCCAGTGTTCTTGCCTGGAGAATCCCAGGGATGGGGGAGCCTGTTGGGCTGCCGTCTGTGGGACTGCACAGAGTCGGACATGACTGAAGTGACTTAGCAGCAGCAGCAGAACATTCCTGGGCTGGAAGAAGCACAAGCTAGAATCAAGATTGCCGGGAGAAATATCAATAACCTCAGATATGCAGATGACACAACCCTTATGGCAGAAAGTGAAGAGGAACTAAAAAGCCTCTTGATGAAAGTGAAAGAGGAGAGTGAAAAAGTTGGCTTCAAGCTCAACATTCAGAAAACGAAGATCATGGCATCTGGTCCCATCACTTCATGGGAAATAGATGGGGAAACAGTGGAAATAGTGTCAGACTTTATTTTTTGGGGCTCCAGAATCACTGCAGATTGTGACTGCAGCCATGAAATTAAAAGACACTTACTCCTTGGAAGGAAAGTTATGACCAACCTAGACAGCATATTGAAAATCAGAGACTGGCAAATCATTACTTTGCCAGCAAAGGTCTGTCTAGTCAAGGCTATGGTTTTTCCTGTGGTCATGTATGGGTGCGAGAGTTGGATTCTGAAGAAAGCTGAGCACCGAAGAATTGATGCTTTTGAACTGTGGTGTTGGAGAAGACTCTTGAGAGTCCCTTGGACTGCAAGGAGATCCAGCCAGTCCATTCTGAAGGGTATCAACCCTGGGAATTCTTTGGAAGGAATGATGCTAAAGCTGAAACTCCAGTACTTTGGCCACCTCATGTGAAGAGTTGACTCATTGGAAAAGACTCTGATGCTGGGAGGGATTGGGGGCAGGAGGAGAAGGGGACGACAGAGGATGAGATGGCTGGATGGCATCACGGACTTGGTGGACGTGAGTCTGAGTGAATTCCAGGAGTTGGTGATGGACAGGGAGGCCTGGCGTGCTGCGATTCAGGGGGTCACAAAGAGTCAGACGTGACTGAGAGACTGAACTGAACTGAACTAAGAACATGCCTGTAAACATCAAGAAGGAATTCATTCACTTCACAAGTATTATTTAGTGCTTGCTTGGTACCTGGCACCATTCTAGATGCTTGGGATTCATCACTGACTAATTCATCACTGACTAATTAGGAACTACAAGTTCCTTTTGGATTTGTGAAATTATTGTCAATAGACATTCCCCAGACAACTTTGTTTTGTTTTTAAAATTCTCTTGCCTTTGAGGGCCAAACTGGGATCATGAGCTTGGTGGAAACAAATGTCATTTGACTGATTGACAGGATTTATATTTAATATTTCATATCCCCAAAGCTTAAAGACATTAAATTTTAACTGTAATTCTGCTGATCATGCTTCAAATTCTTCTTGGTTTAGGCTAAATATTTTGTTTTATTCACTCATTTATTTTTTAGAACTTGTGCTTCTAACTTTTTGCATTGATGCAAGTTTTATTCTCAACAAAGATGACTTAGTTTTTCTTTTCCATTTCTGTTTATTTTACTAAAATTGGGGGAAAATGAGGATTGGATTTTAATTTTAAAACCCTTTATCTAAGTGAAAGACTACAATATCTTACCATAACTTCTTGAGAGACTTGAGCACAGATTTAAGTTCCAACTTCCTGCACCCCCCTCCCTTAAGGCATTTCTCTTCAGACTTCACATGGTAGAGAAAGAAAAACAAGGGAGAAAGTGGATTAGTAGGAAGCTTAAGGGAAAGAAAAGTGCCAAGATCCTTCAGGTATAAAATCAGATTTGAAACACTTGAAACTTCTAAGAGGATAGCAACCTAGGTAAGGGTCTAAGGTTGGATACAAAAGATATAATCCATAAGAAGCTATAACTGGAAAGAAGCATAGTGTCATAGGTAGAGGGAAAATAAACTGCACATAATAGGAAGTTATAATGATAGAAAAGTAGTAGGGAATTATCTCTTTAAGGAGTTATCACACACATCAAACATTCACAGACAACCCCCCTACAATGATGTTCAATGGTAGATGGGTTCTTTTATGTACGTGTCTATGTTTCTTTCTCTCTTGCTCTCCCTCTCTCCCCACCTTCTCCCTCCTTCCCTTCCTCCATATCTCCTATATTCTCTCTTGTATTATTTATGTCCTAGTGTTTTACTCTGATCCTACCTGCTCAATTATAAACTGTGTTAGGATAAAAGCCAAGAAAGGACTGTCTATACATTATCTGTCCCTGGTGAACCCAGCATGTTACTTTACGCATATATGCTAAACTTACTCTAAATATTTTTGTTGGAGGATGAATGAATGAAGAACAAACAACAAGTAAGTGAAAAAATGAATAAGTAACTTAGTATGTCTTGGAAACAAGGCAGTTTGAATTGATGGAAAGGAGTGGGGTGCCATTGCCTTCTCTGCCTAAGTAGCGTACTCTGAGACAAAAGTCAGACTTTTTAGAAATGCTATTGAGATCAATGCCTGTGTAGAGTGAAGGAAGTGTGTTTGGACAGAGGGAGGGGTTGACTCACAAATCATTCACAACAGTAGCCTCAGCTGACCTCATTTGGCACCAGGACTTTATGCCCCTGCACAGACAAGTCACTGGACAAAGGCTGTCCTCAGAGAGAGGTCAGAGATTTAGAGAGGAGATCAATTGGTATCTCATTGAGAAATATTTAGTAGCAAGGAAATGAATATTCTTGGAGATGGAAGGCACAGACATGTACTATAGCATCCACAAACACCATAAGACAAACGATGTTTAACCTCTCTAGAAGAGAAATTTGGGGCCAGGAAATGAAAGGGAGAAAGATTTCAGCTAAAAATATGGGATAATTAAATAATTTTCATCTTTTAAAAAATCCTTAGGATGGTAATATCTGAAAAGCTTTTCTATAATATTTTTATTTAATGTTTAATTTTATTTTGTATTTAATTATAGTTGATTTCCAATGTTTTGTTTCAGGTGTACCACAAAGTGATTCAATTATACATATATATTCTTTTTCATATTCTTTTCCCTTATTGTTCAGTTCAGTCACTCAGTCGTGTCCGACTCTTTACCTTATAAGGTATTACATTATGTATAAGTATATGTTTTGGATATAGTTCCCTAAAATATACACTAGGTTCTTATTGGTTATCTGCTTTATATAATGTAGTGTGTGTACGTGGGAAAATGTGGGAATACCACTATGTTTTTCTCCCAAGGGTAGTAAAAATCTAAGGTAGGCATATAGGAGAATTAAAGGGGTAGGAAACATGAAAGGACATTGAATACTGAGTGAATTTAATTTAGCCACATTTTTTTCTGAGGAAAAGCAGCCTTGCCTTTCATATGAAGAAAAGGAACTAGGAATTGTTGAACTCTGTCGAGTTCCAAGCCTTCACTTCATCTATATTATCAATATAGTAAAAGTAAGGTGTTATATAGCATGAGCTGAATACTGACATTCTTTTAAGCACTGTACACATGTTAATGCATACATGGCTCCAAAACCTTGTGAAGTACATGTGGTAATGTTATTATCATTTTAAACTTGGGGAAACTGAGGCACAGAGTGTTTCAGCAACTTGTTCAAGGTCATGGTAAGTAAAAAATGATTGTGCTGAAATTTGAATCCAGGGTTATATGAGATATTGCCTCTCATCTTATTTAAGAGATTGGTCTTCATTGTTGGCTGCAGAATAATGTGAAGTATATTGAATTGAGAAATAACTCCAAAGTGCTGATAAAATTGCCAATCAAAATGAAAGTAGTTCAAAATGAAATGAAAAATTCCCCTTAACAAGGATTTTTCTAAAGCAACTTTGACACATCTCCATTGGTAATAAATCACTTCTTGTGGTTTTTGCATATGCAGCTTGCATCCTGATAGATTATATATATCAAATCTTCCTAGTTAGAGGTCCCTAATATAAAAACTGTATCACTCTGGTCTTCAGTGTTCTCTTTTGCCTCCAATACAGAAAAACAGTTTAAAAGTTAAAAATGATGTGATCTAGAAGAGAAGAATTGTCTAGTAGAGTTGGTGAGATTGAGGTTTTATTCTGACTTCACCATTTGCTAGCTATGAAAATTTGGCTAAATTACTTACTCTTTCTGAGCCTCAGCTTTCTTACCTGTTGAATGGATTGTGATACCCCTTTTTAAAAAATGTCGTAAAATATTCAGTGAGGTCACATATCCATAGCTCTTAGCACATCACGAGGCTGAATACATGCTGTCTTAAATCTGTTTTATCTCTCAGTCCTGTAACTTGCCTCAATCTTTAATTCATAGAAGGTGGCACATAGATTCCTCTATAAGGAATTCTAATTCAGTACTCTGAAATATACTAATTCAGCATCATTTTCTAAAGAATACCCTACCTTTCTGTTTCTTTTGTCTATTTCAGTCATTATTAGTTTTTTCCCCCTTGAAAGCTTATTATAAAAGAGAATAGAAAAATACAATGCACTATATTTTTCTTTCATCATCTTTTTTTGTTTGGTAGAAAGCTAATATTGTCAAAGGGCAAAGTGGAAATTCTAAGATTACAATGGTTAGCTAATGTAAAGCTTCAGCTTTTTTCTATAGATTTATTTATACCATCTCTACCCTTCCCAACTGTAATAAATAAGAAATGGTTGAGGTTATGTTTAGCAGGATAAGTAGATATATTTTAATGGACAGCTTGAGGATGGGCCAGGAAGACCTTGCATGGAAGATCCACACTTTTACAGTCATTTAGTTTTTTTTTTGACAATGATAGGAAAACTGATGGAGCCACTGCTTTCCCATTATGAGCTATTCTAGGCTATGGTGAGTTTATAATTAATCAGTTGACATTGGATGAATGATAATCTTTGTTTTTAACACTTGACTTTTTGGTCTCTCATCAAATTACCTGTTTCAAATGTTATAATTTTTATTATAGACCTATGCATTCTTTTTGTTAACCAGTAATTTATACATACCATCAATTCTCACTTTGCAGAAGCCAATTATTCAGCCTAATAATTACCCAAGGCTCTCTGGTTCCAGGTTTCCCCTTTGCTTGCCCTTTACTAGCCATTCATCAACAGCTGTACCCCAGGGAAGAGTGAGGAGGTAGATTATTTAGGTGAGTCTCATATGAGATGATTGGACATCAGGGTTTTCAAAGGTCCACTAGTGAAAACATCCAATGCAGGGCTAAATGGTGAGATCACATTTTCAGTGGAGGTTACTTTTCCACGTCAGTATGGAAAATAATATGCAGTCTTCTTGCTGTTAGTATTGAAAGCCAAATTCATAGTTACTACAACAACAAAACCCGGCATTTATATCTGTGTCGGTGTGTATATGTGTGTCTACATGTGTGAGAATACATTTTGCCAGCACTTTGTCTTCATGGAATCTTTACAGTGCTGAGGCCACATCATTCTGATGTCTCTTATCCCAGATATATTATTTGTAAACATAGCTCACACGTACACCTTTGACAGGGCAATTGCACCTTATTCATCTCAGCATCTCCATTCCCTAGAATTTGTCCGACAGTCTTTAGAAAGAGAATGTTGCTGCTGAATAAGTAAATGAATGAATGATGAATGTAATTTTAAAGAACAAAATTAGAGCACAGTTTAAATCACTCTTCATATCACATATGAGATGCCATATTTCTGTTTAGTATTCCAGGCTGAAAAGTTGACTCTGTGGAATTGCCAACATTAATCCTAGAAAACAAACCATTAAAGTAGCAACCCTCTGCAGAAGTGCTCTGTGTAATTCAACAATGCATGCTCTCTCTTAGTCTGAGTGTTGGCGCCCGATGCAGAGTCTTGGCATCACCGGGAAGCAAAGAATCCATCAAAAGCCTGGAGACAAGTTTGATGTATGCAGTTCATTCCTCATCTTGCAACATCACTGCCAGTCATGTCCTCACAGCTATGGGGGATTTGTTCATTTTCTAGCACCTACAACGTTACTACACAAGCTTTCATAATCTGACTGTCAGACATATCTCAGGGTGAGCATTGTACCTTGGAAAGATTGGCATAGCATGGCCAGGGACACAGCAAGTAACGCATGAGGGACAACGCGCAGGCCTTGCTTGTGCAGCCTTTCCCCCTCTTCCTCTGTGGAATCGGGTCCATGGGCATGTCTGTACTAGTCAGACCCAGTCATACTATGCCAGCCCTTTCTTTTAAGATTGGATTCTGGTTCCCCTCACCCCATTAACATATTTAGAAATAAAGAAAAGGGGTTTTGAAAAAATTGAGGAAAATAACTGGGGACATTTTCTGATGCTATTAACTGTTTTCACAGTTATATTACACAGATTACTTGTAGGAAGGGAAAGGCACCCCTACACACACACACACACACACACACACACACACATATACACACACAACTTCAATTTATATCCATTCCTGTATGTTTACGGAATTCTGGGTCTTCCATAAGCTATGAAGGGAACATATGGAAATGCAGCTGCTCTCCCAACATATTTCCACTGAGAAGCCAGACTGATAATAATTCTGACTATTTTGTGCCAAGAATTGGGTTCCTGGTTTTGCACTGCTGTGAAGGTTCTGGGCCTTTCCATCTGCCCTTGGTCTGCTGACTATCCACAGTGGGAAAAATTCACGGTGGGACAAATGCAACGCGTGCTGGGTGAAGCCATCCTACCATCTCCTTCTTCACCTTCCGCTTTATTCTGGGTGAATTGCCACCACCCACAACTGGAGTAGCTTTGCTCCTAGGCCCGCACCAGCACAATAACCTGTACTGCCTCGTTGCAGTATGATGATTGAAGAGTTTTAATGAAACTGGCCCAGACTGCTCTGGCAAGCTGCCTTATTTTTGTGTTTTAAATGGGAGTGATCCATCAGCCATGTGCAGCATCGCTGTCTCCACATCCCTCCTTGATGCACTTGCCAGTCCTTCTCACCGAGCTCTCCCTTCAGTGCTTGACCAGTGGGTCCACAGGACTCTGCAGCCTCCATCCCACTTCATACCTCTCATCGCTGCTAATGCCCTGGGTGCGCAACTGCATGGCCCCATGCAGACCACTTCCAACTTCATTCTCCCCAACCCAGGATATGCAGGTTAATGTGGTACCATGTCTGGCAGGTATTAATTACACTTGCCAGCTGCTCCCTCATTAGAGTTGCCGATCTCCCCCAAGAGCGATTGTAAATCAAACTGTGATTCATGACTTTTAAAAAAAAAAATGGGAAAAGGTGCACAAACACTAAAGGGGAAAAAGTCCTCCCAAAATAATAAATATAAACGAAGAGGAGGGATGACACCTTAATCAACCTGGCTGGGAACAAGCAAACAGCTCAGTATTTGGCTAGAGTGGAAATGGCAGCTTTGTTAGATGGTTCTTTCTCCTGTTGTTTGTTTCATCATTTAAAAAACCAAGGAAATGACAAAGTGTGTGACAGGAAATACAAGTTCAGGGTAGTACAATGTGCATAGTTGTGTGAATAATCACAGGCTGCCTGGAGTTTCATTAACCAGGAGCTTAAATGAAAGAACACGGAGAAAAATAAAGGGAAAAAATGAAAGGCTTGATGTTTCTCTTGCAGTCGAATTTTCTATAAAATACCATCTCCTGAGAATCATGGGCCTGAAATACACTCCAAAGCTTTATTAGACTACCTTCTAATTCATCCCAAACCTTCCATGCTATTGTAAGAATTTCCATCTCTCAGGGAACTATAGGATTACATAGCATCATCCAAGAAGAAATACTGTTTAGACCCTAACGTCATTATTCACATGTTTGTATGTGATTCCGAGGTGGAAATATCCAGCCAAATAATCAGAGCTATTTTATTTTCTTTCAGAAAGTAGCGCTCCTTTTCTCAGCCACTGTACGGTCCAGAGCAGAGCATGCTGTGAAGTGAACCTTAAATACAAAGTTAAGGTTGTCTGGGACACAGGAGGAAAGTCCACTGAAGCGGAGTGATGTCGTGTTGTCCACAAATCTCCCAGGAATGCAGAGGTTCATGTAGACTGGCCTGGTTGGGGGCGGTCTATGTAGAAGGTAGGGCTGAATGTCTTGGAGGATGAGGCTTGTACCATGAACAAATCAAGTGGCGAAAAGGCCTTAGTGTGTTTGAGGAGGAACAGTGTGGAGGACAGTCCCTTGGGCAGGGCGGTGTAAAATAGAGGAGACTACTAGCCAGCTCTATTGCATGAAAGAGAGTTTTCAAGAAAACTCCAGCCAGCACAGGGGTTCTAAGTAAAACATATATTATTTATAAGTTATATATATATGTATATATATATATATACCTGTTTCATTTTGTTTTGTCTTATTTTGTTTGCTGGTAGAAATAACCACACTCAGGTTATTGAGAACATAAGAGGGGAAGGAAACTCTGGGCTCCATTGCTGTTTTCCTGTTAGATTTTGGTTGCATGTGGTGGTGGTATGGTAGAAGCAGTTATTGCTAGGCTTCTTGGTGTAAGGAAGGGCCACTTGGGACTTGGGAGACCGGCCATATTGCCCAGTACACAGTGTGTTCTCTCTCTTCTACCTCTGTTTTCAGTTTGAATGGTCTAACTCTTACCCATGGTTCCGTGGCCATCTGCCTTTAGAAGAACTGAAGAAAGTATTAGGAAGAGAAGGGACCACCAGTTGGGTTCAAAAGAGGTTGGTTTCCTAGGGTTGCCATAACAAAGTATCACAAACCAGGATATGTTGTCAGGATTGGTTTCTTCTGAGGATGGGGGAAAATCTGTTCCCTGGGTCTCTCCTAGCTTCAGGTGGTTTGCTTGTCATCTTCAGTGCTCCTCGCCTTGTAGATGTATCACCTAAATCTCTGCTTTCATCTTCACCTGGCATTCTCCCTGTGTCCGGGTCAGTGTTCAAGTGCTTCCTTTTTATAAGGACAGCAGCCATATTGGGTTAGAGGCTCATCCTAACCAGTCTCACCTCATCTTAACTAATTATATCTGCAGTGACCTCATTTCCAAATAGGGCCAGTATTCCAAATAGGTCAGTAACTCACAGTCTAAGTTACTGGGGGTTAGAACTTCATTGTGTTAATTTTGGGGGTGCGTGATCCAACCTATAACAGCAGGGGTAAGCAGTAGTATCCAGTTACTCTAGAGACAGTGCTTTAGTTTCCTCTACAAAATGCAGTGATTACAGGTTTGTTGATTAATCTGATATGATTTTTAGTAATTATTTAAGCTCATATTCTGGGGGAAGGAGGTGGTCAAGAAGATCTCCTTCTTAGTAATCTCACTGAGGTTGCTGTAATAGGACTTTTCTGGAAAGAGGTATACCTTCATTTTTATCTGTAACTGTGTATCCTCCCATCAGACTGTTGGTTGTCTCACTCACTGAGGCCTTATAGGAAATACAGTTTTGTTTGCATTAGCAGGAAAGAAGGAATGAAGGAGGGAAAGACCCCAGAGTAGGAGAGAGAGGGAAGGAAAGGTGGGAGGGTGGGAGAGAGGGGGAAAGAGAGAGAAGAGAAACAAGGAAAGGAAGAAATGCCAGGAAGGAAGGACTGAGGGAGGAAGAAAAGATGCCCCTCTGCCCACCCATAAGAACATTCTGCCAGGGTGCCCTTCTCTACTCAGTTGTGAAGTTGAAAATTGCAACAGCATTTCTGCCTGCTTCTGTGCAACATTTTAAACAAGGGAGCACATTCTAAATAGTGTTGGATGATTAGAAAGAAGCAAAGGAATTTTTTTTTTTCAAGACATTAACATTGAAAAAACAGCTCTGGGTGTGCTTTATGTAAAAGTAATATTTTCAAAACACATCTGCCTATTGAATGTAACAGTCAAAACACGTGGCAAACATTTTCACAGTTTTCCACCAGGGGGTGCTCCCCCCAATAGAACGAAAGAGAAAACTTGAAAACATTTGACTGTTTGAACAGCCCCAAAGAAAACATTTATTTCTGCCAAAATCATGGAAACAAACATTTTTCCCCCTTTGGGAAACAAGCATATTGGCTCATGAAATGAGCTTTAGGGGCGGGGGACGGGGACAGCTTCTATGGCATATATGTATATATTTTAAGCCTGCCTGAAGGAAGATAAAACTGAGAGTTGGCTGACGATTGGTCTGATTATTTAGGTTGAATAGGAGTCCCATTGAGATGTCTCAGACCATTTCCAGCTTAAGAACTTTTAGAACATTAAATGCAAATAGAAAGAGAGAAACCAATTCTCGTGACTCCTGTAAAGCTCTTAAAAACATGCATTCTATATAATGTATAGAGTTGAACCCCCTTAGAAGCTATGTAGGAATCACTAGTAACAAGTGAGCATTCCAAGATCTGCTTTTACCCAACTCTTTTGAACTGAGGTGCTGGAGAAGACTCCTGAGAGTCCCTTGGACAGCAAGGAGATCCAACCATTCCATCCTAAAGGAAATCAGTCCTGACTATTCATTGAAAGGACTGATACTGAAGCTGAAACTCCAGTACTTTGGCCACATGATGCAAAGAACCGACTCATTGGAAAAGACCCTGATGCTGGGAAAGATTGAAGGCAGGAGGAGAACTGGACAACAGAGGGTGAGATGGCTGGATGGCATCACTGACTCGATGGACGTGAGTCTGAGTGAACTCCGGGAGTTGGTGATGGACAGGGAGGCCTGGCGTGCTGCGATTCATGGGGTCACAAAGAGTTGGACACGGCTGAGCGACTGAACTGAACTAAACTAAGTGCCAATTTATGGTGTCATATATCTGAGACCCTGTTCTTGAGAAATATTTATGCAGGCCACCAACAGCCCTAATTTTAGGGGCTTAATCTTAAAACTTAGAACCCAGAATTTATTCCTATGGTGTGGAGCTCAAGGAACAGATTTCTTTGACTCATTTTATATCATAAACCTTACTGTTTTTGTACAAATTATTTTTCTTTTTATTCAAGGAATAAGATAATACTTTCTTGGGAAAATTACTATAAACCACATCATCCTGCCCTCACCAAAGAAGAAAATGGAGTTACTTAAGCTTAAACTTAATTGCACTGAAATGTCTAAGGCAGAGGTAGCAAGTGGTTCCTGCCTCCTTTCCTGACTGTTCAGACACACATGGCCATTCTTAACCATGAATCAGTTCTAAAGAAGGAAAGGGAAGAAAGAAAGATAATGCTTTTATGGCTAAAGGAGTCTTGAGTTTCCTTTGCTCTCTATAGCAGAATAAATTGATCATTCCTTTCACATCTCATAGATGTGATACATTTAACCTTACTGCCTATTGATAAAAGAAAACTAAAGCTATGCCTACTTTTATAAATATATATTTTACAATTTCTAGAAAATTCACAGCAACCATATTGCCATAGTGAGTCATCATGGGGAGCAATGCTGATTTCTGTTTCTGGCAAACTGTTCCAGAAAATGACTCTGGTTTCTCACTAGCCAGGTAGAAGTTCTATACAGAGCTGTTCATATCATTATGTGGAAAATTATAACCCTAAAAATTTTTCCCAACCTGCTTCTTTATTGGATTCTGCTTCCTAAAATAAGGGCAAATAAATAGACATCTGAGAGAATTAGAGGGGTGAGCAGGTGAGGCTTAATTCCATATTGCGTGTAGGTGATGCTCTGCTTTTTATAGCTGCTGCTTAAATAAGCTTGAAAATAAAGCCATGGATCGATGGCCCGAGATGTATCATTACTGAGAATGCAGCCCTGGGATTAACTTAACCAACCATTCTTCTATGCAGTGATTAGGGACATGTGCTCAGGCCTGGTGAGGCCCCTTTGTACTGTGTGTCCCCTAAGCTGCATCACCATGCAGAGAAATGACAGAAACCTCCTTGCAGTAGGGAGGAACACTGGGCACAATAGTTGTAGGTAGCCTTTTGTAGTTAACAGATTTTCATGCTATCATCAACTCTCTGTGAGTGACTGGTATGTTGCAGGTACGTACACCTCCCGTACGTTATTTTTGACCCTTGTTTCATCTCTATGAGTGCCAGCTCCATTTTTAGGGATGCCAAAACTTCCAGTCACAAAGAAGTAAGTTGTCCAAGAATCATGCAGCTAGTCTGTGGCTGAATTTTTGTTTGAACCCAGGCCTCTTGTCTTCACTGTCTTATGTTCCTTCTCCCATGACCAGTTCACGTTACATGGTACCGTCATAGACTTTTATATTCTGATGCAAGAGTAGCATTTCATAGTGTGGCTCAGTCACTTATTCTTTGTGTGCCTCTGGACAAGTTGCTTCTCTTGGTGTCTGATTTCTCATGTATAAAATGGGGACAATGATATCACCCAATGCATAGAGTTACAATCAGGGCTCATGAACAAACATATGTGAAACACTTTTGAAAGTGCTTTGAATATATTAAGCAATATGTAAAAGTTATTGTATTAATAACACTGTTGTCAAAATTCTATATTCATGGAAAGAGCCTTCCTGGAGTTACTTGATAAAGGAGTGATATATCTGAATTATATGGTTTCCCTGGTGTTTCAGATGGTAGAGAACCTGCTAACAATGCCAGAGACATGGGTTCAATCCCTGGGTTAGGAAGATCCCTTGGAGAAGGGCATGGCAATCCGTTCCAGTATTCTCACCTGGAGAAACCCAGGGGCAGAGGAGCCAGGCGGACTACAGTCCATGGGGTTGCCAAGAGTCGGACACAACTGAGCAACTGACAATTTCACTCGCACTTCACTTTCATAAGCTCCCAGAGGACAGGTATGGTAGGAGAGTTAAACGGACTTGGGTCCACACCACTTAGTTAAAAAGGTAGTTAACTGAGATCTAGGTGAAAAGAAACTTCATAACAGGAGTGAAACTCTGATATTCTAGGAACTTGAACAAGTGTTCTCTGAGTCTATTAAGTATTTCGCATAACAGTTTCTTGCCTTTGCTTCTGGCAGGATCCACCAAATAGGCAAAATCTTTTATTCTGAACCATGGCAGAATGGCGAGGTGTTGTGAGACTGATGTCTCATGGTGAGCCAACGGAGAAGGAAGAAAAAAGAAAACCATCAGTGCAGTATCACTTATTTATAATGTAAGTTTTGAGAAACTTCACACAATTTGTGTTTGGAGACAAGCATCTTACCCTCTGACTTTTCCTTCTTAACTGCCATCTGTGCTCCCTGAACTCCGATTCTTTGTCTCCTCAAAAGGGAGCTGGTTTGACCAGCTTTCCCGATGTTTCCTTTTGAAAATAATTTTTTAAAAAATGTTAAAGCCACTCTCTCATGGAGAGGTGAAGATATGCCACTTTCACACACGTCTTCCTTATTCTCTCCTGTTTAAATGGTGGTCCGCGTGAGGTGAGGGGCTGAGAGTGTAGCTGCCTTGTGTGACCGGAGGGAGCCCCTGCCCTCAACCCTGTCCCCTCTCTCCAGCAGCCTGACTCAGAAATCACTCCCTAGTCACCTCTTTGGCCACAGCTTAGCTGCCTGTCACTTCTCTATATTTCAGCCTTACTCTGCAGCAGCTAGTATTGTAGAAACCCCACACTCCTGCTCTACATGTGCCCTACAATATTTCATGTTATTCCATACGGTGACCACACACAAGCTTGTCCTCCAAGATGCTCTAAATTTTGCCCAGACAATCTGGTCATGATTCTACCCTGACAAGTCCATAGCCCTGCAAGTGCAGATTAAAAACACAGAATGTCACCACCGAAAGGATGTCTTGGTAGCATCTTGTTTACGAGCTATCGTTTTCAGATGAGGCAGCCAATGTCCACATCAGTGTTTGTGGATAACCCCAAACCAGAATCCAGGCTTGCTGCAATGGATGTACTGTTTCTTCCTTTGTGACGTGACATAACTTTCCATTAATACTATCTGCTTTGTTTGATCATTATGACACATATTGCTGTCTGAAGAGTCTTGCTTTTAACTTCTAATATAATGACTATTTCTTTTTAAATCTCCCCTCAATATACCTGTGGGTAGTCAAAATGGATGACATTTTACATGGTATAATTTTAAAAGTTCTAAGAAATTCCTGCTGCATATATATTCAGGGACTGGATAATTCTTGGGAATTAAAAAAAAATTCAGTCTTTCTAATCTTAATAATTTTTAACTGCTTAAAATATAATGGAATTTTGAATTTATAATCAATGTTTGGTAGCATATTTATTCGGAAAAGACAATGGCACCCCACTCCAGTACTCTCGCCTGGAAAATCTCATGGATGGAGGAGCCTGGTAGGCTGCAGTCCATGGGGTCCCAAAGAGTCAGACACTACTTCACTTTCACTTTCATTTTTCACCTTCCACTTTCATGCATTGGAGAAGGAAATGGCAACCCACTCCAGTGTTCTTGCCTGGAGAATCCCAGGGATGGGGGAACCTGGTGGGCTGCTGTCTATGGGGTCACACAGAGTTGGACACGACTGAAGTGACTTAGCAGCAGCAGCAGCATATTTATTAAGTGCTTTTTATTAAAAATTTTTAGATGTGTAAGTAAAACCACCAGTAAGTTTTTAAATATGTCAAGAAACCATGAAGTAATTGTGTTTATCTTCTCATGAGGAGGTAGTGCTCAAAGAAAACGTGCATTTTTCTTATCTCTAAATAGATAATCCTATGGCAATGTTATATAACATACTTATTTTAAACAGAGTAACTTGAAAACAATAGCTTCAAGGGGGAATTGACATCACATACTTTAGAATAATTGTAGATGTTTAGATTGAGATTCTTTTTCCTTGATCCAGCCCTAGTAAATCATCATTGTTAGGGATAGGGCCCTGGAATATGGATTTTAAACAGCTAAGCTGTTGCTTTTGCTATATCAGAAACTCCTTTTGATAAAACTTGGTTTAATGATGTGTTTGCCCAATGACAAAGGTTTCCAAATATCGCTCAGTTCAGTTCAGTCGCTCATTTGTGTCCGACTCTTTGAGACCCCATGGACTGCAGCATGCCAGGCCTCCCTGTCCATCACCAACTCCCGGAGTTTACTGAAACTCGTGTCCATTGAGTCGGTGATCCCATCCAATGATCTCATTCTCTGTCATCCCCTTCTCCTCCCGCCTTCAATCTTTCCCAGCATCAGGGTTTTTCCAATGAGTCAGCTCTTTGCATCAGGTGGCTAAAATATTGGAGTTTCAGTTTCAGCATCAGTCCTTCCAATGAATATTCAGGACTGAATTCCTTTAGGATGGACTGGTTGGATCTCGTTGCAGTTCAAGGGACTCTCAAAGGTCTTCTCCAACACCACAGTTTGTTCAAAAGCATCAGTTCTTCAGCACTCAACTTTCTTTAGAGTCCAATTCTCACGTCCATACATGACTACTGGAAAAACCATAGCCTTGCCTAGATGGACCTTTATTGGCAAAGTAATGCAAACTATTCTTGCATCTGTTATCAATGACTGGTGAAGCTTTTTGCTTTTAAAAAAGAGTTAAGAATATGACCTCAGTTCCTACTTAAAGTCCTTCTAAAAATGTTGCTAGTCAAAAGACTGAAGAGCTGGGACTCACTGTGACCCTATCAGCTTGCCTCTGGAGCCTCACATGTTTGCTGTAGTAAAGTTGAGTCCTAGGACTGAGGCAGCACTGGCAGTGGGAAAGGAAGTGCTAGCTTCCTTAGCCTAGTCGGTTCCATTGGAATTCCAGATTCTCTGACTAGCAAATGTTTCTCTTCTTCATTCCTAAGTTCTGTCACTGCATGGAGAGTTTGTGAAGAGCTGGGTGAAGGCAATAGATAGGATTGTGTTGAGATCATCCTGTTGGTGATGAACTCCAACCATGCTGAAGCCTAAGTATTTCCATCCCAAGACTGGCCAACATAAGTGTAATGTAACATACTTTTAATATAATTTTAGATTCTCTAATACATATAAACTACAAAAATAAATAGGTGAAAATTTATAATGTAATTTGACTATATAAACTATCATCATTTCAGTGTGCAGTGGATACAAAATTACTGAGACATTTCACATTTTTTTCTATAATGAGTCTTCAAAATGCGTGTATTTAACACTTAGCACAACTGAACTTGAACCAGTCACATTCAAGTACTAAATAGGCATATGAAGCCAACAACTACTGTATTGAACAGTAGAGTTCATGAAGATTAAAATCTGTTTTCAATAATTATTTTAGAAACACTAAACACTTGTGTCTAAAGTAACTTTGGGGCCCTGAGAAACATGACTTTTTGATAACTGATATAGAAAATACTTAGCCAGTTAAATGGAATTACTAGTGGTGCTTCCCAGCTGTGCTTCCATTTTATTTGCATGAACTTGTCCAAAATATGTGCTAGCAGACAAAAGAAGGGAAGAAAGAAGGAGAGGAGGCAGGGAATCTATAGTTGTTTTTAACTGCCAAAGGGGAATTTTCACGTCAGGTGCTAGCTGCATAAGATCAACAAGCTCCTATCAAGTTCAGTAGTTCTTTTTGAAAATCTCCGGTTCCTTTACTTTTCAAAACCATCAGAATCCCCTGAGAATTGGTTGAAAAAAATTCAGAGTAGAGTCTGAACAGAGCAGCAAGCTTGCTGTTTCCCAGAAAGGGTGCTGAGATAGTAAGGAAGGAACATTTCTGTAGATCAGATTGCTAGAGAGCTAATCAGACATTCCATGGGCAGTGACAGCAGGCAATTTATTGTGATGCTTCTCAGCTCATGGGACTCAGCAGGGTGTGACAAGAAAGGTTTGCCTGAGACACACACATCATAGTTCCTCTTAGAATTTTAAAAATAATATTAATAATGTTTGTTTCCAAAGAAAAGGGCAAGCTCAAATATTTTGAAACATTGACCTGGGTATACATGACCACCAACTGAGGGTTCTCCACTGGACTGATCTTGAGCAAACTGTAAGGAGTCACTTCAGATCTGCTCCCTTGGTTGGTGTCCTAACAAAGGTGGCATATCAAGGGGAGTTCTGTGGGGGAAAAATACCTTTTATTTTCTCTTGAAAATTGTGGGACAGGAAGGGGCAGGAAATACAGTGTGTAAATACCATATTTAGCCACTCTAGGAGTTCTTCATCTCCTCTTCATTGTTGTCTTACATCCAAGAGAGAAATGGTCTCAAGGAAATTTGATTCTAAACCATCACCTGTCTTACAGATTAAAGCCATCACATTAGTTGGGGTGATTAGAAGTCCATTACAGCCTGGAGAAATCAGGTTGTTTCAACTGGGTCCATTACCTCTTATAAAAGGTTTCCAGCAGAACCCCCAACAGAAATGGTACCACAAAATGTCTCTTTCATTTGAAAAGGTTTTAGCAGAAAAGAAATCATTCTCTTCAAGGAAGGTTTCCTAGATCATTTTCCATCCCATTCAAGCTGCATTTCCTGTTTTATGAGTCCTTAATGCTAACTCTGTTTAGAATGGATTACTTTGTGATGGTCACTGCTTAGCCTTGCTGCTATCCTGAACCATACAAAACAACAATAAAATCAACACCATAAAAATATAATAGACTGCACATTTTCCTCCAACAAATATTCTAAGTAAATATGTCTTTCTGTTTATCAATAACTTCAACACATATTCTGTACCAGGCTTGATACAAGGCACCAGAAATCAGCACTGAGCATGATAGGTATAACACCTGCCCTCACGGGGCTTACTTCCTAGTTGGGACATAGCATTAAATATAATGCCACAAAAGCATTTATTACTACAGTGAAAAATCCTGCCAAAAAAATCATATCCAAGCTTATAAATGAAGGTTCCAATAGATAAGTAAACAATCCAGAAAACATACAAGGAATGTTTCAGTTCACCAGGAAACAAAATGGACAGCCATAAGATTAAATATATTTTCAACTATTAAGTTGGAAATACATACTCTTGCAATTTGTCTGTCATGCATTTCTGGAGGTGCTGTCTATTTGTACAACCCCTTTCATAAGCAGTTTCGCAATATACATAAAATACCATAATACCATAAGCATGTTCACACTCTCTGACAACTCACTTCCAAAACTAAAACTGTGTAAGTCTAAATATGGAGGTAAAAATACATACATGAAATTATTCACCTATTTTATAATAGTTGGAAATTAGCAATGCTCTAATTGTCAAAAATGGATAAATATGTTGAGTAAATACAGAAAATTGCATTTATAAGAGCACCAGGCACTAAGATTCAAATAGTTCTAGTTCAAATCCTAGTTCTATTTATTAAAAATTTCATTGTCTATAGAGTGGAGATAATTTGTAAAATGTTTATGGACACAGTACATTTAGAAAACCAGTTTATAGAAGGATATCCCCTCCTCCTTGCTGCTCCTAAACTAAAATCTGTTCTTTTAGGGTAAGCATGGAATACTTGAATTTTTGTTTTTAATCTTAGGATATCTAAAACAGAAAAGTTAGGGGCCGAGATTTATCTAGAGACTGTGTGACATGTACTGGGCTAGGCACTTTTATTCTTGTTTTTGACTTATTTGTTTCATGAGAAGGAAGCATTCTTTACATCAGTGTTAGCATAACCTATACACTACCCTAAATACAAATGGAAAATGATGCTTTTGATGAAAGCTTCTCTTAGTCTTTTCCACAGAAACCAGTGCACATGCTGACATTTGGATGACAAGTAGATGACCTCTGAAATCATTGTAAAGCATTTCCTTACCTTTATCCCATTTTGGTTGATTGTTATCATGGAAGAACAGATTCTGGAAGGAAGTCAACACTTTGCAGAATCTGACTCCTCCATGCCTTCTCTACTACTTCCTTTCATCCAGTTTTTGCATTCCTTTCTGCCCATCAGGATGACTTGAGGAGTGTTTTATATAAGTGCCTTCCCCTCCCTCCCCCGCCTGGAGAGATTCTGATTTCTTTAGTCTGGCATAGGCTGTGGGCACTACACTTTTATTTATTTATTTATTTATTTATTTATTTTTGAAGCTTCTCAAGTTATTCTAACTGCAACCACATGGCAGTTAGCTTTGTTTCGAGACTCTTGAGTAAACAGAAAAGAAAAAAAAAATTCTTTTTCCTGTTAGTGAATGTTGAAAATATGTGGCTTCTTTCCTCCTTTTATTCCTAATGAGGTGAGTAAAAGATAGACAGTAATTAGCTTGTTTCTACATTTCTGCTCACCCGGCACTCCAGACTCAGAAGATTCATGACAGACTTTTTTTCTCTTTTGAAGTATCATACATCATTTTTCTATTCCCTCTCAATGAGATAAATTCTACAATCCATGACACACTTTCCCCCATTCTTGTCAGATGTTTTAGCCTGCAACATTTTCTTTTGTTCTTCTGTCTTCATAGGCATTTCAGTATTAGGCCATCCTCTTCTAGAAGGAAGTGAAAATGTTTTGAATTCTAATTTCCTCTCAGATATGTGATGGTGCCATTTAATGATGCAAACCATTTTCCAGAATTTGTGACAATTTATCCACAGGCTTTTGCTTATTTGTAGATAAAATATATCTGATGTTTCTAATATAATATTTAGAGCATACTTTTTCAGCCATTTAGCACATGAACTAAATAGGCAAGTCATATCTGACTGACAGAATATACTGTGCTGCTTTGCACTAAACACATTTTATGATCTTGGAGCCTAAACACACTAAAAAGTCCTTTTCATTGTCTTGGAGCAGAAAAAGTCCCTCCCCCTCCCCACTGAAGAAAAGCCATTGGGTCAGATATTTAGTGAGTGCTTCAGTGTGTTACAGTCATGTTAAATGGAATGGATAGAGTTGAAAGAGCACCTGCTTTTACGGTGCCTGAATTTTAGTATGTCCTTAGGTTAAGTTCCTGGAAGCGGGATTATATATAAAGAATTGACTATGAACAGTTAAAATAATTTCCTTCAGACAGATATATAATGAAAACATAAAAGTTAATTATAAAATTAATTTAAAAATTCATTTTAGATTGTAAGTTATAGATATCAGCTATTCATGGCATAACTTTTTTTTTTTTTTTAACTTTTCTGATGTCTGGAAAATTTAATAATGCAATGTTGTTTTCTTTTTCCCTGACATTTTAGGGAAAGAAAAACATATCCATCAAAATGAAG
Source organism: Oreotragus oreotragus (assembly GCA_006410675.1). Lineage (NCBI taxonomy): Eukaryota > Metazoa > Chordata > Mammalia > Artiodactyla > Bovidae > Oreotragus > Oreotragus oreotragus. Next base: position 338,378 of record SJYX01003302.1, on the reverse strand, counting down.
ATTAGTGTTTAAATTAAACAAAATCTAAAGGTGAATTTCAGTCTAGGAAAACTTGTCTATCTCATGTAGTAAATAAAATCACAGGAAAAATATTAGTGCTCCATTAGAAAAGGAACCAAAGAAAATAAGTCAAAAGTGTAAAATGACCAATGAGTAAATGAACAGGAGCAACCTTAACAATACTTAAATATATGCAAATTAAAAAGGAATTTCTTTTAGGGTTTTTTCACTGGGGAAATACTTAAGCAAAAAAAGAATTAGTAAGGCTTTGGTGTTGAATACAATGAGATTCTTCTTGGATAGGAGGGAGGGTGATGGAGTTTGAATTAACAACATTTCTGGAAAGCATTTGGAAAAGATATATATCATGAGATTTAGAAACCGTTATTCCCTTTAACCCTGTAATTCCACTTCTAGAAATGGGTTCTTACAAAATAATTAAAAATGCAGTCCAAAAATCTATGTAGAAGACTGTTTTAAAACTCCTTATAACAGCAAAACAGCAGAAACTAAATGTTCAATAATACAAGAATATTTAAACAAACAATAAAACTATTTAAAAGATATAAAAAGCAATTATTAACCATTTTAAAGAAAACTTGAACTAGTGTATAAATGTGCATAATATAACATTAAGTGAAAAACACTGTATAAAAACCATGCCAATTAAAGAAAGGAAACATGTTTATTTCTAGGGAAAATGTAACTATGTATTTAAAAACAGAAACAATGACTTTCATTAGATGATTTTAAATTTAATCTTTATAATTTTTTTGCTCAATAAGCATTCATTCAGTTCAGTTCAGTCGCTTAGTCGTGTCCAACTCTTTGCAACCCCATGGGCTGCAGCACACCAGGCTTCCCTGTCCATCAACAACTCCTGAGCTTACTCAAACTCATGTCCATCGAGTCAGTAATACCATCCAACCATGTCATCTGTCATCCTCTTTTCCTGCCTTCAGTCTTTCCCAGCATCAAGGTCTTTTCTAGTGAGCCAGTTCTTCACATCAGGTGGCCAAAGTATTGGAGTTTCATTATGGAGAGCATTCATTATGTTGGGGAAAAAAAAAAAAGTACTATTTTCAGCAAACGCACATGTAAACAATGAACTCAAAGAGAACAGATTCTATAGTATTTAACAGATATAAGTTACCACTGCATATTTAATACTTGTTTAATAAAGTACACGAGCATTTAAGAATGCTACTCTTCTGTACAACTGAGGGGGGATGAGGAGAGGTGAGAAGTCCCCACCACTTCTGAGATACTGGGTGGAAATCACAGATCTGTAATGTGGACCCAGCCAACAGATGCACTCAGGTGGCCTCCTGAAAATGAGGGGTCTTCTCTCTGCTGATGCAGAGAAGAACCATGGTCTAAACAAGAGCCCTTGCCCCCACCCCATGCACCTCTCATGCTTTCTGTGTTTCGCTGCAGTTCTAGAGTCGGCATGAATTATGCCTCATACCTCACCCTGCACTAGGCTATGTACATTAGCCTGCAAATTAGATACTGTGACTCCCCACACCCTGCATCTTTTTAAAGGAACAAATTCTCCTACATTTTAGGTAACTTCCTCATGCCCACCAGTCCATTAGTGTCAAAGTTAGGACTTGAGCTATAAGATTCCCCTATTTTTATACTATGCCAGTTTATCTGCAAGACTATTTTCTCAGTCAGGGAGAAATCATTTAGAAAATGAATGTTTCTTTTGTAGTTTACATTTCTCAATGTATGAGTGCTTTAAATAATGAACATGATTTTTTTTTCTGTTTATTTATTTATTTATTTTTTAGAGCTTCCATTTTACTTTATTTTACTTTACAGTACTCTATTGGTTTTGGCATACATTGACATGAATCTGCCATGGGTGTACATGAACTCCCAAACATGAATCCCCCTCCCACCTCCCACCCCACATCATCCCTCCAGATCATCCCCATACACCAGCCCCAAGCATCCTGCATCCTGCATTGAACATAGACTGGCAATTCATTTCTTACATGATAGTATACATATTTCAATGCTATTCTCCCAAATCATCCCTCCCTCTCCCTCTCCCTCTCCTTCTCCCTCAGAGTCCATAAGTCCGCTCTACACATCTGTATCTCTTTTGCTGTCTTGCATACAGGGTCCTCATTACCATCTTTCTAAATTCCATATATATGTGTTAGTATACTGTATTGGTGTTTTTCTTTCTGGCTTACTTCACTCTGTATAATTGGTTCCAGTTTCATCCATCTTATTAGAACTGATTCAAATGTATTCTTTTTAATGGCTGAGTAATACTCCATTGTGTATATATACCACAGCTTTCTTATCCATTCATCCGCTGATGGACATCTAGGTTGTTTCCATGTCCTGGCTATTATAAACAGTGCTGCAATGAACATTGGGGTACATGTGTCTCTTTCTATTCTGGTTTCCTCGGTGTGTATGCCCAGCAGTGGGATTGCTGGGTCATAAGGCAGTTCTATTTGCAATTTCTTAAGGAATCTCCACACTGTTCTCCATAGTGGCTGTACTAGTTTGCATTCCCACCAACAGTGTAAAAGGGTTCCCTTTTCTCCACACCCTCTCCAGCATTTATTGCTTGCAGACTTTTGGATCGCAGCCATTCTGACTGGTGTGAAGTGGTATCTCATTGTGGTCTTGATTTGCATTTCTCTGATAATGAGTGACGTTGAGCATCTTTTCATGTGTTTGTTAGCCATCCGTATGTCTTCTTTGGAGAAATGTCTATTTAGTTCTTTGGCCCATTTTTTGATTGGGTCGTTTATTTTTCTGGAATTGAGCTGTATAAGTTGCTTGTATATTTTTGAGATTAGTTGTTTGTCAGTTGCTTCATTTGCTATTATTTTCTCCCATTCAGAGGGTTGTCTTTTCACCTTGCTTATAGTTTCCTTTGTTGTGCAGAAGCTTTTAATTTTAATTAGATCCCATTTGTTTATATTTGCTTTTATTTCCAGTATTCTGGGAGGCGGATCATTGAGGATCCTGCTGTGATTTATGTCGGAGAGTGTTTTGCCTATGTTCTCCTCTAGGAGTTTTATAGTTTCTGGTCTTACATTTAGATCTTTAATCCATTTTGAGTTTATTTTTGTGTGTGGTGTTAGAAAGTGATCTAGTTTCATTCTTTTACAAGTGGTTGACCAGTTTTCCCAGCACCACTTGTTAAAGAGATTGTCTTTACTCCATTGTATATTCTTGCCTCCTTTGTCAAAGATAAGGTGTCCATATGTGTGTGGATTTATCTCTGGGCTTTCTATTTTGTTCCATTGATCTATATTTCTGTCTTTGTGCCAGTACCATACTGTCTTGATGACTGTGGCTTTGTAGTAGAGCCTGAAGTCAGGTAAGTTTATTCCTCCAGTTCCATTCTTCTTTCTCAAGATTGCTTTGGCTATTCAAGTTTTTTTGTATTTCCATACAAATCTTGAAATTATTTGTTCTAGTTCTGTGAAAAATACCACTGGTATCTTGATAGGGATTGCATTGAATCTGTAGATTGCTTTGGGTAATATATTCATTTTCACTATATTGATTCTTCCATCCATGAATATGGTATATTTCTCCATCTATTAGTGTCCTCTTTGATTTCTTTCATCAGTGTTTTATAGTTTTCTATTTATAGGTCTTTAGTTTCTTTAGGTAGATATATTCCTAAGTATTTTATTCTTTTCGTTGCAATGGTGAATGGAATTGTTTCCTTAATTTCGTTTTCTGCTTACTCATTATTAGCGTATAGGAATACAAGGGATTTCTGTGTGTTGATTATAATCAAAGAAAAATATTGAGTAAATACTATTATGTTATTCTCTGAAATGTGCTCCTACCCATTTAAGGAAGTGCTGTTAACAGTTTAGAGGAAGTTTCATCTGCTTTCCTAATGGTTAAATTATCTGGTGGAGCAAGGATAGGGATGAAAAGAGCTTGTTAAACAGATTCTCAGGTCACTGCTCTTGGAATTCTCCTTCTTTCAGAAGATCTGACAGAGCTCTGGAAGGTATCATTTTCATAAGGACCTCAAATGACTCTCATACATAGGCACCATAGGGCAAATATGTTTCTGGGCCAATTGATTTCAAACTGTAAGGTGCATGTGTATCTCCTAGTAGCTTAAAACTAAAGCTTCTACTCCAGCAAATGTAGAGAGGAGCCTAGGATGTGCATACCAGATATGTTTTTCAGGTAATTCCCATGTAGTTGATATATAGAACCCTTTCTCAGAAACCTGCTTTATTTTGATATTTATAAGTATCTGCTATAGATGGTACTGAGGGAAACATACCAGGTTCCTCAGTTGCTCAGTTGCGTCCGACTTTTTGTGACCTCATGGACTGCAACACACCAGGCTTCCCTGTCTATCACCAGCTCCTGGAGCTTGCTTATGTCCGTCAAGTCAGTGATGTCATCTACTATCTCGTCCTCTCTTGTCCCCTTCTCCTTCTGCCTTCCATCTTTCCCAGCATCAGGGTCTTTTCAAATGAGTCATTTCTTCACATCAGTTGGCCAAAGTCCTGGAGTTTCAGCTTCAGCATCATTCCTTCCAATGAATATTCAGGACTGATTTCCTTTAGCATGGACTGGTTGGATCTCCTTGAAGTCCAAGAGACTCTCAAGAGTCCTCTGCAACACCACAGTTCAAAAACATCACTTCTTCGGCACTCAGCTTTTTTTATAGTCTAACTCTCACATCTATACATGACTACTGGAAAAACCTTAACTTTGACTAGATAGACCTTTGTTCGCAAAATAATGCCTCTGTTTTTAATATTAATGCTGTCTAGCTTGGTCATAGCTTTTCCTTCAAGGAGCAAGCGTCCTTTAATTTCATGGCTGCAGTCACTATCTACAGTGATTTTGGAGCCCAAGAAAATAAAGTCTCTCATTGTTTCCCTTGTTTCCCCATCTATTTGCCATGAAGTGATGGGACCGGATGCCATGGTCTTCGTTTTCTGAATGTTGAGTTTTAAGCCAATTTTTTTTCACTTTCCTCTTTCACTTTCATCAAGAGGCTCTTCAGTTCTTCTTTGCTTTCTGCCATAAGGGTGGTGTCATCTGCGTATCTAACATATGGAACATTCTCCATGTACATGTAAGCATGCAGGTAAATACATGGTTTTGTAGGCAATATTCTCAATCAGTCCTTCAAAGTTAGCTCAATAAGGAGCTTCTCAGGGATTTTCTTAAGTCATTATAATATGTCTATGCTTCAAATTATTGCACAGTATTTTGATATTATGAGAAAAATTCTCTAAGCTTATGAATCACCTCATTCACTCTGAATTCATTTACTAAATAATTATATATTTTTAAATTGAAGTATATTAGTAGTAGTAGTGAAAGTTGCTCAGTCATGTCTGACTCTTTGCAACCCCATGGACTCTACAGTCCATGGAATTTTCCAGGCTAGAATAATAAAATGGGTAGCCTTTCCCTTCTCCAAGGGATTTTCCCAACCCAGGAATCAAACCCAGGTCTCCCACATTGCAGGTGGATTCTTTACCAGCTGAGCTGCAAAGGAAGACCAAAAATACTGGATTGGGTAGTCTATCCCTTCTCCAGTGGCTCTTCCTGATCCAGAAATTGAACCAGGGTCTCCTGCATTGCAGGCAGATTCTTTACCAACTGAACTATCAGTATAGTTCGTTCAAAATGTGTTGTGCTGTGCTTAGTAACTCAGTTCCGTCTGATTCTTTACAACTCCATGGATTGTAGCCTGCCAGGCTCCTCTGTCCATGGGGATTCTCCAGGCAAGAATGCTGGAGTGGAGTGCCTTAAAATGTGTTAGTTTCTATTGTACAGTAAAGTGTTTGGGTATATAGATACATTGTTTTGTGTATTCTTTTCTATTCTGGTCTCTCTGTCACAGATTATTGACTGTGTTTCCCAGTGCTATTCAGTAGGACCTTATCACTTATCCATTCTATGTATAATACTTCATGTTTGCTAGCACTGAACTCCCAGTCCACCCTTCCCTCACCTCACCTCCCCCTTGGAGACCACAAGTCTCTGCTCTAAGCCTGTAAGTCCACTTCTGTACTAAACAATTTTTAAGACTGAAACTCTGAAAAAACATTCACCAAATTGGACCTGTAGTGATGTCACTCTTCAGTAATAGCCAGTGTCACTGTTTATGAAGGATAATAATGCTTTATCCTGACCTCTGCTGAGAGGCTAAAAACATTGCTTAACTTTATAATATTCACTGTGTATAATCTCCTTGATCATATAAATAGATACAGATAATTAGCCATGACTATATTAATTAATCTTTCTAAGAGATATGAACTTTAGCATATACAACTGTGGACTCCAAAAGATGCATGTTAATTTTAACTGAATGAGTGAAATAAGTATGTGTGAAGGGGAGAATTTTTTGAAAGCAAAAAAGTATTCTGTATGCTAAGGAGTAACTGTTTATTTAGTAGTCCAAATATTGGGAGGTGTGTGTGCTTGTGCTTGTGTGTGTATGCACTTGTGGACATGCATGTAAGGGCAAGGGAGAGAAAGATATTAACAATTTAAGACTTCATTATAAAGCATTTTGTATATCAGAGGTTAATCATTATCTATTATTTTATTCAAAGTTTTGCTGAATAATGAAAATGTAGTAACTTGGTTAGAAATATCTTTAACATAAATAAAATGAAACTGTTAAATAACAAGAATGTCATAAATATTATTTTGGCATTCAGTTCAGTCGCTCAGTCGTGTCCGACTCTTTGCGACCCCATGAATCAAAGCACGCCAGGCCTCCCTGTTCATCACCATCTCCCGGAGTTCACTCACACTCACGTCCATCGAGTCCATGATGCCATCCAGCCGTCTCATCCTCAGTCATCCCCTTCTCCTCCTGCCCCCAATCCCTCCCAGCATCAGAGTCTTTTCCAATGAGTCA